>JANHMN010000004.1:170976607-171082491 GCA_030674055.1 Rhabdomys pumilio | reverse complement strand
TGTGTGTGTGTGTGTGTGTGTGTGTGTGTGTGTGTGTGTGTGTGTGTACTGTGCACGTGCAAACATCTATTTCCAGTTATGAATTATATTGTTAACTATTTTGAAATGTTAAACTAAAAATGCAAATTGCTAAAAGAGAAAACATTTAGTATGGGGGAGGGTGGGATAACCTGGCTCGACCAATCCCAGCCAGAATGGGTGTCTGCTCTGTTCAGGTTGCCTTTGTGGGTTGACACTGAGCATCAAAAGGTGGGGCTCTCTGATGACATCCTTGTACACCAGACCAATCAAATGAAGCTTTCCAAGAGGAAAAGAAAAGGAATGGAGAACCTTTTCTACAAATGTGATCCTGTGAGACCTGGCTATCGCTTTAAAGTCATTTCTATCCATGTCTGCTGGTCTGGAAAGCTCCTAGACAAGGTTCCTGTCCACAACCGCTGGCTATGACATTCAATTAGCTGGAGACCGGTTTTGAAGGAACCTAGTGTAGTACCCGTTTACAGCCGTTCATCTCAGGTCCCTTGACATGTGCAAATTCTCACACCCATATGCCTGCTCTCACTACCACAAAAATACAATTGTTCAGCGAATGGGGGAAGCTCCTTTCCGGCCCTACAAAAACAGTACTTTGGAAATCAATCTTAGATTGCAGTGGGAATTACTGATTTTCTCTGCTTTGAACTGTGAGCAGTGGAGATGAAGACCGTGCGTTCTTCTGCATTGGGGGTCTTTTATTGGTCTCTCTGGTGCAACAATGCAAGGCATGCTCACGGGACTGCTCCTTCTCAGCTGTGACCTTCCAGGTGGAGGCAACTGTCCCCTCAGAACTGCACCCGTCCCATTTCCTACTTGTTCATCTCTGATAAGGAAACGACTACATTCTATTTGAAGACACAGAGGAGGATAATTTTGGCTTTTTAAAAATCTGTTTTGGTATTTGGAAACAGACTTTCTCTGCATAGCCCTGGCGGTGCTGGCACTCACTGTAGACCAGGCTGGCCTCCAACTCACAAAGCCACCTGTTCCTGCCTCCCGAGTGCTGGGATTAAAAGCATGGCCACCACAGCCTGACCTAATTTTGCCAAGAGGGCTCAGACTTCTGTGTTCCTAAACTGCCCATTACTAAATCACTGGGTCCAGAATTAGACTAGACAGATAAAAATCCTGGTCCCCCAGGAACTGCAGATTTGGGCTAATAGTCATTCCTTTTCTCTCCCTCAACAGAACTGTTTTTGAGATCTTGAATTCTGATACTTATTTAAGGATGAAACTTCATAATACAATCATATTCTCCAGATCATGTGATGGGGTATATAATAGGAATTTTAAAAAAATCTAAATACAATATAATGAGTCAGACACAATCCAGTGGAGTGATTAACAGTTTATTTCCAGGACTAACAACGTTTAATGCACGTTCAAGGGAAAAGTCTTAGTCTTTCTCAATTTCAAAAGAATTAACTTTTTTCAAGTACCACGTGGGATGTGTGTAGGGGGTGAGGGTGAGGGGTTTACTTGAAAAACCTGATTTCCTCACTATATTGCATAAGAAATTCAGCAATACTGACTGATTCAAGAATCTGTTACTACCTGGACATGATTCAGGCTATGAACGGAAGGAGGAAGCTTTCTAGACACCCCTCCACCTGCGACAGAGTTGGGGATCTGTGATGTCCAGGAAGCTTTTAGAAATCTATAGACATCCAAGAACTATAGCTATAGAAATCCATACACTGCCACTTCCTCTCTGCCTCTGCAAAAGGAATTTCCATAAGGCACCCAGGACTATGCTGGCCATAATGAACTAGAAATGTCTCGGTGTGGAAGAGCTGAGTGCTCCTCATGTAACACCCGGAGGGATCCTCAGCACTCATCTCTGTGAAAGCTGCCGGGACACTGGTAAGACATCGATCGACTCAGTCTGCACCTTTCCACCCACACTCACCGAACTCAGACTTCACAGCCAGACATACGCTGTTTGTTTTTTAACTTGATACTGCTGGCTAACTGAAAAATTTGAGAAAGGTTTTAAGGTTACACTATACTTTTAAAAGCCTATGTCTACTAAGCCACTGGAATAGTAAAGAACAAGTCACATAGTTCAATGAGCAAACAAAACAGAAAATATAAATATTGCCAGGGTTTTTTTTTGGTGGGGGGAGAGAGGGAACAGGAGTGTTAACATAACAGAGTGAATCAAAATAGACATGGCTACAGTTTTATAGAGCACTATGAGATGAAGTCTAAATCCTCTCCCCTTTTACAAATCTGTACTCTTTGCCTTTCATTCTGAAGGCTCAGACCCAGGGCTATACACATATTAGGCACTCCACCACAGAGCTCCCAGCTCATCAACTAGTTATTAATGAAAAAATTGGTCACAGTGGCTGCTTGCTAGAATTGACGGTAATTACTGGATTTTCTTTGCACATTCCATTAGCTCAAGTGTTAAGTCCGGTCATCACACATCCATCTGAGAAGGTGGGTGGTACCTATTTAATGGTCTGTGATAAACTTTAGCAATTTTAAATTTCACTGTTGTAAAAGCCAATAGTGAGTGAGAACGGAGCTCTGTAAACAGTAGCTCTGTTGTTCCTGAACTTTCCACTATGTTCTAGAAGGTCAATTTATGTGGATTTTAAACAGTTATCTAATTTAGTCTTGGGCTGTTGTGGATGTGGTTGCTACTGTCCCTCAAAATATTCTAAGGTACTTTAGACCTTTTAAGAAAAGTTTCTGGCCTGGCAGTGGCAGCACACACCTTTAATCCCAGTACTCTGGAAACAGAGGTCAGCCTGGTCTTCAGAGTGAGTCCCCGGCCAGCCAGGGCTACACAGAGAACCCTGCCTGAAAAAACCAAAATAGTCTGGACACAGACACACCAGCAAGAGGATGGTGTGAAGACACATAGGACAGCAGACAGCCACCAGTATGAGGAATCTGCAACTTCACGACAGCTCAAGGACCCCTGAGCACTGTCAGAAGGTGCAAGGGAGGGCTCGTCGTCTCCAGGGCCTTCAGGGAAGGCAGGGCTTTGCTGACACAGACTGCTACTTCCTGGTACTTGACACAGCAGCCCAGGGTAAGCTAATCAACATGGTCTACTTATTAACATGCACATTTCACAAACAGGAACCATAGCTTTGGAAAGCACAGTTCTAAGGTGAGGCCCAAGTGAGAGAGAACACACATGCAAGCCAAGTGCAGCAGCCATGAGGGCAATGTCTCCTTTAACAGGAACAGAGCTATCTGAACCTCCTGCGGAACGTTGTCTGAAGAGAAACTGTGTACAATGCTTGCCACACAACTGTCTTTTTTTTTCTCCACGCCCTTCTCTGCCGCAATGAGAAAACTAGCAGTCACATACCATTGGTGCTAACAACTGAGAAACAGATCACAAGAGGCTCCATGTGGAGTATTAGCATGCCTCTCAGTCCTCAGTGACGGGCTCAGCGTGATGACAGTAACACTAGTTCTCCATTCTAAAAGGCTGAAAGTCTCATTCAAGCCCCACAGAAAGGTAGGACTACCTTACACAGTGCATGTATGGAACTAGCCTTCAAAAGTGGAAAGGACAAGTCAGATTTTACTATTACCACAGCTAACATAAGAACTGTCCATCAGTGACATAGGAAATACCCCACTATCAAAACATATTTATTTCATGTAATAATCATAAAAAATAACTAGACTTGTTAAGATTAGCAGAAACATAAGTTGACCTGACAAATGATACAGGCATATCTTCTGAGGGGAAGACTGGGCAGTAATACAGCCAATATTTAAGTCACTGGTTTGATGACTCTGGAAACTGTAATCATGACATGATGTGGACTAAGTTTGAGACTAGCTTGGTAACTTGATTACTTGAGGAATCCAGTTATGTATTTTAATAAGGTAAAATAATTGCAAATTAACCATTACCACAAAGGACAAAGACTAACTCTGTTTGAATTCAAGTGACAGGTAAGCATTTCTATTTCTGAGTGTATATACTATAACTCCACAACCACTTTTTTTTTTTTTATCTAAGCTCAATGGACTATTTATAGCATGGTTTTATGTAAGAAAACAAATTACTAAATTTTGATTATACACACAATAAATAAAATGCTGAGTTTTAGAAAGTTGTGAAAATCACACCTTTGATGCAAATCTGCAGAGAAGTCCTCACTCGTTACAAAGCATCCTCAGGGGGAAAGGAAAACAGAAGAGCGTTTTCACATTTTTGTGTGAGCAAAGTGTTTTCTGAATGAAACCTGTGTAAACCTGCCTCAGATTAGTTGAAAGCACATCACTGCGTAAAGCTAAAAACCGTGACATGTGTAAAGTGAGCTCTTAGGTATTGTAAAAGGAGGAATAACAACCAACTTTCACTGCAACTACCGAAGGGGAACTTCAGTGGCTAGACCAACTGTAAATCCTAACTAGCCTGCATTTGCTGAAGTGGCAAACACTCATTTCTAAATCTGGTAACAGGTAAACTCATTTCTAAATCTGGTAAAAGAATTTCAGTCTTCGCTCAAATACAGATTATGAGACTTAAGGAAGCCACTTGCGTCTGTGACTTAAGTTTCTCTTAAGCAAAGCAGACACTACAAAGACTACTTCCCAGGGTAGCCACAGGATTGTGCCACACCCACAATACAATTACTCAGCTTCCCAACACAGTACAGGCCCTGAGTAGCTATAGGGATCTCCAGTGATAATGACTGTTTAGCAACTATGAAGTTAAGGACTGGAGGCTTGGTAGCTTGCCCAAAGACATTCTAGCAACTGTTAAGGCCAGTTTGTAAAACTCAAAAGCAGTCATTTTAAATTATTGTTTCAAATGCATTATTTTAAAATGTGTTCCAATACTGTTGGTTTTTGTCCTCACAGCCACTTTCTCTTTTCTTCAACTTATCATTCATAAAACAGAAAACTTAACATAGTACTTATTATCTGGTTTTGCTGTTGTTGTTTTAAAGGCATGGACTAGCTATGTGACTCTGGTTGAAGTCAAGATCTTACTGCTTTCAGACTCCGGAGCGGCCTGTGTCCTACAGCATTCCACAATTGAAGGTATTAGAATGTTGGAAGCACCCTAAAGATCAGCACAGAGAAGACAACCCACTTTCAATGAAAGCCACAAGTTCAGTTGGAGTCTGCCTGCTGCACTGTAGACAGAACTGCTGGGAAAGGCAAAAACCCAACAATGACAGATAGGACAGGAGGAGACAAAGAACATTTGCACTCGAGTCCCCTACATTCAGAAATTCTGCTCTGGTGGATTCAAGCAGGTTTAGATGAAAAGTATTTGGGGGGGGCGGGGGGAAGGAAGACTGTACTGAACAGACAGGCCCTTTTTCTCGTTCTTCTCTTAACAGTGGAACGCAGTTAACTACCAGCACTTTATCACATCGGTCTAGGCATTAAAAGTAACCTCAAGATGATTTAATGTACACAGAAGGATAGAAGCCTGAGCATCTGCAGATCCTGGTACCTTGGGGGCAGGATGTCCTAGTACTAATCTCCTGTAGATTGTCCCAGGGGACAACATGCAAACCCATTAAACCATGCATCTGGCCGTGTGCAACTGTAGTCTCAGTTTACGTCATAAAGCATCTAACATTTTATACAATTACACCCTCTTCCCCCTTTGATATAAAAGCAAAGAGAGAGTGGCAGAGGAGAGATGGAGGGGAAGGAAAGGAGCCCTAAGGTCTTTGTTCTCTGTCAACCACACTCTTTAGAACAAAGCAGGATAAGTGGAGGTTAGTCTGAGCAAGGAGCCTAGAGGAACCACGGACTTGTGTTAGTTCCTCATGTACAGCCATCGAGAAAGTCCTAGTAATGACACTGAGGCCACAGTTCCTGACCAATTTAACCAGGATAATTTTGCCAAGAGAAAGTAAAAGCTTGAAGTATCCTATAAAGCCTGTACAAGTAGAGAAAATGCTTCCTGTAGTCATTTCATGGTTCCCTTTCCAGGCTTTTCTTGGTGCAATAGCTAATTTTTAAAGCATGAACTTAAACTATGATGACTTCTCTACATTTTAGTCACCCTCCAGTGTCAACTGGCAAAAATGTATTGTTTTCTATACCACTAAAAATAATTCTAATGAGGGGTTGGAGAGACGGCTCAGCGGTTAAGAGCTCTGACTGCTCTTTCGGAGTTCAATTCCCAGTAACCACATGGTGGCTCACAACCATCTGTAATAGGATCGATCTGACGCCCTCTTCTGGTGTGTCTGAAAACAGTGGCTGTGGGTTCACATACATAAAGTAGATAAATAAATCTTTAAAAAAAATTCTAATGAAACTAGAATATTTTATGAGACTCTGGCTCGACTTAGGAGCTTACTGCTTTCAGAATCCTGAGTGGGCTGTGTTCTACAGCATTGCATAAGTTAAGATATTAAAATGCTGGAAACAGCCTAAAGATCACAATAGTAGAAAACCACTCAGAGAGTACTGTGTGTAAACCAGGTATAATGGGTAATGATCACCTGTAATACCAACACAAAGGAGAACGGGCATGGGGTAGTGGGGGCAACTATCACGAGTTCAAGCCCAGCCTAAAGTACACTGTGAGACCTGACCTAACAATTAAAAGGGGAAGAAACATTCAATATAGATTTGAAATGAAAAGTATGTGGGCAGGAGTAAGCAAAAACCACACACACAGAGGAAGGAGTGTCTACAGTAACTTATGCACACATATCTATGGGTGTGTCATAAAACATCTCAGAACCCAGAGCCACACAGTGACTGCTAACAGCTCCTAGAAAGCAGGGGACCACAGGGAGTGCACAGTGCAAATCACTTTCTGTGTGTGCTGACATTAAATTGATCCTGTAAGCAAGCTGTGCTGGATCAAAGTATCATTTCTAACCTTTCATTCAATTTATGACTGTTTTTCTTTAAGGCATGACTATGAAATTTTTAGTGCCCACAGCTCAGTTTAAAAGATCCTATATTTTATAGAAAAGCCACAGCCAGAACACTTGGGAAGAACATAACCCTATGCCACCCTGCAACATCTGTGATTAAATAATTCAGCGTTGTATCTGTCTGCCTTAAAAATGAATCACAGATACGTGGTCTCATTATACAGTATGTAAGCACAATACTTGTGTATAAAGGGAAAAATCTAAAAGGTTCGGAAATATTTTACTAACACAGCTCCTAGTAAATAATGTCTTACTAATATAAAGTCACATAAGGTACAGCAAAATATTTTATTTGAATATAAATGCCCTTGGTTCAAAGGTCATGCATCCACATCTGAATATACAGTGAGGAAAATATAATACCCTTGAAATCACGTGTTCAGAGCGTATGTGTACTAGAACAGATGGGCAAGAAATTTATTCAATTCACTCACTATAGTAATTCACACATGTTCATTAAACTGCCAACTATCTACTTTCTATGTCTCCTTCTTCTTTGATTCTATTCTGAATTAGGAATTATTTTACAGCCATTGTTACGTTTTACTGAAAACATTTCCCATTTCTGAATAGTATTGCTTGCAATTAAATTCACTGTTTTTAAGAAGTATTTTTTAGTACATACAATGGCATCTATGAAAAGCAAAGACATCATGAAATGCATGGATCTTGAGAATATCATCCTGAGTAAGTAACCCAGTCCCAAAAGGACATGCGCCATAGGTACTCACTTATAGGTGGATATTAGCCATAAAATACAGGATGCCCATGCTACACTCCACAGACCCAAGGAAGCCAGACAGAAGGAGGGCACAAGCAAGGATAGTTGAGTCTCACTTGGAAGGGGAAATGGAATAGTTGTGGAAGGCAGATGGAGAGAGAGAACTGGGAGAGGGAATTGGGAGAGGAGCGGTGGTGGGGTTCAGAGTTGGATATGGAGCAGGGGAGATGGCTAAATGGCCATGAGAATGAATGGAAAACTGCAACTGATTGGGGTGGAGGGGATCTCCAGGAAGACACAGAGACCTGGGATAGGGGAGCCGCCTAAGAATCAATGGGGGTGTCTTTAGTGGTAACTCACAGCACTGGGGATATGGAGCCTGAGGAAGCCACCTTCTGCAGCCAGGCAGAAACCCCAGTGGAACAATAGGGACACAAACCCACCCACAAAACTTTCAACCCAAAATTTATTTACAAGAAATGTAGGCACAAGGGATGGAGCAGAGACTGAGGGAATGGCTAACCAATAACCAGTCCAACTTGAGACCCACCCTATGGACAAGCAACAATCTCTGACATTATTAATGATACTCTGTTATGCTTGCAGACAGGAGCAAGTAGTCCTCTGAGAGGCTCCACCCAGCAGCTGACTCAGACAGATGTAGACATCCACAGTCAAACAGTGGGTGGAACTTAGGGATGCTATGGAAGAATAGGAGGAAGGGTTGCAGCCCCAAAGGGAACAGGGAACTCTACAGGAAAACCAACAGAGCCAACTAACCTAAACCCTTGGGGTGATAAGAGACTGAACCACCAACCAAAGAACATTCACAGACTAGACCAAGGCCTATCTGTGCATATGTACCAGATGTACAGCTTGGTCTTCATGTGGGTCCTGAACAGATGGAGTGGGGGCTGTTCCAAAAGCTGTTGCCTGTATGTGGGATATGTTCTTCTAGCTTATCTGGCCTCAATGGGAAGGGAAGCACTTAGGCTCCCAGAGACTTGAAGTGCCAGGGTGGGGGAATACCCAGGGAGGATCCCACCGGCTCAGAGAAGTGGAGGGGAAAAAGGGGGAAGGATTGTGTGAGGGGGTGACCCGGGAGGGGTGCAATGAGAAGAATGTAAAAAATTGATTGATGATTGATTGATTAATTATTAAAAAGCAATTTTTAAAGTAACTTAAAAATACTATTCCTGGTCTTAAACAATCCGAGATGTCAGTAGTGTTAGTAAAATTAACTTGCATTCCAAATGGGCCACTTGCACTGCTTGGACCTTCCTTCCAATAACTGATAAATAATAACCTCCTCCTACAGTGACGTAAGATGAGAGCTGCAAATCAATGGCTGTGTTGCATGTTTCTAGGCACTGTAGAAATTACCAACTGCAGTACATACACTAATGCTAAGAACGAAGACCATGCTTCATGAAATCTGTGCAAATTTAAGAAATTAGTTCAGTCTGCTACACTGCAAAGCAGAGTGTGACATAACTCTGCCATGACACACACTGAAACTACGTAGGGCTGTTGGGTGTAGCTCAGTGGGAGAACACCCAGCATAAAACTGGTCCACGGCTTGATGCTCGTCAGCACAAATCACTGTGTGATTCAGTGTCCCATACAGTACTGCCCACAAAACCACCAAGATGTGCACTCAGTGGCCGGGCCGCTCCTCACACGAATCTCCAGTTGGCAGCAGGCTGGTAACAGAACTGTGAAGACAGGCATACACACTGTGGCACATCCTAAGCCAGGCTTGTCTGGAATGGTTATGACTGAGGCTGGGCATGTCATTCCTGACTGTTATACTGACAGGACAAGGACAAGTGGGGAACAAGCACAGAGTAATTGCTTTTGTCTGAAAGGAAAGAGTGTCCCCAAACATGCACGAGGTGACACAGTCCTGACAACTGCTGGGTTAACTTGCACTTTCTAGAACCTTCAAACCAATTCTCAAGTACCCACAGGAAGGCCAAAAATGTAGAATTAAAAACAGATCACTAACAAGTAATATTTATATTGCTACTTAACTTGACTAAACATCCATTAATTCTGATCAGAGTAAATGGAACTAAAGTCATTGTGAGAAACTCTACTCAGTGCCACTTTCTAAAGGTCAAAGCCAGTCTTTCCTGAACATCTACTCTGCCCCAAGGTTGCAATTTTGACTTTTTATCCTAAGGACCTGACATCAAACTATTAACTGAGTTCCTTTGGAAGTAAATATTCAAACACTTCTACTCTCACCCACCTTCCCCAAATAACCAAAAAAGATTATGCCCTACTGTCTGTCGTCACATATTCAGGACATGTGAGAAAAGATTTTCTTTTGGCGACAAAACTTCTCCTAACTGTCTAGAGCATCACCAGAGGAGCACACAAACGGGTCTTACTTTAATGCCTGGTGTACTCTGTCACAGCTCAGAAATTCTAGACAGAGTAAAGGATGCACGGCTGAAAATGCAAAGGAAAGGAAATGAGTGTTCACAGACTCACAGGAGAGCTTTCCACTGGCAATTAAAACTACTGATGATGGTCTTTTTATCATGTATGTGCAGAATGTGGAAAACGCAAAAGAAAACAGCAAATAAATGAAACAAGAGCAAAAGCAAACAGGAAGCCAACCCCAAATATTTCTCCTCCTTTACCTTAGAGCCTTGTCTAAACAGTGTTACCCAGAGCCTACAAAACACATAATGGGTACTTTACTCCTGGTATCTAGTATTGCTTATTCTATCAATGCCAGTGTACACTTTGTACAATTAAGAAACTGATGACATGCGCGTGAACTAAACTCTTAATGACAGCCTCATCTACAAGAGTAGCAGAGAGTGTGAGAAACTGGAATCACTTAACGTGAAATCTGACTATGTGCAGTATCTGGCTCCGTGCTTAGATGTATTGATTAAACAAAGCACCAAAGAACTGCCTCTGCACCAATATACTTCTTCCTAATTTCTTACTTTACACTTACCAAGATTTAAAAAAAAGTTATAACCGTGAATAATGTTAATTTACCCAATGTTCCCAATCTTCTATCAAGCTTTAAAGAATATTATATTAAACTTTTAAACATTCTTTTTCTCTGTATGAGCAGGGACAGGCATACAGAGACTGAAAAACTACATGGCTTACACAATAAATATACATAGATATTGCATACATACTGTTCAGACTGCATGGTCTTTATATCAAATACAGGCTTTTCTCAGCACACAACTAAGAATTTGTAGGTTAAAAAAATACAATTCCTAGAACACTGTTATCAAACAAATAAGTTTTATTGGCATCTAAAAACAAAATTCACCCAACATTGAAACGTATTTGAATGTTTATGCTGTTTGCTTCTTCTTCTTTTTTTTTTTTACTTACTGCAGTATGAGGAACAAATCACACACTTACTTTGGAGTAACAGAGACCATATGGAGATTTTTACAAAATCACTCTTTAAAATCTCTGTATTATGCTCCTCAAGAATCTAGAGCCAGTTCTTGCATAAAATGTCACAGCTTTGTCACCTTAAAATCCTGCAGCAGCCTAGAGATACGAAGATGTGCCACACCTTGCTGTTCTGAAACATGTCATTGCCATACCCAACCCAATGACAGTGTCTAAAACCCTCTCTTCCATAGGAAGTCTCCAACAAGCTGTTAGCATCTCCTTGACGTTAAAAGAATCTGGGGCAACATTTATACTTTATCAGAAAAATAAAAAAAATGTTTACCTACCATGTTCATATTAAGAACAATGTCTATACAAGTCAGTTGTACAATTATTTTAAGAGAAAGGTGAACATGAACATCAGAGTAACTTAGTTCTGGTAGATAAACGTGAACAACTGTGGTGCAGTGAGCCATTAACCTCTTACAGAGATGACAACTGTACAAAAGGTTTCTTTTACCTACTGAGCGATGTTATGTCCCCTCAGTCTCTGTGCTTTCTACCACCGCTTCACTCTCTACACCAGCAACTGTGCCGCTCTCCTCCTTGTCTACGTCACCTGAAGACGCCAGTTTCTCATAGAGTTCAGGGTCCTTCTGTACTGGTAAAGGCGGTGGCTGAGCATGTCTTTCTGTATTTTCACCATTAACTTGAGGCACATTATCACCTTTCCGTTGAGAAGTGGCCCCTTCAAAATAATCAAAAACCCGAGCATGAGGAGGAGGAACCCAAGTGTTTTGAATTCTATCTCGTCCAAGACGATTTCCATTAATTTCTCTGCAGAAATCAAAATCTCTGTCATCCCTATCCCTCTGCCTCTCCCAGGGTCTTCTGCGGTCATCAAAATCTCTGTGAACTTCTTGTCCAAATCCTCTGTTCCAAGGACCACTTCTAGGATCAAATCGGTAATTTCCAGCCCGAAATCTACCTCTTTCTTCATGTAAGCCTTTTGGACCACCAAAGACAGGCAGACCTCGATGCTCTCTCTCATCAAAATCTCTAGGCCCCCAAGGCTTCTCTGGGGGAAAGCCAAAGTGGTCTCTTCGACCAAAGTGTTCTAGACCTGGCCTCACAAGATTCTCTCTCATGTCCACAGGAGGTCTTCCAAAATGATCCCTACCATCTAACGGAGGCCTTCCAGGGCCTTCTCTGGGATCTATAGGTCGCCCAACCACATCCCTGACATCCACTGGAGGAGGTCTAGAAATGCCCTCCCTGGTTTCTAAAGGAGGAAAGCGGTAATCTCTATCCCCTTCCTGCTGAATATTGTCATTCCCAAGTGGTATTCTTTTATCTGGGTTGGGGATATTGTCTATACTTGGTCTTCCAGGAGCCAGAAAAGGTCTTTCTGGCTGACTGAAAAGATCTCCTGGAGGAAAAGGTCCACGGGGTGGAGGATGAAGAGCTGCATCAAGTACCGATGGGGGAGGGATACCCCGTTGTGGTGGAATTCCAGGCTGGAGTAAAGGGAATCTTGGCCCGGGAGCCTGTGCTATCAGTCCGGGACGAATGTCTAGCATTGGCAACGCAGGCATCCTTTGAGCAGGGATGGTTAAAGGGGGTAAGTTTTGAGGTCCAATTGGTGGCTGCGTTCCCAAAAGTCCAGCAGGATTTGTAACATTTGGTGGCTGTAGTCCTACAAGTCCAGAGTTGTTAGGCAAGTTTGGAGGCAGAACCCCAAGAAGTCCAGAGCCACTGGATACATTTGGTGGCTGTATGCCCAAAATTCCAGAGTTATTTAGAATATTTGGTGGCTGGGCTCCCATAATTGCAGCATTGTTGGAAACATTAGCTGGACGAACCCCCAGAATTTCAGAATTACTTGATACGTTTGGTCTCTGCACACACAGGATCCCAGAGGTGCTTGAGGGCCCGGGCGGCTGTGCTAACATTGCAGCACTACTTGGAATATCACTTGGAATCACTAAAATAGAAAGAGAGTAAACCACAGAAAGTGAGCCACTGTTGTGGAGAGGAAATTGTCAATTCTACAGCTGTGCGAGTGAACTTTAGCTCCCTACTCAGAGAACCAGGCGTCACCACGGACAGGGTGACCATCACACCTCAGATCACTCAGAGCACACAGAGTGAACACACACATCAAAACCTCAGTGGAGCTGTAGTCTAAAATACTCACAACAAACATGGCAGGTTTATTTGTGTGTGATTCTCCACCATTAAGATATCAAACAGTGGGGCCATTAAAAAAAAAACAAAAAAAAAAACCGCTTAACGCTTTCACATACCACTTCTAGCTAGATGATGCTCTGGTACAGCACGTGGCATGAGCTTTCACCTCTTATCTTCCTGTAAATAAACACTTTATGTGATCTTGTGCTGACAACACCCAAGAGAAGCGCCATATGCCTCCATATGGTGAGTGCTGGGTTTTAATGAAAAGGTCTCAAAAAATCAGTATTATGCCATTTGTAAATTGTCTTAACTGCACTGGACATTAAAGAGACCTTGTGCATGCTAGGCAAACACCTATCACTGAGCTGTTTCCAACCCTTTAGAATGGCTCATCTGAAAATGGTATTGCAGGGCATGGAGAGAACAGAGTGAACCCTGTTCCTCAAAACATATCAAAACCCCGTGATTTTACATGCATACCAACCACTCTAAAGTTTAGTACTAATCTTCAGAACAATAATTATGAAGTTAATCTTATGTCTAAGGTTTTATAGTCATGGCTTTTGTTTTTACCTGGTCTGGTATTCTCACCAGAAGGAATCTGGTGTTCTGTAAGGTGAGGTACTTTCTCTTCAGGCTCTGCTTTACTGGGAGGATTAAAAACATTTCCAGCTGGTAGAGTTGAAGGAGCAAGACTGCCAGCAACAGAACTGCCCGGTAAAACCAGGCTGCCAAATCCCACATCTTTCACAGTTTCTGGGGTCATGGACAATGGTGGTTGCACTAAAGCTGTTTAAACAGGACAAAAACTTATTTCAGACTTAATCAATCTATAAGCTAAGGTTTCTGGTAATTCGAGTATTTACATAGTGGCATCCCTACGTTACTAAGGACACGTATAATAACCAATGCTCAACATGACAAGTCATACGAGGAAGCTTAGCTCTATGGACAAGGCTTCACTCTTCTAGAATAACAACACAATTTTATGAAATACTTTCACCAAGAGTCTAGAACAGAAGGATTCACTGGTGAAGACTATCTTAGTAATACACAAAAAAACTAATTTTCTAAGAATGCCAGCTAACTGAATACTAAATACAGAGAAATGATTAACAGACAGACAAGTAGATATCAGAATGAAATATCTTCTTGAAATTACAACATGGGTGGGGGTGTTCTTTATATTCAAATTACCTTCACCAAGTGAGGTTAGTTAGGCAAGATGAACTCTAAATTTAAAGCTATAAACATTCAATTCCAAAGCACTTGGTAAAAAAACCTCTCTCCATGTGCATGTAACCTATATACTAAAAGGCAGATAACAGGGGTCTAACACACTCTTAGAAGGTCTAGTTCAGTGGAGTTGATATAAAGAACTGCTGGGTGATCCCTGGACACTAAGCAAGGCTGTCCCCATTCTGTTCATCTCAGAAATACCTGGACACACAGTCAGTGCACTACAGAGAAGGGACACTGGAACAGATTATGGGGATCAATGAGACAGGAAGAGCAGCACAGTCCCTTGCTACAGTTACAAAGAGACAAGCCTCTTTGGGGGAGAATTAAAAAACAACTTCTGAACAGCGCAATTTTTAGAAAGAACTGAAAGCTACCTAAATAACGAGGAAAACATTTTATAACATAAAGGAAATGGATTTAGATTTTTAAGAAATTAATAGACATCTCTATTTATTATAAGGTCTTTTGGAATCTAATTTTTAAAGCAAGACTGTCCAAGACAACCAAATGTTTGCTCAGAAACCCAGTGTTTAGTAACAGGAAACAGGAAATAGAAATTTAAGATACTTAAATATCTATAAATATTCATTTTTGTAATCTTCCTGATTAGCATAGCAATACATGCACTCTGAAGGCCAAGAAAGCAGCAGAGAACCTGGTTTCTTCATAAGTTTGGAGGGCAGCACTATCTGTTTTACTACTTCCGGTGTCTATGACTCATAGTAAGGGGAGGAGGTACACATTCTTCAGTGTGACAACAAGAGAAGTATAAAAAAGTAGCAAAGTAAAAAATCCTGGAAACTTATACTTGAAGCTATGTTTTATTTATACTTTCTCTATTCAAAATACATAATCCCCAGCTCTGTCCACTGAAAAGCTTTCTACCCAATAAAACCCTCCGAGCAAACAGAATCTGGTAGCCTGACTGTGGTCTGTAAATGTCCTTCTGCATCAGAAGTGTCTGGCTCAGACTACCGTGAGACACAGGATGACCTGGGGGACAATCAGGCTGAAACACCTGGGACCCTCTCAGAAGCGAAGGTAACTAAGTGCAAGGCACAGAGAAGCAGCACAGGCAAAGAGAAAAGCATCTCAACACAGAACAGAGAAGACAGCCAATAGGAAGTAATGTGTTAGTCCACTAATGCACAGATCAGAAATGAAAAAACCAAGGGCAGTGGGGTACAAGGAGGACAAAGAACAGAACCCTCCTGCCCTTGAGTCACCCGCTATTACTGGAAGCTCCCTATTACTCCGAACTGTGCATGCTGGAAGCTAGAGCAAAGGTTCGTTTGTATCTACCTTCACCTTCCTGTCACCTGCACTACGCCTCAGGTGACTAATCACCACCTGGCAATTTTCACTACATTAAAAAAAAAAAATCCTAACAAAGGAATGCAGAAAGAATTATTTCTTAGAAAGATAACTAATTTGTAATTAATAATGATAAACAATTTAATTAACAATAATTAACAAATAAAAACATTAAAAACACACAAACATTTCAATGGATTAACTGCAACACCTGCATATCCTCATCAATCTTAACACTGTTAAATATGTTAGAAAATTCCAAGTGTAAGCAAACTGTAATGTAAATTATGTATCAGAATTATACCTAAAATTATACCAGAATTATAAATAGATTCATCTACTCTACCTAGGTCCCACTCTAGTGGGAATGTAATTAGTGGAGATGATGCCCTGGTACGAGCCAGGACAGAGGCACACAATTTCTGTACATTCTGCTTGGTTTTGTTAAAAAGTCTTGTGTGTTTTGTTCAAACTGAACAGAAAGATACTAGTATGATATGCTGCAAATCTAGGACATGCGGCTGTGTCCCTGACGTGAACAAGTCCTTGGCGCTAACATCCACCTTACAGCAGTCTTGTATCTAGAAAGCAGCTGAGCAGTACTCAAGGATTATGAACTGGAAGGGAGATCTGGGCACGAGGGCTCAAGAAGAAGACATTTATAGTAAACATGAAAAGCAAAATCACAATGGCAGCAGGATGACTTCTCTGGATCTTGACTAAAGGAAGCAGTTTATGGAATGACAGTTTGAGACAACTGAGAACATGAGTAAGAATCTGTGAGATGCTGTCAATTTTCAGAAATCATCTAACACATTTGTTGAAAAACTAATATTTTATAGAAATGAGCACAAGCATACTAAGACTGCCTAGGATAAAACAGATTTTGTAAATCAAAAACTCACATGTTGGTACTACAGGTGGGATTGCAGGGGGAGGTACCACAGGTGGGGGAACTGGAGGTGGCATAAAACCTACATGGGAGAAAAAAAGACCAAGGTAAAACAGCACAAAGAAAACGACTGGTTTTAAATCAAAGGTTTCAGAAGTTATAAATGGACATCCACATTGTCTCACTGTTTGGGGATGGGGTTTCACCTGCTGCCCAGATGTTATGGAGCCCATGGACTAGGCATTCTACTTCAGCTTCCTGATGAATGAGGCCCTCACTGCTCCACTACACCAACAAAACCTCAGCTTTAAAATGGCCTCTATTAGCATGCTGATAGATCCGTGTGATTCTTTTCCAACTGAAATGACTGCTATACATACTTTACTTGATTCCCATAAGGCAGATAAAGCAGTGATCCTGATCATAGAATTCTATTTATTTATTTACTCACTCATTAACATCTTGTGAAAAGCTCTGTGCTGCTGATAGGATCATAAGCTAGGGAATCAAACTGTTATGCAGGGATGCTGATCACAGGGAGAATGCTAAACCTCCTATCTCAAGCTACTGGTCACAGTAGGTAACACGGTGCTGTCCATCTGCCAGGCCTTTATTTCTTTAACGTATTCTGTTATTTACCACTAGTTTAACATTATTTTGTTAATTTTAGATTATATGTTTTAAATTCTTGAATAAATCATAAAATTTAATAACATTAAGATCCTACTGAGCACATGACCAAATTATAAATCTGCTTCTTCGCAGTTTTTAATAGTATTAAGTTAAATACTATTAAGTATTAAGAGGCTGAAAGGTATGAGCCAATAGATTGAGTGAGCCAATAGATTGAAAGTCTGGAGGACAGACGCTAAGGCTGGTTAAGTCCTGTGCTGAAGTCTGCAAACCACTGTATGGCACTGGGGCCTCAAAGTCAACGTTCACAATACTCTAAACAGAGTTAAGACAGTAAGATATAAACTCCTTACCAGGAGGTGGTTGTGAAGGGTTAAAACTTGCTCGTAGAAAAGGAGGTGGAGGGATTGGGCTGAATCCAGGAGGGGGGACAGGCATCGACACAGGAAACGCTGGTGGAACTAAGCTAACTGCAGGAACGGCTGGTGCTACGGGAATCTTTGTGAGTAGAAAATGTCTGTTAGCCAGTGTGTCCCACGAAAGTGACTACTACATTATGGATTATTATACACCCATTAAAGGGGGAAGTAATATATGTCATTACATTTGTTTTTCTCTTTTTGCATACTTTTTGCACACAGAATTAGTTAATAGGTAGCTACCTGGAGACTGTAAGCAACCTCCTATACTTAGCCAGCATGAGGCTCAGTCTTCATTAGCACCTGCCCGCCAGGCTGCTCTGAGAAGTAAGGTAATAGCAGCATTCCAAGGGCACTAAATTCTCAAAACTTTGTGTTCTAATCGGAGCACAATTATCTTTTATTCATCAGAGCCACAAAAAGCCCAAAACCTCTCTCCAGCATGGCTTTCCCTCGTTCCTGACCCTCAAATACTGTCAGGTCTGCTCAGGATCTCAACTTCACTGCCTAAAGAGCACTTCAAAGGTCTCATGCATAGAACAAAACGAATTCCCAAATGTTATTCCCAAAAGAACTCTTCTCGCACCATTTTCTATTCTTGGAAACTAGCATTTCCCATGTAATTTCTTGGACAAGTATCTTTGTCGCCTTTTTGCACAACTCCAAATCCAATATGCTAGGCAGTCCCGATGGCTGTGCCCTCTAAATCATCTCCCAGCTGCCACATCTCTTCCCTTTCCTTACAGTCCTCTCCACGTCACAATCTCCTCTCACTCATACTGCTAGTTATTTTTAGCCCATCTCTCCTGTGATGTTTGGTGGAGCCTGTCCACTATAACCAGTATAGTGAATCACTTAACAGGTCATTCTCTGACCCTACTCCAATGGTTCGCTTCACTCAGAATGACGGGAACTCCTCTGAGAGCTGACCTTACAGGCATGAATGAGTCGAGCACTCTCCTGCCATTAAGACCTTCAGCTTGGATTTCCTCAGACACAGAAATGGCTAATTTCTTTACCACCTTTAAAGAGTTATTAATCAGCTGGGTGCATGCTGAGCACCATTTTAAGATGGCACACAGCTACGCAGATATTTCTAAGCAGCCACATACTCTTTCCTATGCAGAGGACCTAATCTTCTTTCTTTAAATTTCTGTCTCCCTGAATGACAATGTAAGTCCCACATTTACACTGATGGACTCCAGGCCCCAGGGCTCCTAGTCCAATGTATAACTGAGCATACTTAATAAACAGTCAAGTATCAATACCACTTCTAACAATGGCTTTTCAAAATATTTCACTAAATCCATTAAAATAATTTTATTAATCTAAAAAAATTATCAAATAATATTATTGATAGAAATCTGCTGCACAGAAAGCATAAATCTAAAGAAAGTACTTCAAATCCAAGAGAATTACACTTTTCATGCATTTAGTACACTAACACTGCTGCACCTGCAGAGCGTTCTTAGCATCTAGAAGACAACAAGCTGTCTGTCCTAATGTGGACAGCAGCCTCCAACTGCTACACGAAAATACAGTCAGATAGGTAAATGCAAGACTACTAAGAACAGCTAGTACTAACCTGCAGCATGGCAACAGGAGGAGGGAAAACCTCGGCCTGGGTTGTGACCACTGTCTCCTTTTCAACTGGAGTAGGACTCTGTGTAGTCTGGACCGTCTCTTTAACAGGTTCTGAGGCTTTCACAGTTTCCCATTCTAAGCAAAATATTTGAAATTGATACCCTTTAAATGCAGCTTTTCAGGTTTTTCCCCTACTTACATTACATCTAAACTCTTGGCAAATCCAAAATGATTAACACATGAGATACAAATGAGCACACTGAGCTGTAACAGTGACGTTTCATACAGGTCTCCTGACTGAATAACAGTCAAGAACAATAAATGAACTAGTGCAAAGAACTATCCCCGAGAAGACAAGAACGTAAGAGATGGAGTTAGTTAGGCATGGCAGCCAAGCACTTAGGGGTAAGGGCACTAGAACAGGACTCAGAGGCCAGGCTGGGTAACACTGGACTCCATCTTTTTCAGAGCACAGAGCAAACATGACTAGCTTTTGTCTCTGTACATCTGCCTTCACGCTGATTAGGCTCTGGTATGCTGTTTCCATAGCGGACACATTTCTCAACTCTTCAGATATACTCCACCCCACAGACCTGCATCCATTCACAATGCATCACACCCATGTATGATGGCTCTAGTATGCTCCTGCTCCTGCTCTGGCTCCCTCTCTCCTTCTCTCTTCCAACCCCCCACCCCCCATGGGTCTCATCAAGCAGCCTGGGGTCGAACTTCTTATGTGAACCAAGCTGGCTTCAGATGCATAGAGACCATGTGTCTTTCCACATCAAGGATTGAGTCATGTGCAGCACCATACCTGATCGGTGATCAATTTCTTCACATACCAACACAGAAATCCTATGTAGATTTTTTTTTTTTTTTGCTTATTATTTCTTTTGAGTAAAGTATGGTTTTCTCAAGTACAAAGTAAAAACTCTATAGACCAGGTGATCTCTCTGATCTAACTATATACTTGGCACTGTAAATAAATGTAAAAAGGTAAAGAGAGAGAAGAGGAAGAAGAGGAGGGGGGAGAAAGAAGAAGAGTTCTAAAAAAATATGTACAAAAGCAAGCATGACTGTGGTCCCACAGAGCTACTTTTTCAGAACAGGCCATGGGTAGGCTCCAGCCCAGAATGTGGGCCATGGGAGCCTGTGCCACATATCTCAAAGATGACTCTGTTTCACTATCATAAGTTCCTGAAGAATCAACCTGTCATAGCAGAAGTTCAGACAAAGGACTGTCGCCGGGCAGTGGTGGCACACGCCTTTAATCCCAGCACTTGGGAGGCAGAGGCAGGAGGATTTCTGAGTTTGAGGCTAGCCTGGTCTACAGAATGAGTTCCAGGACAGCCAAGGCTATACAGAGAAACCCTGTCTTGAAACACACACACACCCCCAAAAAAAAACAAGAACTGTCCTAGAAAAACAGCCACAGGCACAGGAAGCAAACAATAAACTGTGTTGATCTATCTGGTGGCCCTGAGGTTCAAACCAAGGGCTTTGCTTATGCTAAAAACATGGTCCCTATGTGACAGGCATCTCCAGGCAGAAGGCAACAGCATCAAGGAGATGCCTGCCCATATTCATAAGGACAACCACCTTGACAACAGGCTACCTTTGATAAGAGTGCTAAGACAAGAAGAAACAAAGAACAGACCATACTCTGCACTAATCCCAAATATTAGAGGTTTTTCTTCTGGTTGTAGCTGTTAATACTCCTATTTTTAAAAGCAACAGGCCATTCTCATTTGGTTATAGGCAAAATATGAAGTGTTTCAGATGGTACTATGCTACAGCAACTGAGTCCACATAAGAGTGTCTGCTACTCTAAGAAGCTGCTGAAATCCTTGTTTTCCACTTAAAATTTGTGAAATTAAAAATACTTCAAAAAAGCCTCCCTGGTACAAAGCTTTCTCTTAAATATAATTAAAATATAAAAGAATAAGATTGCTACATTCGCAAAGTTTCATTCAGTACTTCTCTAAACAATTCTTTGACACCCACGGAAACACAAAGCACTGAACAGGCAACATCAAAAAGAGCATCATTTTTTTTTCTTCTTTTTGGAGCCAAATCCAGGGAATAAGTATAGTTCACTCTGCCTCCCCAAACACATTTCTATTATACCCTTCTGGTGTACACTGTACTCTTACCAGCATTTACAGTTTCCTGATCAATCATGCCTCCCTCTGCAAAGCCATCCAAGTCATCCACTTTAACTTTTTCCCAGGGTATATATGTGACTCCAAGATCCACGTCCCAGAACTGTTTGTATTCAGTCTTTACACCTTTGTTCAAAGCCCAGGCAATCTATTGGAAATGGAGAGAGGAGAAAAAGGAAGGTCACAGACAAACTACAATAAAAATAAAGTTTGAAATCATAGTTAAACAGATACAAACAAAGCTCACTTTTCTTGAGTACTTGCTCAAACTTGTGTTGGGGATCATGGGGATCATGTTTGCCTTGAAAGATCTGTTTCCACTTCTTTCTTTCTTTCTTTCTTTCTTTCTTTCTTTCTTTCTTTCTTTATTTATTTATTTATTTATTTATTTATTTATTTATTTATTTATTTTTTGGTTTTTCGAGACAGAGCTTCTCTGTGTAGCCCTGGCTGTCCTTGAACTCAGAAATCCACCTGCCTCTGCCTCCCAAGTGCTGGGATTAAAGACGTGTGCCACCACTGCCCGGCCTGTTTCCACTTCTTAACCAATTCTAAATAACTCATTTCAAGAGATAATGCGTCTAATTTTTGCAACAGAATCTCAATTCCACTGGCAATAACTAGGATGGTTATAAGAAATTTAATAAAGCCCTGTACCCCATGCCAGTGCACATAAGCAATATTGAGTTTACACACACACAGTCAAACAAGTGTAAAAGATGGAAGGACACACACACACACACACAAGGACACACACACACACACACACACACACACACACTTTGTAGAAAGAGTTCAGAGTTTTAATTTAGGTCCAGAAGCTGACTAAATGCATTCTCTCTAGATCAGTGGTCCTCAACCTTCTTAATGCTGCAATCCTTTAACACAGTTCCTCATGTGGAGGAACTAGCCATAAAATTATTTTCATCGCTCCATCATAACTACAATTTTGCTACTGCTATGAACTGTAATATAAATATCTGTGTTTTCCAATGGTCTTAGGTGATCAAAAGGATTACGATCCACAGGTTGAAAACCAGTCCTCTAAAGAGTCAAAATGAAATTGAGTCAATCACAGAAGGAATGAGAAAACAATAAATTCTCAATTTAAAGACTATGAAGAAAAAAATGCTTGCAGATAAACTCTTTAGAAGAAGGCTGGCTTCAATAAGAAAAAAAAAATAATGTAAAGATGATGTGTTGGGAGAAAAGGTAAATGAAAGATAAACCTAAATAAAAAAGATCTAACCAAAATGGGGCCCAAGTTGACATACTTGTGTAGGTGAGAACTTAAGGAACAACCTCAAATTTTGGTTAGTAAGTTAGTATACTTATTCCTAATTATAACTCAATAATACAGAACTCATAAGCTTACTGGAAATATTGAAGATAAGGCTGAGTATAGAGCTTAGTGTATACTAAGAGTATATGTATACTCTTAGTATAAGAGTATATGTATACTCTTAGTGTATAAGAGTGTATGCTGAAATTGATATGTTCAAGACCCCAGGTCTGATCCACATCAAGAAGCAAAGGGGAGGAAATGGATGGAAAGAACTAGGGCATTCTAAATGGTGCAAACAAGAAAGATCACATGACCTTGCCTATGAAAAATATGACTGTGACATGAGGCTGAAATGTTAGTCGTCACTATACCACAAGTCAATCACAAAAACTTACCTTAATGACCTTAGAACCAATTTTATAGGATCCTGAACTCAGTTTCTGAAGAGCCCGAAATGAATCTTGTCGATGAACCATACAGACATATGCACAGCCCCTGGGTGGAATCATCTATGAGGGAAAAGTCCTTTCTTTACAGAGAGCAAAGGATGGAAATTCATTCTGATATATGCTTCTCATAAAACTGAACATGCATGACAACCGACCAAACCACCAAATTAATTCTAACTCTATTTATTGATACAACACATATGCAATCAATTATTCACTTTTAATAAGCCCCATATCCTACTCTGATTCCGCTTCCATTCTAAGCCATAATAAAGGAGAAATGCTGACTACATGTTATCAGTTCCTTGCTACAGAAACAGAACTTACTACTGTAACAAAAAACCATCTTTAAGCTGGCAGATAAAATCAAAGAAGTGGGGGGGACAAAAAAGGGAGAGGAAATGGATCTTGCTAACAAATATTTAAGGCTTGGAGAAATTAGGTGCTATACTGCTATAAAACCCCCATGAATATTTTGCAAATTCAGGAGCTTCATAGTAAACAGAGAAAACTGAGCAAAGTGAACAAATCGTGCCAAGCTGAGAATCACATGTCGGATACGTCAGACTCAATGAAGATCGCCTTAAGTGGGAAGTAAAGCAAGTGAAAGCTGACACTGTTGGTACTCGAGAGATACTCACATTAATGGATTCAATTTGTCCAAACTCCTCAAAAAGGTTGGTTAAATCTTGCTGTGTAGCCTTCTTGTCCACTTGACCAACCCAGAGAGTAGTGCTGCATACTGTCAGGACAGAGAAGCAGAGAGCTTACATCACAAGGATACAGATGCCTCAAGCATTACTAAGAACAACAGATCAAGATTAATGTAACATTTAGACAACCTGACAGCTCCACACAGATAACAGCTACATTTAAAATTGACTGAGATCTTAGTGTCCACTTACATTTCTACAGACCCAACTTCCTACAAGTCACCAACTTGCAAGTTGAAGCACCTATGAAAACACCACTGTCCAACCACCAGAGAAAAGTGGTGTATCAGACTGGAAGAGAAGCTTTGAAAGTCCCCAGCTGATTGATTCTAAAGTACAATAGTTTTGAAACTATTTCCTACCTATGGACTTTCTTAATATCTTTGTGTTGAATGACTCAGTGGATATTTCTCCCTAATCCACGGATAAATCTGAAACCTGTATGAGCTTTCTCATCCTTGAGGAAGTGATACTGTGCAAAGAGATGAGAAAGGAAATAGATAAAGCAGGACTCCTTAACTTGCTACTGAAGAGCTGAAGATGAACTGAATGGCACTTCTGTGTGCACACTCATGTGTATGCAGAAGACCATGGACTCTTGGAGACTCAGCATTACACATGAATACACATGACCTGAATTCTGTCTCATGACTGAGTAGCAAATGCTCTTGAAATTTCCGCCCTGAAAGCCCCTTCTGTTTAATGCATGAAAGTTGGGAGGAGACACTGTACTGTCCATGCTTCTTCAATACCCTCTACGGTGGACACACTTCCACAGTACTAACGCACTGCATCTAGGGTTTTGTCCAGGTCATTTCCCAGCACTTTAATCTTGACAGAAAAGGTTGGAAACAGGCTTTTCTAGGGTGAACTTAACCTGAAGTGTGATCCTTGACAAGATCACTAACAGGAGTCAGAACTCAAAGGTCTTGTAGACATACAGAAGTTCTGTGCAGCTACCACAGACCGTGATGACTAGTTGTTCTTTGTCTCATGCACTCTCACTCTGGGTGATTCTCAACTCAACATTCACTCACTCTCTATCAAAACCTCTAACTTTTTAACATTTTACATTAAACCCAGGGACCAGTGAGACTGTTCAGCAGATACACACTTACTTTGCCAAGACTTGAGTTGTTAAGCCTACATGACAGAAGGACAGAACTGTCTCCTCTAAATGGTCCTCATACTACATAGATTATGGCATATGGAACCATACAATACATGTATAGGAGACAGGCACACATTGACACACAGGGAGGCATACAATTTTTTACAGACATAGATCTTTAATGTAAGACACTGCCAAGGTTGCTTTTACCAAACATGCCCCACAGGCTTCGTCTTTAGCCTACAGCACCACTGAAGAGTGGTGGGACTTTTAATAGATGGGGATCAAATGGGACCTGCCCTTTAGGGGCTTACTATCTCCATTCTACTTTGCTCTCCTTTCCAGTCATAATGACCAGTCAAAAGGAGCAGGAACAAGCAACCAGAACTAAAAATACAAAGCCGAGTAAACATTAGTGAAGTCACAGTGACAGAAAGCTGCTCTATTACCATGCAGTGCAATGTCATGTAGAATGCTTCCTGGGGCAAGTCCCAGGGATCTGGAAGTAAACAGCTTTGAAGCGATATTACCTTACAGTAAGTAACGCCTCCTGCCTCATCACCCGATCCTGGAGACACTAAGAGTCTTAGTCTCCTCAAGCTGTGCTAACATGTTTCCTATTTTTTACAATGTTCTCTATAATTTTTTTCCTAGTAAGTTGTTATGATTATTCTCAGTCCCAAAGAGAGGGAGTGCTTGGTTCTTGGGGTATTAATCTGCCCATGTCCCTGAAAGCACTGCATTGTACAATCTGTGTCCAGGAGCAACAGCTGAGAAACACAACCACACTATTTCAAACGTGTTGAAAGAATAGCAAACAGAGGAAACTGCTTCCACTTCAAGATGAAGAAAGTCCTGAGATACTCAATGGAAGATAAGAGTCATCACGGTGCTTGCTCAACTTTTAACCAGCAATAGAAAATAAATTCATTATAATTTATCCAAAAAAGAAAATGAAATTCTGATGCTTGTAGAACACCCATAAACTAGAGGAAATCATACCAGGGGAAATAAGCCAAGGCAGACACAAAGCATGGCATGTTCTCAGACTACTAAGTAGAAACTAAAAAGCTGGATATGTTTAAAACTTCAGAAAAGAGATCAGGAGAGCTCAAGGGTGGGTTATGAAAAGGACACAAGAAAATGAGTCATGAAAGAAGATAAAAGGCTGTTTGGTTTCTTTGTTTCAATTCCACCACAGTGTTTTTTACACAGCTGATAAGTGCATGCATGCAACTATCTATGTGTACTGTAGTAAGTGCATGCATGCAACTATGTGTACTTCAATAAGAAGTGCATGCATGCAACTGTCAATGTGTACTGCAATAAGAAGATCCCAGCTTGCTGACCCTGGGAAAACAACTGTGGAGGCTGGGCTTGTCTCCTAATGTACTAGCACTAAAGCAAAAGAAACCAGACACTGCTTGTCACTGATAGAACTACTGCACTTAGCTGGTAAGAATATGTTGTGGTTTTATTTTTGTTTTTGTTTTTTATATTTTCTGGAGGGAAGGGTTATAAACTTAAAGTTCCACTTTTTTCTTTGAAGCAAAACTGTAGCAAATTATTCTACCAAAGTGTTACTTAACATGTAAACTACAATGTTGTGTGTAAATTAAACTGCAGTTTTCAAAGAGGAATAATGATGTTCCACAGCATTGGCTACAACTAAATAATAATTATTTCAGTTTTATATATATTAAGTGCTTCATTTAATCATTACATATATGTACAAAAGATACCACATGGTACCTCGTAAGTACAGATAATTATGAGGTGTCAAAAAGAATACATTTGGGGGACTGGAGAGAGAACTCAGCACTTAAGAGCACATGCTATTCTTACAGGAATCCAGTTTAATTTCCTCCCACCCAACTGTCTGTAACTGCAGTTAAAGACAATACAATGTTCTCTTCTCACCTCCATAAACACCAAGCATGCACAGGGCATGCATACACATAGACAAAACACACACACACACACACACACACACACACACACACACACACACTCACACACACACTCACACACACTCACACACACTCTCTTTTTTTAAAAACCACACTATTTTTAAAAGAGAAAAATAGATCCCAGGTCTGTGCCAGCTGGTTTTTACATCAACTTGACACAAGTTAGAACCATCTGCGTGAAGGGAACTTGAATTGTAATGCCTCTATAAGAGCAGTCTGTAGGCCAGCCTACAGAGCATTTTCTCAATTACTGATTGATGCAAAACAGCCTAGAACAACTCTTTTCAACTTGTGGGTCACAATCCCTTTAAGGGCCCTTGAATGACCCTTTCACAGAGCCTACATATCAGATAACCTACATATCAGATGTTGACACTACAATTCATAACAGCAAACTTACACTTATAACGTTAGAGATCACCACAACATGAGGGACTGTATTAAAAAGCCACAGCCTTCGGAAGCTATGGTGCAGACACTAAGGGCCTTTCTGCACAGTGCTCTGAGGGTGACAGTTGGGGTTCACAGAGACCAGAACAGCTAAAAGTGAAACCTTTGTTTTGTTTGGCTATAATAACTGATGCTGGTCAGCTGGAATTGTGAAATTAAGGAGAGTTCAGCAGAAGCTGGAGAAACAGCGTAGGGGTTAAAAACACCAGCTGCATTTTCAGAGGACCCAGGTTAAACTCCCAGTGCCTACAGCCATTTGTTCACAAACATTTTTAAGTCCAGCTCCAGGGGATTAGAAGCACTCTTCTGACTTCCATAGGATTAGGCACAAAAGTAGTGCAGATATATGCAGGCAAAACACAGATATATGTGAAACAAACATTAAAAAAAAACCAAAAAACAAAAAATAAGAAAACAACTTTTTAAAAGAGAGAGTCCAGCATTACTGAGGTAATATCTTCTGGGAAATGTTTCCTCAGAGTTAGCACACAAAAGCTGTATTCTAGAGCAGGCCAAAACTGTGCCTTGTGCTGGCAATCAAACTGAGAGTGTCAAAGTATACTGGTTTTGAAGACATGAAGAGGTCATGGAGAGCAGCTAAGGTTTGGCACTAAATTCCCTGAAGAGAGCCCAGAAGAGGGTACTAGGGAAAGTGTAGCAAGAGAGCCCAGCATTTTGGAGATGCCAGCACAATGGGATAATAACCACGAACAGCAGCAGCATGGCGAGCAGCCAGGCTGAACGTAAGTAACAAGCTGTGTGTGCTGCAGAGGGTGGAGCTGGAGGAGACTTCAAGCCCTTCGGAGGATGCCAGACATTGGGCACTGAGTTACTTATACAACTGAAGTTTAATTTTGCTTTATTCAGAGTGCGACTGTGCCCTGGTTCTTGCTTCTTTAAGTAAGAAAAGTATTTAATTTGTTTTTGATTTTATAGGAGCCCATAGTGGAAACTTTTGGAGTTTTAAAGAGACTTAACTTTTTAAGCATTTAAATTTGTAAGACTGTGAGACCACTAATGATTGTTAATGTTTTATACTATAAAACTAGTATTAATGAGATTTTGAGGACATCAAGGAAAGGTTATACTTTACAAGTGATGTGTCTGAGTCAAGTTAACAACTTGACACAGCTAGAGTCATCTGAGAGTAGAGTCTTAACTCAGAAAATGATGGGGCAGTAGGCAATCCTATAGGGCATTTGCTTAAGTAGTGATTGATATGGGAGAACTACCCTTGGGCTTGTGGTCCTGAATTCTGTAAGAAAGCAGGCTGAGCAAGTCACGAGGAGCAAGCCAGTACGTAGCACCCTCCACAGCCTTGTTATCAACTCCTGCCTTCAGGTTCCTGCCTTGCCTTCCTTCCGTGATGACAGTGATGTGGAATGATTAGCACAATAAGCCCCTCCCTCCCTCCCTCCCATGATGCTTTTGGTCATGGTGTTGTACTACAGCAACTGCAGGCCTAACTAAGACAATGCTCAACAGCATCACAAAGTAGGTGAGCAATGAGTGGACAGATGGTAAATGAGGAATTAACAGCCCTGTTAATAAAGTAATTATTCTAAAAGATCCAGGGGTCATCACAGAGGGATAAAGAGCAGAGATGAGGGGGTGGGGGTGGAGACCCTAGTTCGCTGGATTTTTAATTTTGTCAACCAACACTAA
Organism: Rhabdomys pumilio; assembly: GCA_030674055.1. Lineage (NCBI taxonomy): Eukaryota > Metazoa > Chordata > Mammalia > Rodentia > Muridae > Rhabdomys > Rhabdomys pumilio. The sequence continues at coordinate 171,053,369 of JANHMN010000004.1, read as the reverse complement.
AATACTTAAATTTGGCCCCTTATAATGAGGTGATGAACAAATAGAATTTTCAGAAGTTGCACTAGCTGTTTATAATGTGAGAAGGTTCTGGAAAGATACCAAGGCCTACTAAAATTGCCAGAACTTATAAAAAAAAGATGCCACTGCCTTTGATTTTGGGAGCCTGAGTCTCAAGATGCTCTAGTAGTACCAAATGAGGGCTTAAATTCACTTTCCAAGAGCCACAGAAAAAGCCTAGGATTTTTGTGATCCCAGTGTAAAAAGTGCACACATGGCTACCTACAATTATCCATGCTGAGGTAAGCTTACTTGACAAGCAGCAGGAAGTACCACAGTCCATTTTAGTTCTCGGGCTCTCTATCAGGTGCTTCCCTGCTCACCTGGAGCCTTTCAGTTCTCCCCAGAAACAACAATGGATTAACCCTAGGCAAAACCTGACAGGAAATAACTCACTGTTGTACTAATGTGATCCTTACCCGGGCCAACTACTGAAACAAACCCTATCATGACTGAATCTGTTTTAAGTACACAAAATAGATTAAAATCCTGAGGAAAATAGGTTGTACCGCAGGCATTTCTCTCCCCGTACAAAAACTACAAGTTTATAATTTATTTTAACAATTACACTGAGGCTGGGAGAGAAGTCTAGCTCAGTAGTACACCTAGCAGGAGCAAAAACCTTGGATTTTATCTCCAACACCACATACACTCAAATTAAAAACAAAGTATATTTTAGTAAGTATATAAAAATACCGCAAGGTGCATCTATGTGCACCTATCACTCCTACAGATTTGAATACTTGTAACTGTCCAGCTACTACTGACAGCAGTCATTGTGTCACGTTACAAATAGCAGCCTGGTGTGTCTCAAGAATCCTTGGTCAAGCAATACGTTACAACTTGCATTAAGTACTATACATATATCTGCTAATCTGCTTTTCTTTCACAAAAGTCTGAGTCAAAGCCATTTAATTACTAACAAGTCCCTCCCTTTTCAGTTTGTTATTCTGAAAATAAAATTGAGTAAGAGATTTTTATAGCAGAAAGCTAGCTGTTTGTTCTGTAGAGACCAGAGACCAACCTTAGGTGGTTCCTCAAAAACTGTCCTGGACTTTCTTGTTGTTGCTGTTGGTTTTGAAGCGTAGTCTTTTGCTGGCCTGGAGCTCACCAAATTGGCTAAACTACATAGCCTGGAATCCACTGGTGCCACCTTCGTATTACAAGTTACACACCTCTCCAGGGTTTCCTGCTGAGGATCTAAGGCAGGCCCCTGTAGCTCTGCAGCAAGCTCTATCAGCTAGAGAACTTTTCCCAACACTGACTCTAGGGACGTTTGATCCAAGTATGACACTCACCACTTAGTGTTTTCGATCTGACAGGAGGCAAGCCCTTTTTTTGGCGTTCTTTCTCCCTTTCCCTGGCTCTGCGTTCACTTGAATAGGAACGTGAGGACTTTCTCTTTCTCTCTCTTGAGCGAGAGCGAGACCGCTTCCTGTGCTTTCGCTTTCGGGACCCAGAGCGGGACCTAGACCTTCGTTTTCTTGGTGACCTACAAAAAAAAAAAATAATTATTTTACTTCTAATGACATTAATATCTTTCGCTTTGAAGTGAATGAAAAACAGCAGTATTTGTCATATTTAACCACCTCCTCAACTATCCTTAGTATAATCAACTATTAAACACGTGTTCCACGGTAGTCTCACGCTACGGATGACGATGTTACTAACAGATGCTAGATAAATAATTCTAAGTCTCAAGTTTTATTCATTGAAAACAAAAGAAAAACACAACTCAAAAGGGCCTCACTTTCTGTTAAGTGTCCTTTAGTTCATTTTCACAAGAACAGAAATAAGACCTTAGAAAATAAAAACTACTTAGGGAGTTTTAGAACACTATAGAGTACTGTTTTAATACTTTTTAACTTCTAAAATGTTACAGTTCTTGCCTTTACAATACAAACTGATGCGGAGTCACTTCCTTACTACATGTGTTTATGAGGTGTTCCTATGTGAAGGTGGAACGTAAGAATGCCAGCGAACAGTGACCTGGTTTTGATTATAGGTGCATTTTCTACGGGCTTCGTAGTGTACCTAAGATTCATAACACCTGTCTTATGAGTGTCTTGGGGACACTCTTGGTACTGTTATACAGTGACTTGGAATACAAGTCATTTAGCTTGATTTACACAATGTTCAGAAGTATTAACCCCTTAAGTAAGGCATGTTAGTATCAACTAAAACAACTATAATCCAAAAATCACAATCTTGCAACAATAGCTATTATTGTTATATAAAGTACTCAAAGAGCAGACATACGAACAAAGGTTATCTTCTGGTTTTGGTTTTCAATTACTTTTCCTGAGAAAATTTTTTTTAAATCCCTAAGTATTTCTTTTCATCTTGATGCAAAGAACTAAAGTAAACATTCCTATTAAACATTATTTAGAACCTTGATCGAGATCGTGAATGAGTTCTTGATCTTGAGCGAACAGCTACTTTCTTAGCTTCTGGTTCAAAGATCTCCTCTTCAACAACATCTTGCCCTTCATCAATATCCATATCCTTGGAAGGCAAAGATAAGGGCACATAAACAGAAAGTCCAGTTAAGATTTAACATACAAGTGCAGTTCTGCCTTTATAATTATTTATAATATAGCATTAGTGCCTCACCAATAATAGAGGTAGGAATATAAAAGAAACACAAGACAAACTACATTTAGGCTATAGGACATTTACAAAGAACCTTACACAGTTAAAGGACTTTAACAATTTTGTTTTTCAAGACAGGGTTTCTCTTTGTATTCCTGGCTGTCTTGGAACTCATTCTGTAGACCAGGCTGGCCTCAAACTCATGAAAATAGGTCTGCCTCTGCCTCTGCCTCCTGAGTGCAGGGATTAAGGTGTGCGCCACCATGACCTGATTGACTTTGGACCTTTATGACTCAGAAAAGCAGTGACTTTTACCTGTTGCTGAATGTCTATGGAATCATCTAAATTTGCTTCAGGTTCCAGAAAATGCTGCTGGCTACTCCCTTGTGAGGGTGAAGCTGAGTGCTCAGACCCAAATGTTCCTTCCTGGCTATCTTGGGGAGTTACCTGTTGAGAACAAACAAATGTTCTGAGACAATATTCTTACAAACGAAAACTTGAATACAGCAAGCATCACAATTAAATGCTTAAGGGGAGTCATATTCATGACAAAGCATTCCTAGATAGTAAGCCATCTGAAGTTATACTTTATATATATAAATCCAAATCTACTTTTAAAAGGAAAAGTCCCATAAAGATGGTTTTATATGTATGTGTATGAAAGATTAGATGACATAAGTCTTATAAACTATTGAAGAGTAATACAAAGATAATACTTAATGAAAGCAAATTAAATTAACCTACAACTACATGATTAATTAGTATCAATAAAATACTCTAAAGATCCAATTAAGACCTGATATTCAAAAACTAAAATTACACATTACATGCTTAGAGGCAAAATACCCAAAAGTCATTACCAAAATTAATGATTTAGCAAAACTATTCCCAACTAAGGTCTTCCCCAACTATGTTCTCTAAGAATTCATAAAACAGTGAGAGGAAATTCCCTGTGATGGGTTACATTTTAGTACACATTGAGGAAACAAAGGCAAACAGAGGACCACAGTCCCAATACAGTAACAATCTGCAGTGATGTTGCTAATTCAATGTTAGTAAGTATGAACTTGAATAACAATTCAAATAACTGACTTCACTATAACATGACGGAAGTCATTACTGGGGAGAGCAACCCGGTAGAAAATCTTTCAGGAACATGATCCTGTAGGAATCTAGAAGCAGTAAGCTTCTGGGGTAACAGGCTAAAACCATAGTAAAGAAAAGAACTACACACTTAATGGGCCCTTGTTACATACAAACTGTTCAGAAACAATCAACTCCCAAAAGTAGGAAGCAGCTCACATACCTTAGCTATGCACAAACAAACTGGAGGTCATAGGAAAGACACGACTCCACAGAGAATAAACAGAAATGTACATGTCTCATACTAGTCCAGAGAGAAATAAACAGCTCTAGTTAGGTTTAAAAAAATCTACTTGCCAAGCATATTTGCACACACTTTTACACCCAGCAATTGGGAGGCAGATCATTCTGAGTTCAAGGGCTGCCCAAATTGCATAATGAATTCTAGGACAGCTGGAGGTATAAAACCAGACCCTGTCTCAGGAAGGAAGGGCAGGAGGGAGAGAGGGAGGAAGGGAGTCAGTCAATGCAAATAAATGGGCAAGCACAGGAGATAAGACCTGTGCTTACCTGAGGGTAAGCTTTGCCTCTCATGATATTCAACTAGCCACTAAAACAGGACTTAGGAAGCTTTGCCCCTGGAGTTATTAGGAGTGAGAGGGCCGCAGGGCACTTGGTCCTGTGTCACTGCATTATACCAACTCTACAAAAGCTGTCTTTTTATTGAAAAACCCCAGAGGAAGAATGTCAAGCATATGCAGTCAGAGAATAAATGTATCACCACCAAAATAAACTAATCAAATAAACAAACAAACAAAACCCCACAAATTTAGTCCATACTTTGCTATTTACAAAAGTGAACTTACACTGGCTACAATCCTAATCTACTTTTCCTCCATTTAATTCTCAATGCAAATTACCAATGTGATAACTCGTAGTTGGTATCTTGAGTATATCTGGTTATTTTACATACTATTACAATAAAATAATTTTGATATAAGGCTGGGATTTCTATAGTATTTCAGCCACATTAAACCAGTTGGCATAATAGTTTGTTTACAGGGAAATTTAGAGTTCATTACTCTTACAAGTAGTATATTTTACAACTAGGAGAAAAAACAGAATCAAATAACAATTGTTAAGACCCTTAGGATCTGAGAAAGAAGCAGCTTTGCTTCAAAGTTGACAAATACACATTAAGCAAAAGTCATGGCAGACAACTGTCTCCTGAATCATGACAGACCCCAAAAGGTAGTAAGTATAACCTTTGTTTTCTTTCCTTAACTTCATAGTAATGGCTGTTTCACCTGTGTGTCTGCCTGTGCAAAACACACATGCAGTGTCTAAGGAAGTCAGAAGAGGGGACTGGTTCCCCTGGAATTGGAGTTACAACTGGTTAGGAGCAGATGTGGATGCTGGGATTCTAATCTGGGTCCTCTGGAAGAGCAGACAGTACTCTTAACCACTGACCCATCTCTCCAGTCTTTGGTAAGTATAAAATTCCAGAATACATCAAACTCTTTTCACATGCAACTCTAGCTGAAATGCTTAACTGGTATAGGAACAACAGAACTCCTAGCCACACATCAGGAAAGTTTTTGATTTTTGCTAAATTCTACAGTCCGTTTTTAGCCTTCTTTAGGTACTGGATACCTAAGATACTTAATTTTATGTGTATGACAAAGACAACTCACATAAATATTTCACAATAATTAATTAAAGCAGGAGAGAAAGAAATGCAAAGAAATAGCATGATCTAGACCCTAATGATTGTGGCCAATTAAAAAAGCAAAACCACCCTGACTATACCTATCAAACCAAAGAACTAAAAATAAAAGGAAGCAACCTAACCACACCCCATCACCTCATCAGGGCATTATACCGATTTTGAAACAAGAACCTAAAACGTTCAACTTTCTTAAAAAGAGTATCAGCATTTGAATTTAGTTGGCAGAAAAAGAAGATTCATAACATTGAAAGTATATAAAAATTAATGAAATTCTCTCTATTCCTTTAGTCTCACTTCTGTATTTAAAAAAGGATTCACCGGATCCAGGAGGCAACTGACAGTTTTTCTGGTTACATTCTGATAAACACATCTGTTTTCTACAATTATGTATTCACATAAATAAATAATAAAAACAGCGGGGCAGTGGTGGCGCACATCTTTAATCCCAGCACTTGGGAGGCAGAGGCAGGCGGCAGGCGGACTTCTGAGTTTGAGGCCAGCCTGGTCTACAGAGTGAGTTCCAGGACAGTCAGGGCTACACAGAGAAACCCTGTCTCGAAAAAACAAACAAACAAAATAATAATAACAAAAATAAAAACAAGAAACATATACAATCATGGCTACTATTGGCTCTCACAGTATTCTTGTATTCTTTTAAGACTGGCACCTACCATTCCTATGCATCATTATTTTATTGCCTTTAGGTATCCTTTGCTTCTATCTTATCCGTAGAAATGACAGCAAGTCTATCCACGTGCTATACTGACAGCATGTATCCAAATCAGCACTCTAATAACTTCATATGATCAATATCCCAAAATTTACTTGACTCTACAAACAGTAAGCTATTTACAACACAGCAGAGTGCCACCTCTGTTCTTTCTATTTTATTTTGATTTTTTTTTTTTGCTATTGTTTGATTTTTAAGACATGATCCTTCTATGTAGTCCCAACTGTCCAGGAACTAGCTGTGTAAACAGCTGTTCTCCAATTCAGAGATCCTCCTGCCTCTGCTTCCTGATAGCTGAGATTAAAGGCATGTGCCACTATTCCCAGTTCCATTATATTCTGATACAGAGTAAATTATATCACTTCAGACATCTCACTGACAATGCTTCATCATTACTACGGTGACTATGTTAAAGATTCTTTTAAAATCTTACTGTTAGCATTTCATCTTGAGATACAGCTCTGGTAACATATTTTGACTGCCCTAACAATCAGCAAAATCACAAAACTAACTTAAGACAACAGAAATCATTTCATTATGATAAAGTTTTTATTCCTCTATAATTCTGGTCATTTTTTTTTTTAATTAAAAACACACTCCAATTTTTCAAATGTTCTTAAGATATTTCCCTTCTTGTTTCAGAGCCTTAATCCCAAGGTACACTGTTGCTGTGGCTGACCTGCACGGAGCAGAACAGCACCATCTTAGTTAGGATCTAATGTTAACAATAGTACTTAATTTTTCTGCAAACTTATTCTTTTTTTGTTGTTGTTAAAGACTTTAGAGCCAGGCATAGTGGTGGATGTCTTTAATTCCAACACTTGGGAGACAGAGGCAGGTGGATCTCTGTGAGTACGAGGCCAGGTCTACATAATGTGTTCCAAGACAGCCAAAGCTATATACATAAAATGAGATCCTGTCTCAACGCCACCCTGACCTCTATTTATTGATTTGTGTGTGTGTGTGTGTGTGTGTGTGTGTGTGTGTGTGTGTGTGTGTGTGTGTGCGCGTGCCATCACTCATTCTATCCTGAATCAAACAACTTCCCCCATACACCTCCCACCCAGCTAGCATCCTGCTCCTCAGTCTGCCAGGTCACACTCACTGTTCACTTCACACATTAGCAAATGGCTGCTTGTCTCTTTCTTACACACCACTATCTGTAATAGGGCATGCAGTCTCTTTCTGCTGCCTGCAGATCATGATGGAGAACTCTCAGCTCCTTCTTCAGCACCATGTCTACCATACACATGCCATGCTTTCCACCATGATGATAATGGACTAAACCTCTGACCCTCTAAGCCAGCCCCAGTTAAATGTTGTGCCTTATAAGAACTGCCTTGGTCATGTGTTTCTTCACAGCAATAAAACCACGACCAAAACAAGCTGGTTCCAGGGACTGGGGTACTGCTATGATAGTCCTGACTTTGCTTCATTTGGAGGAATGTGAACCTTGGGACTTTGGGTTAGGAAAACAGTAGAATGCTTTCAGTAGAGCTTAATGGGCCAGCAGGAACACAGTAAAAGTACTAAGAACTTGGAGGAGAGTGGTGCTGAGGGTTCAGAGAACGTTCCTATGTGGCTTAGAGACTATTCTTGTGATAGTTTGACAAAGAATGTGCCTGCCTTTTGTCCTTGCCCAAAAGTTTTCCTGAGGCTAAATTCAAGAGTTTTAGATTGTGTTGACAAGGAAAAAAAAAAAAAAGATCTCAAAACAGCCTAGTAATGACTTTGTCCTGTGGTTATCAGTGTTCACTCTTTATGAAGATCTATAGCAAAATAGAGCAAGCTGAGAAGGAAAAATGTAAAATGTACAAGTTGAAAAGAAAAAGGGCACTGGGAAGTAGAATTGAGCTAAATCCTATGTCCAAGGAGATACAGAAAATCCTCATGGTAAATGGACTAAGAGAGTGGTGAACTCAGGGCACTCAGCTAAGCTTCCCACTTGTGTGCCAGGTATAGTGGCACCCTTCTCTAATCTTCAGAAGGCAGAGGTTGACGGATCTCTAAGTTCAAGGCCAGCCTGGTCTGCAAAGTGAGTTCCAGGACAGCCAAGCCTTGGTAGTAAAAAGAAATCATTGAAAACAGAAAGCTGGTAAAGATGTAATAAAGAGGAAGCCATGTTCTAGCCCTAGTAAGCAGCAAAACTGGGCAGCTTTGGTCACGTGGTTCTGGCTCTAGAGACAAAGGAGTTATGGAATCTCCCCCATGACTACAGAAAGCTGCTGAGGCCTGGCTGTGCAGCAGGGGTGTTTCTTCCTGGAGACCTACCATTGTGTGAAGCCATGAAGGGGAAGCCTGAATTGCATTGGAAATCCTAAAATGCTAGAGAAGCCAAAGTCATGGAATACCTACCAAGGAGAGCTGATAACAGGGAGTGGAACCAGCCAAACAGAAAGAAGTATGTTGCAGTCAACAGAGCTGAAAGGATTTATAGATATGAAGAGTGCTTTGACATCAGACATGGAGGTGCAGAGTTTGGAGTTTGCCCTGTTGGTTTTCTGTCTTGGTTTGATCAAGTATTTCCTCATTGTGCTTCCTACCCCACCCGTGCTATTATATGTTGGAAGTATGTGATCTGCTTTTTGATTTAATTTTACAGGGGATTATAATTAAGAGATTCCAGGAATCACAAAAGAGATTTTGAACTTTTTAACAAGTTTGAGGGTGTTAGAAACTATGGGACACTGAAGCAGGGACTATTTCTAAAGCTGTTGTTTGTCTGTAGAATTCATTCCCCTGACTGGGCTGCCCCATCTGGCCTCAGTGGGAAAGGATGCATCTAGCCCTGTAGAGATTTGATGTGCTAGAATAGGAGATTGGGGGAATGGGGGGGGGGGGGGAGGCCTCCATCTTCTCATAAGAGACGGGGATGGGTGAGGAACTGTGTGAGGGGGAATCTTGGGGACATCAACCTGGATGTAAAGGGAGGGAGGGTGGGAGGGAGGGAAGGGAAGGAAAGGAGGGAGGAGTAAGCAAACAAAACAGAAGGGAAAACCTATGGGAACTTTTAAGGTGGACTGAATGCATTTCTGTGTTATGAGATAGTTACAAGCCTATGGGAGACAGGGAGTAGAGTGTGGTACTTTGAACAGAAATGAACTCCATAGACAAATGTGTTTAAATGTTTGACAATAAGGAGTTCCATTATTAGGTGTGGCCTTGTTGGAGGAGTATGTCTCTGTGGGGTGGGCTTTGAGCCATGCCCAGTGTGGCAAATAATCTGCTGTTGCCTGAGGATCAAGATGTAGAACTCTCAGTTCCCTCTCTAGCATCACGACTGCCTGCACACTGCCATGTCCTGATATGATAATAATGGACTCAACCTGAGACTGTAAGCCAATCCTAATTAAATGTCTTCTTTATAAGAGTTCCTGTGGTCACAGTATCTCTTCACAACAATAGAAACCCTAAGACATCTTTTATCATTAGACAAGCTCTGGACAATGGAAACTTAAGTTCTATTTCTTCTAAAAGGATCTTTTTACTATATGTGTCAAAGTTTTGAAACTAAAATATGAGTAATTGGCTCTCTGTTTGGTTAGTGAGACTTTTCAGATTTGGTGCTCTCAAATTCCCAGTCTTCTCTTTCATGTTGGGAGTGGCTTCTGCTAACCCTCGTTAGCTTGTTCTATGCACAGCTGTTATTGGACAAAGCATCATCCTTGTCTCTATTAACTTTGTAATTACTGTCCTATGTGACTGACTCACACAAACATGCCAATGTTTACCCTGTAGTCTTAAGTGAATATGGCTTTAGCAAAACCAAACCCCTTACTCAGACCAACTGAATCAGAACTTGTCAAATCAGGCTGTGCTCATGAGTCCTAGTGTATCTCTAGACACTTCCACGTTATACTGTTTGCACTTACAAGATCATGTTCAAGCTCTGTGTCTCAAACTGCTCTAAACTTCCAAAGTACTAAGTCCTTTCCATACACTGTTACTTCTATTATAGAGTCTGGGTTTATGCAAACATATGGACTTCTTTAGAGAAAAGGTTTTATACCTTAGGTCAGAACTACTTTCCTGTCATCTTTATACATGTCACTTGCCTAAAAATGTATAATCACATGTAAAATGTGTTTGTACGTTGTTTTAAATTCATGGCTGGTACCATTTTTAGTGATTAAGGACCAGTATGAGTGGATATCTACCAGTGTTTCTCACACAGGTCCCAAGTAGGTATTTGTGAAACTAAATCTTACTCTGTAACTTGACATATTTTATCACTTCTAAAGTGAAACTTTCTTCCTTCTACATCTCAGCATCTCTGGAACTCCTGACATCTCAAAATGACATGAGCATACTACGTATTAGTTTAGAAATGTTCCTATCTTAGTCATGCATCAAATAAAGGCAATTCTTAAAACTGACCAGATCCCACTAGCTGTATACTTGTCATTAGATCTTTTATCTCAGTACGCTTCAACTTCCTTTAGAGTAAACGGGAGTCCTAGTACCTTCCTCATGAAAATTAAGTAAAAATATGCCTCTCCTGTGTGTAACAAAGTTCCTATCACACAGCATTAGCAATAGGTTTCTTTTAAAAATCAACGATACTAATCTGCTTAGACACTACCATCAACATAATTGTCATTACCTTCCTAGACAAGTACAGCAGAAAGGAGGAAACATAAAGCTTTAAGATATAATTCCAAACGTCTGTCTTCTATCATGAAATTCATTTTTATACATCATTTCGTTATACTGCCAGAAGACTTTTTTTTTTTTTTTAAATAATAGCAACAGCTATAAAGGTCTTTGAAAGGAAATACCTTAGAAAAGACATGAAGTAGCTGGCAAAGATGAATGAATAGCCCCAAAGACTACCACCCAAGGGTCCCACAGAACGCCCATTTGCAGAGTGCAGTAACTGCAGGAAGCACGGACCTTCTGAGGCTGCTGCTGCTCCAGGAGCTGCTGCCGCAGTTGCTCCAGGTTCTGCTGCTGCAGCTGCTCTGCTATCTGATGAAAGATGGAGTTGTTCACAGACTCAGAAACGTGAGAGCTAAATGAGAAACAAAGGGTGAAGCTGCAGTTAGGATGACAAAAGGTAACAAAGAGCAAACAGTCAGAGAACAGCATGGGGGCGTGTACACACACACACACACACACACACACACACACACACACACACCCCACCACCACTCCACACAAGGAACTCTACTGTAGTGTTCTCTTTTTGAAATACTAATGCCCAAAATGGAATACTTTGAAGAATCAATACATTGGGAAAGAAATGTACTCAATAACACTTCAACAAAAAAAGCATTATAGATGCTGTTACAGAGCTGACATCACTGCCTCATGCTGCACACACAGATATGCTATACATAAAATTAGTAACTTTTATTAGATAATGTAAAATTGTAAGCACTTGTTTAAAAAAAGGTAAAAGTATGCAAACATTATCAATTTAAATCATGATCAGTGGAAAATGTCCTATCAACCAGCATGCATAAATCTATAATTATCACTGCCCATAAACTTTATAGAGTATGTGTCCTTTCAAAAAAACATCATGTTATGAGGTATCTAAACAGAAACAGACAGAGTGTAGATAAAAGAGAAGATACTAATTTAACTATACTCTGGGAAAGTCACACCTGGAATACCCCTGGAATCCTGGGTGCTAGAAGGTAAGACATGAGAAAAAAGAGGGCACCTTAAAAGGAACAAGCAGGTGAGAGGTCTCGAGACCATTGTCACCTGAAGCAGATAAACCTAAGCAAAGAATGATATCTATCTTCAAATACTGACAGACTGTCATGAAAGGAATTGAAGTCTATTTATTTTCCTTTCAAGACAGTGTCTGAATTACTGTCTAGAAACGAAGGAACTCAGTTCAACAGAACATGTGACACTAAGACAGTCCGTAGACTCTTTAGTGAAAAGGCAGGAAAGTGCTGACTGCCTACCCTCAGAACTGTTAACAACTTCTTACATGGTTTAGCACCCTCATCCACATGACCTCAGTTGGCTCTTCCAACTTCACTGTTTATCATCTAAAATACTATTTTTAAACTTCTGTCAAGAAAGTCCATATGTCAAAAGAAAGTATTTTATGTATTCTTACACATTATCTGGAATATAATAACATCTGTATCTGCTTGGGTGAGATTCCTCTCACTCTCTCCCAACTTCTACCTCATACTCGCCTATTGGTCTTTACAAACCCACTCACAAAACATAGAGCTCTGTACAGTCATTTAAAGGGAGAAAGCAACTGATTTAAATAAAAATACAAAGTCCATTCATTTAAATAAATGAAACCCATATAATTCCAGTACTTAATTCTAATTAGTTCAATGTAATTCTCAGAAATTGGTATACACTCTAGAAGTGGACTTTGACAGAAGCACCTGTCCACCTATTACAAATATTCTTAAAACTAAGTTATTTTAAGCCAACAAAGATAAAAGAAAATATCACAACTGGACTTACTAGTGCTCATCAATTTTCCTATAGAGAACTTTGACATATCCCAACCATTTGCAAAGATCTGAAAGAGTCCAAATAATCTAGAGCGGTACTAAGATAGCAAGTTCACACCCTCCAGAATTTTAGTGCTTAGAGCCTGAAACAACCCTAACTTATAAAAAGCTCACTCCAACTGTTAAGTCTGCTAACATTCCACCCAGTATTTAGAACAACAGAAACAGAAAACACGGGCATAAAGAAAATTGTAATTCTTACAGTTGAGGAGTAGGAATTTCCTTTTTGGATTCTTCACTATGCTCAGAATCTTCCCCAAAATCAAATCTATCCATCAACTTCTAAGGAAGGGGAGAAAGACGAATTAAAAAGTGCTTCCAACATGCATATTACAAATGCTACTGAATCAAAGTAAATGTTCTGTGTCATTCTACATTATTCTGTAGCAGAGCAGGCATTCTGAGCACATGCTTAGAGGACTATAACATACAGTAATCCCCTTACACAGTCATCATGGCAACTCTATTCACTTGTGCACAGTGTACTCTGAAAACATGGCTGCCATAATATTTCAAGAGAGATGGCAATCACGTAGTTTCATTACATTACTGGTTTTTCTTTTTTCACTGTGCTTACTTTATTTATTAAGCATTATCACAAGTATGTGAACACATTTTTAGATGGATTAGCTCTATCTCTGGGTTGAAGGCTCCTCTGGAGGTGGAGGAATAATCTGAGGACGAGAGGGACTACAGCATCAGCACAGAGCAGAAACAATTTTGACAAGGCAGGAAAACTACTAAACCACAGATTTGTTCTTCAAGACAAAGTCTCTCTGTGTAGTGACTATCGGGAAACTTGCTCTGTAGACCAGGCTGCCCTCAGACTCAGGAATCTCCACCTGTCATTACCTACCAACTAGAACATGAAGGATTATGGAACTATAACTTAAAAACCATCTCAGGCCATAATCAATTGTTAACTAGTAAGAAATTCATGACAAAATGTGGTCTAGCTATTAGGAATAAATTAGGAGCAACTGGTCAAATGGTCAAGTCATTATCCAAGAAATCAAGATTGATTTTCCTATGAAAATAATTGTATCAGAAACAACATGCATACACATTTGTATGCACACATGTATATAAACACACATAGCATTTCCAAGATACACTCCAGACAACTATGATGAGGCTATCACACAAACATACAAAAAAATCATTCATTAAACAGCTTCAATTTTAAAAACATTTTTCCACAGGTAAGCCTTACACATAAAATATACAATAATGTCAACTTATATAAAAATTTCCTTTGAATTTTCACACTGATTAATTATTTTATCAAGCCAAATTACAGAACATAGACTAGCACAATCAGCACTTAGGAGGCTAAGGCAGACAGATTAGGTATTAATAGCAAACATGGGCTACACATAGAAAGGTCATATCAAACACACAAATCTGTGATAAAATGTAATCTACAACAGTAGAATCTATATGATTTAACAGTCTTCAATTCACATGTAACACATCGGTAGGTTTAATCACTACCTTGTTGAAAGAGACTCCCTGATCCAAGGGTGTAAGTGTGTTGGCTGCAGCAGCTGCAGCTGTAAGCTGTGCAGTAAGTGCCTGCAACTGAACCACAAGACCAGCATCCAAGGCCTGCAGGATAGAAGGCTGGGGCTTCTGCTGCTGTATCTGTAAGGTTTGTATTAGCTGCTGAAGCTGGAAGAGAAAAAAAAAATATCATAATTTTGGGTTAGTACTCGGTCTTTTGGATAAACATTTTTGACAAATAAATTTTATCATCCTTGAGAGAAAAATGTTTGTATGTGTTGTGGTTTGAATGAGAAGTGCCCCAATAGGTGCAGTGTTTGAACACGTAGTCCTCCTGATAATGGTACTACTGTCTGGGAAGAGGCCATGGGGTGGAATGCACAGTCTGGCCAAAGAAGGAGGCTAGTCAGGCTTTGAGAACTTACAGCCTTCCCACACTTCAGGTCACATTCTTGGCTTGGGTTTGCAGTTAAGTTCTGATCTCCTGGCCTCAATGACCACAGGATGCACCCTGTTTTATCAGTGGGATAGTAATGGCACCTAATAATGGTTGGCATATGCTATGTGCTACCCCAGTACTCTGATATAGAAAAAACTTACAACAGAACACACATTAATGACAAGATTATGTCCAGGAAGAATTAGTGAGTAAAAATTACACAAGTGTAACTTCCAAGCATAGTGCTCCCATGTTAACAGGAAAGGATGACACAACATGAAGCAGGTATGCTATGGAACCACACATTAGGAAGATGACACATCCTGAACCTTCTTGACATAATATAAAGACTCACCTGTTGACCTTGAGGACTTTGTAGGATCTGAGCAACAGCAGCCAATGTGTCTGTGTTTGTTATCTGCGATACCCATGGATCAGGTAAGCCTTGGACCACATTGGCTGGAGTAACAGGTGTCACGGGTGTTCCTTTTGGAAAAGACATCACACGCACCAAAGAAGAAAGCAAGTAAACAATACTTTAAAAGATGCAAAGATTTATTCAGTTAATATATAAAACATAAGCCGATAGTATGCTTTCACTTTACATATACAGGTTTAAGGAGTTACAGACAACCTAAATCAGGAAACCTTTCATTGAGAACTGGGATGTGGCTCAGTGGAAGAGCATATGCCAGGCCCCTAGTTCATCAATCTTTGGTAGTGTTAAACAAAACAAAAATGAACTGTTACACAGACATTTTCCAAAATGTTTCTGGTAACTGAAAAGAAGAAATAAAATCAATTTTTTAAGATTGTTCTCTAAATTATAGATTAACAGCAAAAACACAGTATTTTATTTGATGAACATAAAGAGCTACACCTGCCTGTCTGGCCACTGTAAGAGCTCATGGTTGGCACTTGCCACCACACTCGGCCTTCAAGTCTCTAAGGCTGGACAAACAACTCTATGCACTGTGCATGTGAACGCTAGGGTGAGCAGTGTGACTTGAGTCTCCAACAAGTCTGTATGGACAGGCACGTACCTGGAGTGTTGCTCATAGCTGCAGTGGTGCTGGCCAAAACAGGGGTGACAACTGGGGGAGGAATCCCTGCTGCCATATCCAGAAGAGGCTGGATAATCTCACTCTTAAAAACATTATTCTTCTGCCATAAGTTTAATACTCTCACTATTTTACTCTAGAAGAACAAAGAAAACGACATCAAATGTTTTGCTTTCAAAATATTAGCACAACTCATTTCACAGATTATCTGAGCATAGGATGTAAAGTAGATTTTTAAAAATTAATTAATTAATTAATTAATTAATTAATTTATTTATCTATTTATTTTGGTTTTTCGAGACAGGGTTTCTCTGTGTAGCCCTGGCTATCCTGGAACTCACTCTGTAGACCAGGCTGGCCTCGAACTCAGAAATCTGCCTGCCTCTGCCTTCCAAGTGCTGGGATTAAAGGCGTGCGCCACCACCTCCCAGCAAGAAGATTAATTTTTTTTTTTTTAGTTTTTCGAGACAGGGTTTCTCTGTGTAGCCCTGGCTGTCCTGGAACTCACTCTGTAGACCAGGTTGGCCTCAAACTCAGAAATCCGCCTGTCTCTGCCTCCCAAGTGCTGGGATTAAAGGCGTGCGCCGCCACCACCCGGCAATTAAAATATTTTTATGACAAATACATCTCTAAGATTGTTTTCAACTTTATTTCTGCGATTAAAACCTTAGCACACTCATTTCATTTAGGTTATTTGGGCATGCAAAGAAAGACTAAAAACTTCAGTGGTAAATTCCAACCTGAAACTATTTTAACCATTCTGCAATCCCTAACTTTAGACAATAGCGGAGTTACTTCTGATAACTACACAGGATAAATGAAAACTACATTTAGCTTAAGCAGGTGACAGGTAGGCTCCATCTTTTATGTATGCCAAGTCACATAGGATAACATAGGTATCTACAGAACTGCTCTAAAACTCCTACCTTTCCATGGGTTCCAAGATCAAATGAAGTCAGAGGCCTGAAAGCACTTACTCCTTGGGCCATCTCCTCTGCCCTGCCCTAAGAACTCTAAGGCAGAGGCAGACCCTATCTCAATACCATGCATACACAAACATAAAGGTGAACTTTAACCCTGACTCACAGAATGCTTACCTGCTGAACTAGCAAGAAACTTCAGGACAAATCCTCATCTAATGTGACTCTTAAACAAATTTCACTTTATAAGCTATTAAATAATTTTAGGGAGGGTATTTCTCCACTTAAGAAATGTAGCTTGGCGCCTGTGTTCAGCATGTTTCCCTGACCAAAAGAAAAAGGACAATTTACTAAACTCAAGTCCTGTCTAAGACCCTTGCCATAAATGTACTTCACACCCCAAACCATCCACTTCTAGGCACAGCGCAAGGCAGGCATGGCCCCTCCTCTCCTCTTCTGTCGTTGTTCCTACCTATCCTCTCCCTGATGGGTAAAGTCAACACCCCACTACCATTACTCAGTCTGGTCCTCAGGGCAAGTACTATGTTTTATATGACTAATGCTCTACATTATTTTGTGACTTAGAATAATCTGTGTCTTCTATCATTTTTTCAAAAATAAATAAAATGTGCATATTTGCCATCTTTTGTCTTTTTCTGACCAGTCCTATGAGTGCAGCTGTACATCCAACTCACTCCTACAGGTAAATCATACTGTGTTTTAATTGCCCTGTTCTGGGTTTCTTTAGTACATAGGGGTAAGTCCCATTTTTCATGAGGTCCATGTAGTCATGTAGCACTTATCTCCTATACAATTAATGACATATGTGCCTGACACTTCTCATTCACTCTGGTCTTAAGCCATCTGTGTCAATAAATTTTACCAACATTTCTTCATTTACAAAATGAAACTATAACAGATTTTTCTTGTCCTTTTCCTTAGCTGTGCTGTAACCAACTGCCTGCTCTTAGCATTTGCAAGTCTTAGGCATAAGCGTCCTGGGACAAAGCTACAGGCTGTCATCAGTCACAACACTACTTCACCTCACTTGAAACCCTCATCGTTGTCCAACAGTGTTCGTGTGAAATCCCATCTTCGTTCTCAAAGTCTATTGACTCAATTCTTGCATACATCTTACTCAAGATAATAAAAGACTGGGTTGGTTCTAAAGATCTCAATCTGTCACAATCAGGAATACTAAGAGTTAGTGAGCAGAGACAATCCTACTGTCTCCTTGTTTGAAGGAAGACTTCACAGATCACAGAAGCTTCAGGTCTACAGTAAGTACATGCCCAACAAAGAAGGGTGTTCTAAATGTTTCACCATATTATTTTTACCTTAAAGGTTTTTTATTATTATTTTAAATAAACATCAATTACTTCCACTTCTTGAAATACAAGAAGTTTACTCAGACTATAGACTTACATCATAGTAACAATCACTAGAACCCAGACTAAGAATAAAAGCCATCCCCATGCCCTTAACAGTAACACACAAGTTAAATCACAACTATTTAATATAAAGGTTCTCTACCCAAGAACTACCAATTACTACTATTCTAAGGCTATTTGTTACTTTTTAATAAAGAAAAGAAGAAGAAGCTGCTGTTCAAGCCTTGAGAAAGGAAACAATAGCTAAATATGTAAAATAAAGATTTGGTTCACTTTAAGTAAAATGCAGTTGTGTAAATTTTTGTACTTCAAATGATGCATAAAAAAAGTTATACAATGAGGAGTTCAAGCCCCCAGATTCAACTCTTGCCTCTGCACAGTGCCAGTATTCAGAGAGTACTGGGCCTTCTTTAGGCTTATATAAACATTTCTCGATGTCTATACTCATGAAGTTCTTTAAAGTAACAACCCCAGCAACATCATTCTGTATATCTAAATACATATCCCTCCTTTATTACTGAGATTACAGACTCAGCTAATCTTTCCTCATACGGTCTGTAAAATGTCTCATCCATAAAGACTATCCTGAGAGGTGTTAGTCATGAAAGCCATATCAAGATAGGTTTGTATACTGTAACTGTCAGAAATTCATGAAAATTAGTATGACTTCTACATCAGTGTTGCTAATTACTATTTCAACTTAATGAATTCTTTTACACGGGATTCCACTATTAGAACTTATTAAGGCGAGTGACTGAACATCTGAAACATTCTTTACGATTACTAGCTAGGCTTACCATACAAAAACTGATAGGAAATATATCCAAGAATATTTACGAAGAATATGCTATAATAAATTTATTCCTATAATACTGACTTTTAAAATTCAAGACATAACAGTTACTAAAAATAAAACTAGTCATGTTATATAAGCCTTACATTTATGACTCTTTCTTATAACAACCCTTGCCCACTCTGTGTGTGTGTGTGTGTGTGTGTGTGTGTGTATGAGAGACAGAGAGAGAAAAAACAGAAGACAGAGAAGATGGAAGAGTGTTGAATCCCTTGGAACTGGGATTACAGACATTTGTAAACTGGCTGCCTGCCTAATCCAGGTGCAGGTTTCACAATCCTAGGGCTCTGATAGCGAAGTAAGTGTACCTAACAGCTGGGCCATCACCAGCCCTGTTCACCCTCTCTTAACCTTTTCCTAGCTTTTATTAAGCGCAGATAAAAGGATACCGTATCACTCCCAAATCAGTATCCACTTAAGTAATTCCAGAGGAGATGTGAAAGGAAGTATCTCCTTTTAATCTTAGCTCTGGATTCTCTCCCTTCTCATTACAGAATACTTACACACACTAAAATCTGAGTGCTGGTCTTTAGCACTTAGAAAATTACAACAAAAGAAGTCTGATATGTACTTTTCTATGAACTGCTTCGCAGTTCCGTTTTCCACAAAACTGAAATATAAACACCAACTCAAATAACCACAATCCTAAAACAGCTGTATGCATTACTATCTAACATAATTTCAAAACACTTCTGTAGCCACTTTCTTTTACAAAAGTTGTTTCAATAAATTCAAAAAGTAGCAAACACAATTACATCTTTGTACTCTTTAAAAGTTCTAAGAATAAAACAAGTTTGGCTGCTACAATAATTAAATATTAAAGATCAGAGTAGCTAAGAAATTTTAACAGGAGGTCATATAATAAGGTAGTCTGAAGACTTTAAAAATAGAGTAACGTTTCTCCTTTAATAAAATAATACCATACCTTGTCATCCCCAGGGCAACGATATAAATTCTGGAAAGTGCTAATGATGTTATTACTAAATCTGGGTGCAAACACATCCTTTTCTTGACCAAACTGATGCCGGGATTGTCGCACAATGGAGTCAATAACATACAGTCCAGGTACCTTGTATTCTGGTTTACACTGATGAGAGAAGAAGGGGGGGGGACAGAAAGGTAAAATTCATGATAGAAAAGACATTATAAACCCCACTTAAGCAAAAGCATGCTCAGGCTGTAATGAGTAGGCAGACTCTGTCTAGTTCTGAAATAGCATGTATTTTGAACAGAATCTACTTGGGTTATTCAAGGCACTCAGGTCAACTGTTATTCACCCAAGTTCCAAACCAGCACTGTATAACTGACTTCGGTGACTAAAAACCTGATAGACATTATTACTTTTAAAAATAATTTAAAGAATTTAAAAAGCTAGAACAATGGAAGCAAAATCAGGAAAGGGGCAGAAAACGCTTGCAGGCACGCTATAGACTCCACTTCCACTGCTCACACTTCTATATCAGTAAAGAACAAATGAACAGCCATTATAACTTTAAGGACAGAATTTGAAATGTGCAGCTTGAAACAAAAACAGAAATTCATGGTCAGCAAAGACCACCAACAACTTGTTACAATTAGCCATAATAATAATATAGCCAGTTCCTTCAGGGACAGAGTGACCAAAGATGAAAGGACCAACAAGGACATACCCTGACATGTTTAGACAAGCCCAAGTGAGTGAAGGGCCACCTGATGCCTACTTCCCCCCTCCCTGTCCGGGAGGTCCAAGGTTTCATGGTCAAAGATAATTAGTCATCCTGCCAGCTCACACGTAGCCACTTCTGCAAGTTGCTGATGTTTGAAATGTCCAATCATGTGTAACCTCGCCAAACTTTCCCGTCTTTCCCTACCCCTACCCATAAATAGCCCAAACCTCTGGGGCTCATGGTCGGATCCTCTATCTCCTTCGAGAGATATGTTCCGGCCCAAGGGCCCTTGCCATTAAACTACCTTATACAATTGCATCAAGGAGGTCTCTCGTGTGTCCTTGGGTGAGCGCCAGTCCGGACTTGAGGGAGGGTCCCCTCAGGGGTCTTTCAATAACATGCTAAATATATTCAGCCAAATGTTTACAATTGTCTCAAATACCTCATCTATAAAGGAGACATGAAACTATCACCATAAAAATTCTGGGAAAATTTGCAAATACCAAAGCATTCCATTATTTTCCAATTAGCCTACTGAGTCAATCTTTTTAACTTATCTTTGATCTACTCTGTAAACGAAAGATTCTCTATGTCTTAGCACAGTGTTTCCTGACTTGCATAGTTGGAATCAAACTTCTATTCTAGAGCAATAAGCCTAAGAAAACTTGGTTTTCTTTTTCTTTATTCACTCCAGATGAGTATTTTGCATGTGTGTATGGATGTGCCTGCAAAAGAGAGAAGCGGACATGGATTCCCTGGAAATGGAGTTGCAGGTGGCTGTAAGCTGGCATGCAGGTCCTGGAAACAGAGCCCAGGCCCTGAAAAAGCACCTGCTATCAACCAGAGGCATCTCTCCAGCCCCAAGAAAACTTGGTTTTTTGTTTTTTGGCTTTTCAAGACAGGGTTTCTCTGTGTAGCCCTGGCTGTCCTGGAACTCACGCTGTAGACCAGGCTGACCTCGAACTCAGAAATCCACCTGCCTCTGCCTCCCAAGTGCTGGGATTAAAGGCGTGTGCCACCACTGCCCGCAAGAAAACTTGTTTTAAAAACATGTTAACTAAAACAAAATTACAACCACAAAGGAGGATGAACTTCTCAGTATAATTAGGGCCAGTATTGCGCTGAAATTTATTTTCTTGAAATCACTGAACAAACACAGAACACTTCTTGGGACTCAACATACTTAGAATAATGCACAAACCCTGCACAGACCTGTAAATACAGCTTTTCTTTTGTAAAAGTTTCTAGTTGGGGGCTGGTCTGCTGCTGTGTGTTATAATGCTAAACTCTGTACAGGAAGGGCTAGGCCTGCTAGCAAATTCTCACATTTACAAGCTTTTGTTGTGCAAACCTTGTACCTTGATTTAAAACTATTGGCTAGATAAAATTGGCTACAGCCAATTACTGGAGGAATTAGAGGTTGGTGAGTTTGGAGTGACCTGGTGGAGAAGTGACTTGGGGGTGGAGAAGAGAGAGGAGGAGGAGAGACCAGGAGAAGAAGGAGGAAGAATGAGAGGAGAGGAGGAAGCCGCCATGCCAAGAGAGGAACCATGGAGCACATGGCCAGGAGAAACAGCAAGTATCTGGGGTAAACGGCTGGGGAGGTAGCCAGGCCAGCAGTTAGAATAGTGGATTAGGGGTGACCCCCAGTAATTGTCAAAGCCAAATAAAATAACCTTAGTCTGAGTCTCACTTGTTTATAAGCTAGCGGAGGATAAGCTTAAATTGGTTATATTACAGTTTCTTGTTTTATAGTACAGATTTCAAAACACATTTTAAAGGTTTTACGTATCAGTGAGAAAAACAATACTTAGGCCACCATTTAATGCTATTTACAGCCAACCCAATGAATAATTTAACCCTGCAAAAAGCCTAGTGGATACTTAATATGTTCCTTCAGATTTCCTTACTGGTCTTTATCAAGAGAAATTTAAACACTAGTTCAAAGTTTTTAGTTTTGTTTTGTTTTTGCTGCTAAGTGCTTGCATAGTCCATCAAAGGTGGTAATAAGGGTGCTGTTTGAATATTTTTATTTGAAGAGACTAACAATCAAAGCAACACCTGTTTAAAGTTTGATCTTTTTGAAAGCCTAAATTTCTCCTCGTGCCCCCCACCCCCAAAACTTCCCTTTAGTTCCTGTATCTGGCCAAAACTTATCTTCCTTACACACTCACTACAGCTACCTATCCAACCAATACATTTCAGAAAAAATAATTTTAACTTAATGAAAATAAAATCTACTTGTTTAAAAAGAAAATATGGCCACTGCGACATATTAAATAATGACCTTATTAATTACTGACCTTACATTGACATTTAAATAATCTCAAATTCAATGCATTTTACAGAAAGAATTAGCTTTTTTTGCAAGTTGCTAATGAGACAAGTTAGCACTGAATAATAAGCAAAACAAGTTATCAACGTCGTTCCTAAAGTGTATTTTCCTTTGACTTACAACAAACTCTGATGACAAATTCCCTATGCATTAGTGCCCACCCAAACAGCTGCCTCCACGGTGCAATGCAGGCTGAGGCCTGGAAGGGCAGCAGCCCTTACAACCAAGCAGCACAGCACCCAGACAAACATTTTCTCCTCCAATGAAGCCCACTCTTTACATGAACACATTGCAGGGCAGTTTCTCACACTACTTTATTTATGCCATCTTAGCACACATAAAAAAGCAAAATATTTTATGTAATTTAACTCTACATAGATAAATTATAGATATTTAACACAAAAAATTTCAAAAATTCTCAGACTGAAAGTAAGATTTCCTAAGCCTCTACAACATTTTAAATCTGAATTATTTTGTTGTTGATAGCGTGGTTTGTTTGCTTTTTAGACAAGGTCTCAGTATGGTGCTGGACAGGGTAGGGAACTCATGATTATGAGTTATATCTCCTGAGTAGCGGGATTACAGGGATGCACCGTCACATCTCAGCTCCGAACAACTTTTAATGTTATTACCATGTTATTGTTATTACCATCTGAGACACACAATCTTCAAAAATACTCCAATAACTTTCAATGTCTCATGCTGCAGAAACACACTCTTATTAAGAGAGAGAGAAAGGGCTGGATAGATGGCTCAGCAGTTGAGAAAGGGCTGGAGAGATGGCTCAGCAGTTAAGCGCACTGACTGCTCTTCCCAGCAACCACATGGTGGCTCACAACCATCTCTAATGGGATCGGATGCCCTCTTCTGAGAAAGACGGGGGAAGTGGGGTAAGGACAGAGTGACTACATCTTTAACTGTATGTCCAAGTTGGCATTTGTAGCTCTCATCAGTCAGGGTTGTTTGACAAAGATCTCTTCAGGCAAGTTTGGCACCATTCTATGCAACATGTAAACAAACATCACGGTCATTTCATTCAAACCTGAGCTGCTACTTTCACATATTAAGTCACCATTAAGGAAAACAAAAAAAGACTGGGGAAAATACAAGTGGCTGTACCTGCACATAACTGAGTGATGCTGCTGGTGGCTATCCCAGGGTACAGTTAGGGCGACACCATGTGGGGAAATCTTCTGTATACCTGAAAAGCTGGTCTACGAACTGCCAAAGTTTAGTAACATAAAATTTGAATTTTGGGCAACTTTAGCTGTGCTGTTAATTTTGGAAGTATTATCCATGTGGGCTTGGTTATAGAAACTAATATTCTGCAAATAATTAAAAACAAAAGTCATGCTTATTTTAGCAGCAAACGAGGACAAAGCAAAGCCTGGCTGTGCATGCCTGGGCAGACAAATGCAAACAATTAGAAAGAGGCAGGCAGCTTTAGTTTGAATGCAAGAAATGAGAAGCAATTACACAAGTCTTGTCCTTATAAAAACATAGCCGTGTGTCTATGACCACTTTCTGTCTATGTACATATGTACTTCATAATAAAAAGTAAAGCATTAGGCAAAAGCAGCCATCATAACTAAGCAGGGCAAAGTAAAGTATATATGAAATATAAACTGAAATAGTATGACATTTAGAACTTACCAAAAAATATCCTAGGGCAAAGAAATTTTAGTAAAAATAACATGTGGACAGGGGGGCATCTGGAAGGACTTCCTTTCAAATTACCTAAATGCTCCAATCTTTGAGCACCCATCCAAGGGTGAAGAAAGACTACATACATAATCAAAGTCAATCCTCACTAATGATACATAAAGATACATAAAGATGTTCACATCTAAATGGGGAGAACAAAAGTATAACAAATGTCATTCAAAAAAGACTGTCATTCTCTCTGAGAAAAGAGCAAAGGGTGGAAAAATAAATGTAGCAAAGGATGACCAACTACTTTAGCTTCATTCTAAAACACATACTTGGAGGCTGAAGAAATGCTCAGAAGTTAAGAATCCACTCTGCTATGGCAAAGGACCAGAGTTCTGGTCCCTGTACCCACAACTAGTAGCCACAACTGATTCTAAGTGCAGCTCTAGAAATCTAATGCCTCTGGGCTCGAAACACAACTGCACAAATGTGTCATACGGAAACACAGACACATGCACACATTATTTTAAAAAAAGCAGTTACTTGCATAGGATCAAGGTTTCTGGAGGAAAACAATATGCCAAGAGTATTTGTCATAATTTTTATCTGTTTTCCACGTCTGCTTCATGAAAATGACAACTGAGTCTCTTCTTTCACCGACATAACAGTAGGAAATTTAAAGGTTAATAAAAGCCAAAAGTGTTCAACTTAGGCAGCAACAGTTGACAGAATAGTATCGGAACCTAGAAAGATCACACACAGGCTAATGGTAGCTAGGAATAGCCTCAACAACACTAAGTGCCTCTCACCAAAAAAGAACATCCAGATTACATTAAAACACACAATGCTGAGTGACAGCATTCAGTTCTGAGTATAAGAGACAAATGAATTTGGGTTTTTTTTTTTTTTTTTTTTTTGGTTTTTCGAGACAGGGTTTCTCCGTATAGCCTTGGTTGTCCTGGAACTCACTCTGTAGACCAGGCTGGCCTTGAACTCAGAAATCCGCCTGCCTCTGACTCCCAAGTGCTGGGATTAAAGGCGTGCGCCACCACCGCCCCACTGACAAATGAATTTGTAGCAGTTATATAAAATGATAAGCTTCACATGGACAAAAAAGAGCTTGACTAATAATTCCAGGAATGGAGCTAAATAGGCTTGTCTAGTGTACTTCAAACTGGTAAGGTACAGATAATAGAAAGTCAACAAATCATGGGGGTTTCCAATTCAAAATTAAGTTTGTAATTCACAATAATCAAAGTTGATTTTTTTAAATAAAAACACAGGGTTGCTACCAGAGTTGGCTCAAATAGTACTGCTAAAACTTATGGTTCCTTAGTGTCTGTAGTTCTTTGCTTCAGTCTTATAAAAAGTAGACAGGATGGCGAGATGGCTCAGCCAATAATAAATGCACCTGCCACCAAACATGATGACCTGAGTTTCATCCCCAGGTCCCACCCTGTAGAACCAACTGCAGCAAGTTGTCCTCCTTTCCACCTATGCTGTGACACATGCATATACCCTCCTGCATGCACATGCACACATAGATACACACAACACACAAATAGATGTGTAACTTAAAAAGAGCAGGGAATTATCAGAACATTGATTGTTTTCTGTCTGTATTCATTATGCCAAAGTGGGAGGCCCTGTATTCTAAGCAGTTGTCCTATAAGAAGTCAACTTCAATGTTCAAAAGGGAGTAAGATGCTTGTCAGTGGGAATGCCTAACCTGTGGTACAATCTATAGAATTAGATAAACAAAAGGTAAGAAACTACTTCATATATACAACAACTGGGCTAATACTCAAGAGAGGGATGCTGAGCTCAGGACTATCTCAAATGCTAATTCTACCTGTCCAATACTCTCTATAGTTAAGTGAGTAATGTATTGACTTAAAAGTTTTAGAATGTTGGAGCAATACGGAATTTGGACTTTTAGATTAGGTATGCTTAATCTATACAAATATGTTGCCACTCAAAATAACTGAAAGTTACGGGCAATCTGTGTTATTATGACATGTTGTTCACTGACCTAATAACACATGAGTTATTACTCTAAGATTAAATACTCTTAGATTAAAAGTTTATTTAACCATTACACAAATCCATAGCTCAGTCTGTATACAGGGATACAGACAAAGCACTTCACTTTCTCTCCAGACTAGCCTTACAGACGTCTTACTGAAGTCTTCCTTGACATCCTGAAATACTTGAACAAACATACTTCTGCCTCAATTCCATCCATCAAAAACCATTTATCTGTAAGGCTTCTTTTCCCCCTTGAAACCTAACTATTATGCAAACTGACTTCTCAATGAGTTATCAACCAGGAACTGGAGGAAATGCACATCTCAGGGTCCTCCCCAAATTCACACACTGCTTTCCAGCAACATTCCCTACACAATTCCCGCATAATCAAATCTAAGAGTGCCGGCTTTGACATTAGACCCTTTAAAAAGATTTACACTGGTGGAATTGCTTAGTCACTAACGCTGCACTTTTCATTTTGATTTCATTTAAATCTTATCTTTATCTAAACTACTTAATCCCAAAATGATTAACCAGTATCTTATGGAGAAAACAAGGTCTTAAAAAAAGGAAAAGGGTTTGGAAAGATGGCTCAGTGCATAATTAGAACATCTACTGCTCTTGCAGAGGACCTGAGGTTGACTCCCAGCACCCATGACAGCTCACACATGGCTACAGCTGCAGCTAATATCAGCCACACCATGGTCCACACGCTTACATGCATGCAATGTGAATATCAGCCACACTACGGTACAGATGCTTACATGCATGCAAGCAAAACATTCATACACACAGAGATTAAATCAAAAACTATAAATTAAAATCTTATTTATTTATTTATAATTTATTTATGTAGGTAGTATGGAATAGAGTTGATTTGGGGGACGGGACAGGGAATTGAGAAGGGAGTAGATGCAAGAGAAAGAGAGAGGCCAGCCAGAACATGTGGGGGGGGGGGGGGGGGGGATAGGCAGAAAGAAAGGGAACAGGGAGGGAAAAGGGCAGAGCAATTTTTATTTTTTTATCTTTTATTTTTATTTTTTGGTTTGTGAAACATGATCTCTAAATATCCCTGGCTGTCCTGAAACACACTATGGTGCTGGCCTTGGATTCACAGAGATCTAACTGCCTCTACTAAATGCTAGCATTAAGTAGTATTTGTACTGCCACACCCAACTAAAGTAATCTTTGTTAAAGGGGGTGGGGGTAGGGGACAAAAACAGGTTATATCAATTCTTCAAGACAACCCAATTTAAAAACACAGTAATCTTATTGTGACGCCCTCACCTTCCATAATAAAGTATAAGTCAGTAAAATGTAAGTTTCTTAGGCATAAGTCTTAAACAGACCTACCAGAAACAAGGGTACAAAGAACTATGACGAGACACTGAGACTCTAATAAAGAAAGTTTGTGTGCTAGAAAGTTTTATGTCACCTTGACACAAGCTACAGAAAGTCATCTGAGAGAAAAGACCTTCAATTAAGAAAATGCACCAATAAGCTGTAGGCAAGCCTGTAGGGCATTTTCTTAATTAATGATTGATGGGAGAGCCCAGTCCATTGTGGGCAGAGCCATCCAGCCTGATGGTCCTGGGTTCTATGAGAAAGCAGGAGCAAGGCACTGGGAGCAGGTGAATAAGAAGCACATGCCCATAGCCTCTGCATCAGCTCCTGCCTGAGTTCCTGCCCTACTCTCCTCAAACGAAGAGCAGTGCTGTGGAAGCAGAAGCCCACTAAGACCTCTCCTCCCCAAGTTGCTTTTTGTTCATGGTGTTTCATCAGAGCAATAACCGTAACTAAGACAGTATAAGATTGATAACTTTAGCTTTTATCTGCCTTGTTTCCCCTGGAAAAGGGAGCTAAAAGGTTTATAAAATAAGATGTAGCACTGTTTAATGCACTGGTGGCTCAGACAAAATGAATGAGGGAAACAAACAGTTGGGAGCCAATAATGTAACCCATATTTAACATAGACACAGAGTTGTTCTCTAAGTATAAAGCTTAAAATGACTAGTCAGAATAATTTGTAACACTTGGAGAAGGAAAAAAAAATCAATGACACAAACTTTCCAAGAGAGAACAAATTTAATAAAAATATATGCCTAAAGGCTACCATTCTCGTATGTATCAAAACAGTGCTTTCCTTCTATTTCTCAATCAGAAATAGAACAAACTGGAGTTACTTTTTGTCTTGAGAAGGAACCTGGCATAATCTGGATGGACATCTACTTGGCTGAACTCGACTATAGCTTGACATCCTGACCATCCCCTCCTACGTGGACAATGGCAGGGGCTACACTATGCACCTGTGTGCTTACACAATCCTGTTTTACAAGGTGCTGGAGAAGGAATGCTGGTCCAGCACTCCATCAGCAGAACTACATCTGCAACTCTGGAGTTCCTTTTCATGATTCCATCGAGAACTTAAACATTTAATTTAAAGAATATTAAGGGTTGAAGGATGGCTCGGTGACTAAGAGAAGAGCAGCTGCTGCTCTTGCAGAGGCCATGGATTCAGTTCCCAGCACAGTCACAACCAGCTCTAACTCCATCTCTGGGGATCCAGTACACACTTGGTACATATACATATGGGTAGTTAAAATACTCATACACAAAAAATATTTGTTTTAAATCACATGTTTAAAAAAAAAATAACTAATGAATAAATGAGAACATAAGCATCAATACAAGTTATAGACCATTTAACCCAGGTAGTAAAGGGCATATGTACTTACTTTCTGAATGAATTTCTCAACACTTTGTACCACATGTTTATAGAACTGTAGAAAAAGAAAACATAATTCTAAAATTAATTTGCTAGATTAAAATTTTCTGATAACCCACAGGCTTAAGAAGAACTCCAAAGGTTCATTAAAATAATAACTTTAGTCAAACTTTTGGAATTCACGTCATTCACCTTTACAGCAAACTAGCTACTACACTGAATTTTTTAAGTAATCCTCTGAAGTACTTGTGCACAGTGAATGTATCTACAGTGTATTACATAAAACAATTCTAGCTGGTCAGGGTAGTACATGCCTATAATCCCAGCACCAAGTTGTACTGACAGCAAAGTACTGCACACTGATAAATGTTATGCTCTTTCCAGAGAAAAAGTAACCATGTTCTACAGTGTCATTTTAATACTTAGATTAAGGACAATAATAGAAAAAGCAAGTAACTCTAACCAGTAGTACAAAAAAAAAAAAAGTGAAAGCCTGTTTTAGTCTGTAGGCAGAGGGAAGAATGTACAACGTGTTAGTAAATCATGCAAAATTAATTGAGCTACTATCAATTATGAAAACACTTAGGTTGATATACAACATTCAACATAAACCTGAAAGTAAATACAATAGAAATTGTAAACAACAAAATTTTAGTATGTCAATGGTGATTATAATAATAATAATATATATTATATATATTATATATTATTATAATATATATAATTATGTATATTATATATTATTATAATATATAATTTATTATTATTATTATTGTTATTATTATTATTATTATTATTATTATTATATTATAATGGTGATTATACACACCAGGCCTATCAGATGCACTTAAAAGAGACTAACCTCTTTCACAATTTTTGAGCTTAATCTGCTTGTCACCATCTTTATACCTCTTGATTTTTGTTGTTTATTTTTTTTAACATAAAAATATGGAGGTTCACATACACACACAAGCAAAGATTGGCAAGATGGCTTATCAAGTAAAGGTGCTTGTCACACAAGCCTGACTGACAAGCTGAGTTTGGTCCCTAGGACCTACACAAAAGAAAAAAAATGAATACCTGCAAGTTTGTCCTCTGATCTTTAAGCAGGTGCTGTGGCAAACATACACACACACATGTAACTTAACTTTTTAAAACTTTAAAAAGAATCAAGTCGATTTCTTCTGGTAGTAATTACTAGTAATTAAGAATTTGTTAGTTAATATGTTGCTATAATTCAAAAGATAATAGCTGCGGGGTATAGTTAGAGCTAATGTTTTAATCACTAAATGTTCATATGTTGGTACCTACTTAATTAGAAGCAATCATTCCTTTTTAAGATCTTTGCTGGAAAGAAGTCATAGACCAGGAGACAAGAAATTATGTATACCTGAACTTCAAAAGATTTTTTAAAACAAGTCCTGTGTTTTTCTCCAGAAAGTCCAACCTTTCCCTGTGATTCCAGAGTATGGATGAGTTAACACAGGCTCAAAACTGACTGCATCTGAACAATGGATAACTTTCCCTGGTCTCTTCCTAAAATTCAAGTGCTTTTTACACTATGGAGCCCAATTATTTTCCACGATTTGTTTTCAGATCCATATACAACCAATAAGAGAAGAAGTACACTAATTTTATTTCCAAGTCTTTTACCTAGTTATATTTAAGATTTTGCAGTCAGTGTGGTGACAAATGTCAGTATCAGAACACCTTTGCTCTACGATGTGATTATATCCAAACTAACACCTGTATGGTAAGGAAAATGCTTCTTTCAAAATTTATGAAATATTGTTTTCTTTTTGGCTTTTAAAAGGATTTTTTTAGCCTTTATTTTCTGTGTATGTATGAGTGTACATATGTGAACCAAGTGTATGCCCAGTGGCCTTAGGGGTCAGAAAGCACTGAACCCTCTAAAACTGGAGATGGCTGTGAGCTACCTTGTGGGTGATGGGAACTGAACCCAGGTCCCCCGCAAAACCAGTACACACAGACTCTTAGCCACTGAACCTCTCTCTAGCTGGAAGATTCTTTTCAAAATGTGTTTTTATGTAAATGTGGAGGTTTTTTAAGTGGCAGATTTCTTTATTTTCCACAATGAGCATGTATTAATACGGCAAAGCTGAAGTAAATATGTAAAACTATTCTTTTAAAATACTAGGAAGGAATTGAGGAAACAAGACTGCAGGCTGGAGTTCAGTTCACTAGCACCCCCAAAAAACACAACAACAGCTGCAGAAGGGACAGTTGTGACAGACATGAGAGCTTCTGTCCTATTTTGTTAAGAAGGTGTCTGTGCATGTGTACATATATTATGGAGATATTTATGTTGCCTTTATTCTGATCCCATATTATTTTCATATACTATGATACAGACTGAGGTAAACAGCTGAAATACTGAGCATTCCTCAAGAGACAGTGCCACTTCTTCTGAAATATATAGTGGGTGCATTTGCAGTTGTATGTGGTGCACTTATATTAGGTGGAATTACGACCTGGTAATTGTTTTCACTTGGAATTTAAGCAAGAGAGAATGTGACTGTGTCAGGTTGTTTCAAAATTTAATCTTGGCTGCCAATTTAACTACATCTGGAATCAACTAAACATCAAATTGCAGAGCACACCTATGAAGGCTTTTCTTAATCTGATCATTTGAGGTGGCAAAACCCACCTCACCTCTGGGCCATACCTTTTGGTGGCAGCCCACAGAGACAACCAAGAAAGAAGGAAGCTTTGGCTTTTCCTACTTGCCCTCATTCTTACCTGCAAGTTCATCTATCCTGTTGCTGAGGCATTTATTCTTTACTAAATAGGATACCAACTCAGGACTGGAAACTAGCAACTCTCTAGATAGTTTCCAGGACTCTAGCACCAGATTGGGACAACAACCACTCTTGGTCTTTCTATCATGAGACAGTCATTGGTGAACTACTCAAAATACAGTATGAAAACCACTCTAATAAATCCCATTTAAATAAACAGAATCTATTTCTTAGGGTACTCTAACTAGTTTGTTTTGCTTTTGCTGTGACAATATCCTAATGAAAGCCAACTCAATACATTCTAGGTCAGTCTGTCATGTTGGAGAAGTTATAGAAGCAGAAACCTGAGACACTTGGTCACACACATCCACAGTCAGGGAGAAACAGGGACATCAATCTTCACATCCTGTGGTGAAAGGAGAGAGATAGCTGTCCTCTAACTGCCAGGCATTCACAAGCACACCCTACACAGAGTGACAAGTTAGAATTTAAAGTAGCAGCATTAGCAACAAATGACAGGTGCCTGCTGCTACTCCACCCAGTTCTTTGTTTATACAGGTGAGAATGCTAGCAGGGGGAACAGTTCCACCAGCCAGTGGACAAGCCTTCCCGCCTCAATTAAGGCAGTCAAGGTAATTCCCCACAGGCATACCCCAAGCTCATCTCCCAACTAATTCTAGATCATGTCAAATTGGTATGGTAATTTAATACTTTCCCACAGACTTTCTCAAAAAAAAAAAAAAAAAAAAAAAAAAGAAAAGAAAAAGAAAAAAAAAATAGGGTGGAACACAAGGCAGGAAGATGCTTGATAAGTCTGGATTCTACAAGACTATATATGCATGACTATATATACACATACACACACACACACACACACACACACACACACACACGGGGTTATTTTCTTTTGAAGACATGAAAGTAAAATATGCTACTCACCTTAATAGCTTTGATGGCTGCTTTTGTAATCTGGGTCATTTTTGCTTTAGAAATGGGTGGCTTATAGTCATTCAGCGAATACAACTGAAGGAAAAAGAAAAGCAAATGTTAAATATATCACAAGTGCCTCCAAGCAATCATGAAACTACTAAAATTTCCATGTTTTATATTCTCAATGAAACATAAGGGACATCTTTTTAAAAAGTCAAGCTCAGCAACACTAAGCACAGGGAATAGGCAACTACAATCAGTACCTCACACTTGCTCTGTCGTAGTAAGTCAGAAAAAGAGAAAGGTAAAACTTAGAATCCTCACACACTACAAATGTGAATGCCAAATGGTGCAGCAACTTTACCACTCGGCTTAAGAGCTGGTAATGTGGCTCAGTAGGGGGAGGGGATTGCCACCAAACCTAACAGCAACCTGAGTTTATTCCCCAAAATCCATAAGGTGGAATTAAGAACCACTTCCATTAACAAGTTGTCCTTCCACAGGCTCACTATGGCATGCATATTCTCCCTTCCCCCCCACACATATTCACACATGTATGTGCACTAAATGTAAAAAACTAAATAAAATACAACAGCATGGCAGCTTCTCAACAGATACTAAAATTGTCACCCCGGAATCTAGTGAACTCTACTCCCAAATCCACACCTAAATAAGCTAAAACTAACCATTCACATTACAATTTGTGCCTCTAATGCTGAATGTGGTGGCAGACACCTTTAATCCCAGTACTTGGGAAACAGAGGCAGGCCTATCTCTTGTGAATTTGAAGTCAGCCTGCTCTACAAAAGCAAATTCCAGAACAGGCCAGTCAGGGCTATATATAGAGAGATTCTGCCTCAAAAAAGAAAGAAACCTTGCACCGGATGATAACTGCAGAATTACACATAAAATTTGTCTAAAACTCACTAAATAGCAACCCAAATGACATGAAGTGATGATAAAATACGTGCTATGTATTAACTGTCAGCCATAAAGAAGAATTATATCTTTAGATATATAATACAAATGAATCTTGGAAACTGCTTAGGGAGAAGTGAGATATCTCACTAAATTGCCCATTTTTGCCTCAAGCTGGCAATCCTTTTGCCTTGGCCTACTGAATGGTGAAGATTACAAGCATGTGTCACTATTGTGCCTGGCCCTTGGAAATACTATGCATTGTTAAAAAGAAAACTGGGGATGTGGCTCAGTAGTAGAACCCTTGCCTAGCATGCTTGAGGCCCTAGGTTTAATTTCAGGTACTGGGAGAACGATTGTAATTATGGTTGCACACTGTGGTGAATTTACCCGATGACCGCACTGAGATGGCTGACTTTACTTGTGAATGTTATCACAATTAAGCTTTTTAAAGCCAGGCATGGCAGTGCACAGCTCTAAGCCCAGCATTTGAGAGACATATAGGAAGGTCTATGAATGTGAGAAAAAGCCTGGTCCCCACTGAGTGTGCCAAGCTAACTACAGATATACAGTGGGCCATAATGAAAGGGTAAGGGTGGAAAAGAATAATCAATAAATAAACCTTTCTAAATCTCAAGGAATCTAATGGTCCAAAACAATCTGCCTCTTGATCTGTTTTAAAACTCCTAATATAATGTTCAGAGAGAAAATAGT
The DNA here is from genome assembly GCA_030674055.1 of Rhabdomys pumilio. NCBI lineage: Eukaryota > Metazoa > Chordata > Mammalia > Rodentia > Muridae > Rhabdomys > Rhabdomys pumilio. The sequence continues at coordinate 171,018,809 of JANHMN010000004.1, read as the reverse complement.
TTAAAAGACACGGCAGAAAAATTAAGACAATAGAGAACTGCAGTTAAATAAAAGCTGAGTTCAGTGACACTATGGTGCAGACAGTATTTAAATGTCTGTACTCTGAGCTTTAACCATCACAACACAGACCAGTCTAAATCACCATGCCCCACCTGGAGAACTCTCTCCCAGGGCCTGCCCACTAGTTAATGTGTACCTCTTCCTAAATCACCAATGAGGAAGGCTTCTAAAATCCCCTTCTCTTTATGTCTTACCAGTTACCTTTGAAGTCATTAATCTGCCTGATTATGTCTAATATCTGATTTTTCAAAAGAGAACTGCTACAAAGGTAAAGATGAAGGTGACCGACACTAATAGGCAATGTAAGAAGTTAACTGGCTAACTACGGCCCAACTGTGCAATCTACAGCCCAACAGGAAGCAATCTAAGATTCCAGTTAATATAACAAACAGCCTTTCTCTTCAGTGTCCTCTGGGGGGACCTATGTGTTCATTACATCATCTGACTAGAATCAGGTCCCAAAAGAAACTACTAAGGTTGACTCCAAGTATGGCAGTGGGGTGTAAAAAGGGAGGCTTGAACACATCTGTGGTCACTGTTGTTCTTATGTGGCCAGCAGTGGCAGGTGAGTCTCTCTGAGTTCGAGGCCACCCTGGTCTACAAAGTGAGTTCCAGGACAGCCAGGGCTACACAGAGAAACCCCATTCTGGAGAGGGGGGGAATGCTCTCATGTTACACTTCAGCCGTTTCTCAGGAGAGACCACACTAAGCTCCTTGCCTCATGCAATCACAGATACACAGTAAACGCTCCTGCTGCCAATGAGGGCCGTCACCTAAACAGAACCCATAGCAAGCACCACATTCTAGAACCTCCAAAAGGAAAAGCTGAGAGGACTCTCCTCACGCAAGTGTTTATCATCACATCTGTTCAGCTCTACTCTTACAGCAAGACACGAAGAAATGGAACCAAAATCATCGGAGTCTATAGTAAAAGAAATTAGTAACAAAAAACAACCTTTGAATCTGAGTAATATCTTAGTTGTGGTCTTCCCTCTTTTTGATAAACAATATAATCTCACTAGAGAGCATTCTCCTACCTCCAACATTCTGAGACTCATCACCCAATTTTAACATAACATTCACACTATTTCAAAAAAAATTTAAAAACCTTTTCATGTCCTTGCTGATTTGATTAATACCCAATTGATCCTATGGTTTTGGAAAAGCCTTATAAAATGTATTATAGGTCATGTCCCAGAATCCTCAAGAGACATGTGGCTATATACATCAGTGTAGGTTTATGTGTGCCTTCAAGGCTGAGGACTCTAACCAAATGAATTAAGAGAAGAATCTAAAGTAAAAGTAAATAATTCACCTCTTTCCAAAATAATCTTTAAGGGCTTTGAAAACATGATCAGTGTCTCTCAAATCTCCAATCAAAAACCACTCACAGGTTCCTGCCAATACAATCTTGACACTTTCAAAACTGCATGCTGACCAGACATGATTGTTTCTTCTGCCTGTTCAGAAGACAGTAAATAACTTTCACAAGAAAAAGAAGGAAGAACAAGAAGCAACAGGTAAGAGATGGCAGCTTCTAGAAAATGAAGTCAGTATCTGATGAACCAGGGAAAACACAGCCACTGGGCAAACAACATCCTCCTGTGGTTTCACTAGTTACAGGGAACCAATGTCCCATCCTATTACTGAACCCACAAGCACTGTCTCAGACACAACCATCAGTGGTATCAAAACTAGACTTAGTGACATGAAGACAAGTGCTAAAAGAACTTAAGTGTGAAGTAAAAACATTGTTCTTTGGGGAATCAGGCATAGAGTCAGAGACTTCATTCAAATTTCTTGTTCATGTTACCTTGAAAACTGTATTTCATTATTTACTCTAGTCCACTAAAGCACCTACTATTTCCACAGTTCAATCTCTTCAAAATTCCTATCTTGAAGTCCCAGCCCCCACTATATTTAGGTCTCTGTGGAGGTGATTAAATGATATCATATGGATAGACAGCTCCACTCTCACAGAACTACTGTCTTCTTTTTTTTTTTGGTTTTTCGAGACAGGGTTTCTCTGTGTAGCTCTGGCTGTCCTGGAATTCATTCTGTAGACCAGACTGGCCTCGAACTCAGAAATCCACCTGCCTCTGCCTCCCAAGTGCTGGGATTAAAGGCGTGCGCCACCGCCGCCGCCACCACCACCACCACCACCGGCTCAGAACTACTGTCTTGTACAAACTAGGCACCATGGCTTTTGCTCACACATACACAATTGTCTCATTGCACCCCGTCCTCCCTTTCTCTGTGAGAAGGCAAATATGCATCAGCCAAGAAGAGTCTCCCAGGAACTCATGATCAGCACCCGGAGCCTTCACTGCCTAACCTCATTAACTATGAAAAAAGGAATTTTCAATTGTTTAAGACACTATAAAAAATGGGTTACATGAAACCTTCCTACCAATTAAAAGCCTGTAACTGTTATTAGTAAATCAGTTAGAGCACTGGGAAAAAGAATAAAGTACAGCCATAGCTCTTATGAATGTATGTCCTCCAAATTGAACATTCTCTTCAGTAAAGGTGAGGACTACCACATTCAGAAAATTCAACAGGCAAGATACACACAGAGGTTAAGGAAGTTTGTGAAACATCAGATGCAGGAAGCTCTAAGATGCAGGTTTCACCATGCTGGACTGGCCAGCCCTTCAATAGCGCAGCTACCTGTGAGCCATCACGCTACCAAAACTAACCCTAATAAACTTACTGCTTCTTCCAGATGGGTGCAACTGTTTCTTCGACCTGTCAACAGTGCACTATCTGAGATAAAGGTGTTTATTCAATTCTTCCTAGGAATAGTCACACAACACAACTGATGTCCAAGTGGACTACCATAACCAAAGTAAGACAAAGAGGAGACAGCCCCTGAATTGGATGGTAAAACAAGCAAATAAGACCAATCTGTCTGAGGGTGGAGAATCCATAAAGGGCAATCCCAATATGACTGCTTTTCCCCAATATGCGGTAAAGGGCATGCCTCCTTGTTGTAGTAATAGTGCTGTATTCACTGTGATAACACAAAGACTAATGGTGGAGCCATTTGAGTAGAGCATCTTTTAGGAGAGGAGAGGATGTTCCAATAGCATTATATAAGCAAGCTGTAGTGGCAGTTGTATGTCTTTATTTGGGCTATAAGGTATGCAACTGAGGCTCACCTTTCTGCCTACAAAGAACATGTCCTGTAAAAAAGAAATTAGCGGCCGGGCGGTGGTGGCGCACGCCTTTAATCCCAGCACTTGGGAGGCAGAGGCAGGCGGATTTCTGAGTTCGAGGCCAGCCTGGTCTACAGAGTGAGTTCCAGGACAGCCAGGGCTACACAGAGAAACCCTGTCTCGAAAAACCAAAAAAAAAAAAAAAGAAAGAAAGAAAAAGAAAAAGAAATTAACAAAACAACTAAAAACTATACTATCTTAAAAGATAAGGACACTATACTACCTTAAAGAACAAAGTGACTAAGGAAGGATGACATGAAAGTATTGGTCTGCTGTCTGTTACAGCTAGTGAGAGGCTAAAGAAAGACAAATCATATCTGTCCCTAAAAACCCTTACCAGATACATAGATTTGTAGCCTGGGGTAAAAATTAAACAGTGAAAGAGACTGTGAAACAGAAGAGAAGACAGTCAGGAGCCAGTAAAGTGGCTTCTGTGTAAAGGCACTTGCTGCATAGGCCCAGCAACCAGAGTATGACACCTTGGATCGATAAAGGAGGGAAGCTAAGAACTTATTCCATAAAATTGGTCTCTATGCTCTACACACCTACCCACACACAAATATACACATGCTAAATATGTATTTTTAAATTAAAAACAGATACTTCTCAGATCTGACATTGAATATTGGATAGACAAATCCATTAACTCAGAATGTAGATGAGGCCCTTAACAGTGAACCATTACAGAAACTACAGAACACAAAGATCCATCTAAACTGCTTAAATTAGGATAGAGTAGAAATTATATTAAACTGATTAAACTAGAATTCCCTTGTCCTTTTCATCAACTTACTTATGAGGCTATGGGACACAAGGGTAGATTAGCTCAGTCTTAACACAAGGAGGAGAAACCAGACAATACCTATCCATCTGACCTTGGGACAAGGCAGCACAATCTGAGGCAATATGATAAAAATCAAATGATAGACCAGCTCATACAAGCCAGAAACACTGCCACAGTCTGTTAAGGTCCCATAAACATGAGCAGAAAGCAAGACAGACCAACATTACTAAGGAAACCTGGTGGGTGAGAGGCAGGCCCAACCAGAGCTGGGTTGCTAACTCAGCAGGTCCCTCCCAACTGCAACAGGAGTTCAGCAGCATCACTGAGCCCATGGGGAGGAAAGAAGAATTAGGAGATGGAGCTCTGTGGATGGGAATGACATCAGAGTCCTGTGTAAGGCTCAAAAGCCACTAAAGCACTCCAGGAGAAACCACCAGGGTAAATGAGGGGTCTGCCCGAGTCTCTTCAAGATAAACACAACAAGACATACCATGAAGGAAAATTTCTTAAAAGGAAATGTCAGAAAGCCAAATACTGCATTTGTGAGTCACTAGAAAGGTTTGAAAGCCTGGGGTAAAAGGAAGAGTAAATAATACAATGGTATAGGTTTAAAAAAAAAAAAAAAAAACTTGGAATTACTGCCCTGGAATATGCAACGAACTATACTGAGGTAAGAGGTAGGCAAAACTGTGGCCCTGCTTCCTCTGGTCCCTAGCCAAGCAAGCAACTGCTAGACCACCCCACTGAGCTGTCAAAATCTTCCATTGGCCTTATGTAGTCATTGTTTCTGAGGCTTGCTGCCGCTGTCTGCTAACCTAGGTCTAGTCCTGGAAGCTTCTGACCTGCATACAACCTAATCTAGGCCTAGGGTGCTTTCAGTCTCTGAGACTGGCTGCTGAATATACTCCCCTTTCTTCTTCTGAGCTCTGGCTGGCTGGTTCAACTCAGCTGTTCCAGCTAAACTCCTCTCCAAGATAACTGATTCAAACTGGCTTCTCTCTCAGCCTTTGAATTACTCTGCTTGGCCTCATACTAACTCTGGCAATCTGTTCTAATCTTCAGGCTCCTTCTCTGACTCATTCTGTCTTCACTGTGTTTAGCTTGTACTTTCTCTACAGACTGTCTCTATACAACTGTTCTGATAAAACTGCCTCCTCTTTCTCTCTGCACTGCTCTCTTAAGTCACCTCTTTCCTGTTCTTGTGAGAGTTCAGCATATCCTATTCTGCCAAATCCTTCTCTGATTTGTCACATTGCCACTCAATTAGACAGACATCACTTTAACAGTTGCCTCTTTCTACAAACTAACATTACCTTCGTTGTTTGTGATTAAAGGTGAGTGCTAAGGCTGAGCCACAGCAGAACTAGAAACAGGTTTTCCCAGTAAACAACACAATCTCAGGTTCACAGTGTAATCAAATATCCTGCAACAGTGAGCCTGTGCAGGCAGAATTGCATGGCACCCCCAGAAGCACTCTAGGGTGGGGAACCAGGAGTTCATGAAAACTGACTCCAAGTATGTCAGTTCTCTATCTGACTGGCAGACAGGAACAAAGCAAGTCGGAGTTCTTCTCAACACAGTTTATTCAGGATCCTTTACAATCTCCTCTCTGGAGGCCCTCTCTCCAGGTCCCTAACGGCCTTCCTTTTATACCCCTGCCTGTCCCAATCAGCACCTGCCTCGTGGGCATGCCTCACTGGTGCATCTCAAACGGCCCGATTCTCATGGCAGTGAGTCTGCGCAGTAGTTCTGCCCTTGTGGCTCAGTTAGGGAAAGGCGCGCGGCAGGCAAACTGCCAAGAAGCGGCACCATTCATAAGATTTGACAGGTGCCATTCATAAGATTTGACCCAGGCACCATTTTAGCTGGCTGTGCTGCTGCACCCGCTCCTCACACAAGTACACTGCTGCAACTCATCAGTGCTCTCAGCCAGAACAAGTGACACAATCTCCTCATGCTGTACTTGCCTGGAATGTTACATGGAACTTGCTAAGCCATATTATTATTATTCTGCTATCTGCTGTATCCTAAGACCAACAGGAACTAACTTACTCAAAAGGACAGCCATGGATGTTCAAAGACCCTCCTCACCTTTTGCAAGAAGGTTTCATCATATAATACCAACCACTGGGTATCGCAAATCCAGAAAACACTGAAAGAACAAAACTAATTTAAATAAATGCACCCTGTGTAAAGAAACAAACAAAAACACTCACATAAGCCACAACGTTGTTAATAATGAAAATCCCTGTGCCCACAGTGGGCTATATCCCTATAAATTATTGGTCAGAAAGCCCCAACCCCATACTCCATAAATCATAAAGGCTATGGTCACTGATGCTAGTTATAAGCACAAATTAAATGGTAAGTCAGCCTTTTTTTTCCCCCTCTATCACAGCACAGAACTACTTGCAGAAACTGGAGAACTCCAACTGTTCATAAGTTGGATGACATTTGCTCTCTGAGCTGACTTTCTGGAATACACTCTACAACCATGCTTAATTATGGACTCTACACACTATGAAGATACGAAGATACTGGGCAAGATGTGTCTACACATCTTGGTGACACAAATGGTGACAGTAATGCCTGAGACCACCTATTTTCTGATTAACTTTAAAGCTACCTTCCATTGAGGAACCCAAAGCTGTTACTGTAAGCCAGGATAAAATGCTGTGGCTGGGGAAATCCTAGGCCTCAAAAGGAGACCAACTGCTTCTAATGTGCATCTGTGTTTAGTCCCCATCCCCCTCTGTTCAGGGAGGGCAGTCTTCTTTGCAGTGCACTGTGGCTACTGCAGAAACTTAACAACCAATCACACATAAACACTGCTGGCCCAATCTGAGCCAGAAGTTGGAAATTATATATTCCCCCTTTCCAAGCTCAGAGCATTACTCATGAGGGGGCAGATAAAATACTAAGATACAGAGGGAAAATGGAGTGCTTGCTAGATTATTTATTCAAACTTGTGTGAGGTTCACCTAACAGAGGCACACGTTAAGTTCCATGTTACTATAGTTTAAAGAATAATTAGTGTAATCTACAAAAGCCTATGTGTTGTACACTTTAATAGATGAAATGTCTAGTGTGAATGTCTCAGTAAAGCTGTTATCTGAAAACTAAAATAAAGCAGGGCATGTTGGTACACACCTTTAATCCCAGCACTCAGGAGGCACAGGCAGGGGAATCTGAGTTTGAGGCCTGCCTGATCTGTAGAGTGAGTTCCAGGACAGCCAGAGCTACCAGTGAGAAACCAAGTTTTGAAAAACAAACAAGTTTAAGGAAAATTAAAATAAAAACCTTCAAAGCCCTCAAAAAGCTCCAAGTCTCATGAGGTCCTCCCCAAAGTTATGGAAGCAGTAAGCAGCTGGTGGAAGAAACCTTAGTGAAGCAGGCAACTCCAGCGTCCTAGCTGTCAACCATGCTGTGGAGGACCTTTCAGTGACAGCTGCCTTTAAGTCACCTCAGTAAGTTCAGCTCACTGAGCCCCACTTGGACACAATCCTCTCCCACACACCTTACCTGAAGCAAACAGACATCTATCTCTTCCTGACTCTTTGGGAGAAGACACACAATAGCTTTGTACATTTTTAAAACAGATATCTTCATTCACAAGAACCAAAATGTTATCATGTCTCAACTCCTATGATAAAGGAGGAGATGAATATGGTTCACGTGGCTGTCATACTTCGTGAATTTTGTAAAGGAACTCCATAATTATTTTATTTAGATTACTGACATTTTCTTAACTCTTCTCAAAAATTTTACTAAGAATCTTAGTCTTTAAAAGACATGTTTTAAAGAGTCAGGGCTGGTGGCAGATGTCACATACTTTGGGAATTACCCAGACTGGACTTTCAAAGGCAAAGGCTGATTTTCTGATTTCCTACTTCATACTGAAGGATTCAGGACAAAGTAATCCAAAGGCATCTTCTTTGGGGGTGAAGGGCAAACAGAATATGTAGTTAAAAAACAACAAAACAAAAAATTACTTATAATAAATTACTATCAATATAGGTGACCCTTTTAAAGGAATGCTTATCATCTATCTTTCCTGTTAAAATATACTTTAGTTACATTTGTGTGTGTGTGTGTCTGTGTGCGTGCACGCATACAGACATGCAAGGGGAAGTCAGAGGACAACTTGTAGGAGTTCTCTCCTACCATATGAGTCAGATAATTTGCCTTGACAGCAAGTGGCCATTACCCACTGAGTTATCTCTGACTGACCATTATTTTCTATTTCAAAATATTTTAATATAGAAAATCTGTAATGTTTTAAAAACCACAAAGAAAAAACCAAAATATGTATAATCCAACAACACAGCATTCATTCAAAAACCTCACCAACAATAGGAATGTAAGATAGGCCGACTAGTCTCATTAAACTCACATGCTTCTGGAGGTAGACAATAATCTAATGAACTAACTGTCTAAAAATACAGGAAGGTACACAGTGAGGATCGTAACAGCATAGAAGACTATGCAACACTGCTCATCTTTCTCTGAATAAAAAAAAATAAAACTTTAAAGTACAAGATATTAAGGAAGGACAGTACTTATTACCTAACCTAAAGCAGTCTGAGTAGCAGACTTGGCAATTTAGTATGTGACTACTGGGGGCACAATGCCCCCCAGTCAAAAATTATAAATAAAAATGGCTATCAACACTATTGTAACAACAATATGAGTTTTGATGTTTTACAGCTAGTCATCCTGCCTATGGGCTATAAGCATTCTCACATAAGTAATCATTAAGAATCCTATTTTTCAAGTATGGTAATTGCCTAAAGATAGCATCACAGTTTTTGAATACTACTTGAAAGGAAAATATTTTAGAATCTAAGTTCAAAACTGTATTTGTAGCAAAAAATAAACATCATCTCCCCCTATAAACATTATTTAAACAAGTATATTTAATCCACAAAGACTCGTGTACATAAGTCCTTTCAGTCAGCAAATGTGTGCCTCCTTCCCAAATCCTTGGAAATGAGAGGGCTAAAAGTACACAGCTCTGGTCAAGATGGCTGGTAGGTCGAATACATGTGCCCTTCTGCAGCCCCTCTGACAGCAGCTGAAAACCCTGGGCTAAACAAAAACCCTGTCTCACAAAAGAAAAAAGTAAAAAAAAAGGGGGGGGGCGGAAGAGAAAGGGAAGAGGGGAGGGAAGGGAAGGAAAAAGACAATGTCAACATCAAAGTGAAAGCTCATTCTGTGTGTGTCTGTGTGTGTGTGTCTGTGTGTGTCTGTGTGTGTCTGTGTGTGTCTCTCTCTGTCTCTCTTTCTCTCTCTCTGTGACATACCTGACATACAAAAACACAACAGGTAAATGTGTCTAGAGTGTAAGAGGAAAAAGATAAAATATACTAATCTCTAAAAGACACCAATGGAGTCGTCAAACTTTAAAAAAATGACAAAATACCCACGCTCCAGTAAACCATCTCACACCTCTGTTTGTGCAAGCAACCCTGATTAAGCTGAGTGGGCCATTAAAAAGAAGGGGGCATGCAAGAGGATGTATTAGAAGAAGGAGCTTCACAAAAGTGGGAAGGACACAGAAGGTAATGGGTGAGCACTATCTCTCGAGCCCTCTTGTAAGTGCTCTTCCATATCTTAGAAATAACAAAAATAGGGGAGCTAGAGAGATGGCTAAGAGCACTGAGATCCTGAGTTCAATTCCCAGCAACCACATGGTGGCTCACAACCACCTATAATGGGATCTGAGCCCCTCTTCTGGTATGTCCGAAGACAGCTACAGTATACTCACATAAATAAAATAAATAAATTTTTAAAAAGAAAAAAAAGAAAGAACAGAAATGTCTAATACATTAAATAATAAATGTAGGCATTTAAATTCATCATAATATCCTTAGCATAAGAACTAAATACAAAAACAAGAACAGGGAAAATGTTCAAAAAATTGCCAATTAGATATAATAAGCATAAATAATTTTCTAAAAGCAAAACAAACCCTACCACCCCTTCCTCTCCCAGGCAATAAAATGTCACACTCTGTACTCAAAGCTAGCATCAAACTTGCGGCAATCCTCCTATCTCTGTGCCATCAAACCCTGCTTCAACAGAATAAACGAAGTACACTGACCGATCTTCGGCAACACTCTATCAGACTTGCTGACTACTTCATCAGGACGCATGCTATATTTTGTACTGTAAGCCACACTACAGATTTTTACATTTATTTTTATTCCATGGGTAAGAGTGTTCTGCCTGCATACAGACAGTACACTGTGTGAACCTGGTGCCAGTGGAGGCCAGAAAAGGGCACTGGATGGATACTGTGGAAGCAGAGCAGTAAGGAGAGAGCAGCCTCACACTCTGCAGGAGGAACATGTGCTCGCTCCTAACTACCTTACCATCTCTCCATCCCCAAGCAATTGTTTCCTAAAAGACAACGCCATAGCCCACAGCCATCAAAAGGTAGGATTAAGAAATTACAGGGTTAAAAAAATTATTAAATTCTCTAGATAACACTACTTGCCCAAAGCAAAATCTCTCAAATAACCCTCAAGGCCAGCATAGTCTACAGAGCAAGTTCCAGGACAACCAAAGCTACACAGAGAAATCTGTCTCGAAACACCTCCTCCTCACAAAAAAAGAGATTAACAAATATAAAATAGCACAAAAAGTATTGTGGAAGCAAATAAGACTTTCTGTATTGAGACGAGGATGGAAAGTAAATCCCTCCTTAAACCTAAAGTCTTAGCCTAATGCTAGTGGTTTACAAATACCCAGAGCTATCTTTCTCCCTCTCCAGCTATCCTAGAAAACTGACCTCATATTAAAGAGCAGCCAACAAAGTTGTTTATCTTTTTTCTGCATCGTCCACAATGGCTAAAGTTTACCTAAGTACATACACATGGACCCAAGTAATTAGTCCAATATAAGATAGCAGAATGAATTTACTCAACTTCCTCATAACTAAATTCACTTGAATGCAGATTGACTTCAGTCAAAGATGTGTAATGCCAAAGCCATGGGAACTGATTAAATTTCTTCCCGCACATTTTTACTTTCAAAAACTTGAAACTCTACTGTGGTAGGACCGAAGGCTTTCCTGCAATCAGTCACCAACATGAGGATACAGAAGAGAGAGAAGGAAAGATCACTGCAGCACAATGCTCCCCTGAAATAATCCCCAGCATCATCTGTGACATTTTATAATAATTTGGGGGGAGTAGGCAAGACAGCTCAGGGGTAAAAGTGCTTTTCATGTAGCCTGATGACATGAATTCAATCCCTAGAACACACATACAGGTAAGGTAACTCCATAAAGCATCCTCTGGCCTCTCCATGTGTACCATAGCACCACACCTTATGCGTAACTACCACATGTACTTTGTGTTTCTCATTTACTTGCTCTTGTCATGTAGAAAGCCTTATAGTCAAACTCTATAAAAAGATAATCCATTTTAGAGAAAGTGATTTTAGTTTTTAAGACGGTCTCTCTATGGAGGCCTGGCTGACCTAGAACTAGTTTACGTAGACCAATATGGCCTTTGAACTCACAGAGATCTGCTTATCTCTGTCTCCCAAGCGCTAGGATTAAAAGTATGTGCCCCAATGCCCAACTTGAAAGTTTTAAAAACATAAGTGATTTATGTAAAACTAAAGAGATGATTTTTACTTCAATTACAAAAAGACTAGTAGAAGCCAGTATAAAAGGACAACAGCAACTCAAAGAAGGAATTTGTGCACAGATTCAAGATTTAAGATTTAATGTGGTGAATAAAAAGGACTACTAATACTTCAGAAATATGTCTTTATTTCCGATGTAAACTGAGGTCTAAAAGCAAGAAGTAAGTTGAGGAAAAATGTAGATTAGGTTGAAACAAAATTATTGCAAAAATGATTGCAAAGTATCTAGCTGAGGTAGGACTGACTAAAACAAAATCAAAAGAGGTAGTCATCCCTGAAGAGACAACAGATGAGATAAAGAAATTCTGCCAGCTAGCAGGAAGTAAAACAATAGCTACAGACCTTCAGATCAAACTTTAAGAGGTGCGAAGACCCAGTATGAAGACCTGAAAGAAACAGCTGCAGGCAAAAAGAACACTTTTCAGATCTGAGGCACTTGGCAATGACTCAACCATGCCAGGACCACTCAACCACCTTCTCATTCTTCAGAATGGCCTGAAAAGGTGGTTAGTATTTGAATTTTCTCGATTTGTAAGGAGTGACAACTAAATTAAAACTTCTATAGAAGTACATCAAATATGTTATAGACTCATGTCTCACACAAATCTTTTGGCTCATAGAAGTGATTTAGTTTCCAAGACAAAACTAGCCAAGTATGGAGGCCCATGCTTATACCCCAGTATGAGGAACCGAAGCAGAGAGAGCGGTCAAGGCAGCTGGACTACAGAGCAAGCTCTTGGTTAAAGAACAAACAGAGCTGGCAGGAGCATTCAAGCTCTTCCAAAGGAAGATCCTTCCAAAGGATCCAGGTCAATTCCCAGAAGGTGAATGGCAGCTCACAGCCCTAACTTCAGGCCCCAGAAATGAAAGTGATTCACAGATATACATGCAAATAAAACACTCATACACATAACAAAAAATAACCAAGAACCACAAAAACATAAACAAAAAAACAGACAGAAAGACAGAAATCTACACAACTGAATTGGTCCCTAGGAAAGATGGATTGGGGAAACACACTATGTAGTGATGTCAACCTAATAACCAAACACATCTTAAGCAAAAACTTAAAAAAAAAGAGTTTGCAATCTACTTACCACATAATTTGATAAAATTCACCTAAACATGAGTTTTATGCAATCCTCTATAAGGCTTTAGAGCTCAAAATCCTTTACAATGAGTCCATTTACAATAAGAAAAATGGATTGAAACACCAACTCTGCCTTTCTTCCTCAAACTAAAGGGCACACTATTTTGAGTTTGGACAAAGTATTACAAAAAAACCACCATGCCCAGAAAATGCTGTGGAACTTTTAAATTACTAAGAAGCTATCATTCTCTACACTCTTACTACTTCCTGCTGTTAAAGGCTGGCAGGCTGCCTTCCAAACTTTCCAATGTATGCATATGTTCAGTATGTATGGTGTGGTGGTTGAAAGAAAATAGCCCCCATAGACTCATCGCACCATTAGGAGGTATGGCCTTATTGAAGTAGGTGTGGTCTTGTTGGAGAAAGTACTTCACTGGGGGAGTGGAGGGCTTTGAGACCTCCTTTGCTCAAGCTCTGCCCAATGTGGCTAACAGTCTCCTTAGGCTGCCTGGGGATCCAGATGTAAACTCTCAGCTCCTTCTCCAGCATCATGTCTGCCTGCTTGCCACCATGATTATAATGGGTAAAACCATTAGCCCCAATTAAATGTTTCCTTTATAAGCTTCCGTGATCCTGATGTCTCTTCACAGTAATAAAACCCAACTAAGACATGTGTGAATGTGTATGAATATAAAACAGACATGTTACACATCCTAGTGTATCAGTGTTTAAGGTTGAGTTTCTTAAAAGCTTTGCTAGACCTAGTAAAACAACGAAAACCTTGTAATACTGATTAAAATTATATTATATTATATTAATCCAAAATATTTAAAGTTCAAATATTGTTACTGCCTATCAATGAACAATCTTGGTTAGCTGTCCTACAATTTGGAAAATATGCACAACATAAACTAGCAAATTCTTTTGAGCTAAATGTCTATAACTTTTACCTATTACTAAAGTATATAAAAAGACCAAGATGCTTTCCTGGACAACAAGATATTCATAATTATACTGCATGCTTCCATATTTTACTTTGAAAAATTGCCTTTCCTTCATAGTTTCTTTTAAACACCAAATTCTATAAATAATATTCTGTAACTCTCCAAATGCTTTATAAAATTATTAGATTTTCAAACATCAAACCAAGTAAAAGTAGCTAAAAGCTACTATTACCTCTACTTTTTAAATGAATCTAAGTTTAAAAAAAATATTCATTGGGATGAACAGCTAACCGAGCCTCTAGAGCCCTGTCTAATCATCCTGAGTGGTGGACTACCACACCTCTCCTTGCACAACTGATACTCTGTCCCACTTCCTTTGAGAGCAGCCACGATCTTAAAAAAAAAAAATCCATCCTGGACAGGTATGCTAACCCAAACACCTAGAATCTAGCAGTTGAGAGGCAGAAGCAAGTGAATCTCTTGAGTATGAAGAACCTGGTTACATAGTAAGTTCCAGGCCAGCCAAGAATACATAGTGAGACTCTTAAAAAAAATGCCATCCCGTTAAACCAAGAACAATGAATTATATAAATGTATAAATGTAGCTAGGCATGGTGGTTAACAGATCTATAATTCCAGCACTGGGGAGGCTGAGGCAGGAGGATAACTGCATAGTGAGTGTGAGTTCCAGTCTGACTACAGAGACAGACAAATGAGACTAAGAAGAAATAAAAAGGCTATTAATTTGTACTAGTTTAGCTACTCAGAACTTACACAGCCTGGGTAAAGTATGAGAACTCACCCTCCGGTCCACTGAATGACATCAGTTATAAGCATATTGTACATCAGTTCTCAACCTGTAGGCTGCCTGCCACCCCTTGGGGGTCGAATGAACCTTTTACAGGGGTCACATCAGATATGTGCATTACAATTCACAACAGTAGCAAAATTACAGTTATGAAGCTGCAATAAAATAATTTTATGGCTGGGGTCACCACAGCATGAGGAACTGTATTAAAGGGTCACAGCATTAGGAAGGTTGAGAACCACTGCTGTAGCTAATAGAAGCCAGGGGTTTCAGTACCAGGAAAGTAAATACATATGGAGCTTGTGACGGTCTGATGAACTCATGCCTTTGTAGATGTGTCTGGAATTATGTTTGTATGTATGTAAACTAAAATGTCTAGCTTGATCTGACAACACATGTATAGCCACCAAAAGAAGCTTGAGCATCTTGGATAAATGGCCACCAATCATGGTTTGGACAGAAATAGCTTAATGTATTAGAAAATAGGGGAATATTCCAAGATCTGATGAGCACCTGTCAAAGAGCCCACGGTCAGCTTGAAGAAGCTCTGATGGGTTAAAATGGACCATGGAAGATCTTTAAGGGCCAATAAATAAAAAAGAACTCATGAATTTAGTTTACAACAATGTATACAATTATATAAGACAAGAAAAAGCTCTCACAGATGCAAAGAAATACAAACACAACAAACTTAAAAAATAGCACTTGGTGACTACATTAGTACTAACCAGCCCAGGCAAGAAATAAATGTATGCTAAAACAAGTAGGCAAATTTTGGTGATGTTTTTTATATTTACATCAAAATATCTCCCCCATAAGAGACATGGTACAAAGGGAAAGAAAGCAAAGAAACCTATAGCCAAGAGTCACATTCCTACTGATGACACAGATGCTCATGAGTGAACACAATGTGACTTCTGAAGGATTCCTGACAAAGATGCAGAACATGAACCCGATCCGCAGACAGTCAGTATGGAGAGAATTCTAAATTGTCCTGCTATCATCCAACACCACCACCTCAAATTCATATGGAAAAAAAAAAAGACAGTAACTGTTCCAAATTAAAAGAGGTGAGACAATCATTAAGACAAGGTGTAGGAATTATTCTATAAGAAAGACTATGGGTACAATGTATAGTGAAATTTGGAAAAGATCTCCAACAATAATTTCACTAATATAAACTCCCAATGAATTAACACTGTATTATGATTAGGGAAATATCCTTTTAAAGAAAAATGGCTATTCAGAGGAAACTGGCACTCTGGATTAGAATTTACACACAAATATTCAGGAAAAAATTGTGTTTGTGTGTTATATATAAAGAGAAAGAGGAAGTAAATACGTTTAACACAAAGGCTCTGGTGCTGGAAAGATGGCTTAGCAGTTAAAGAGTACTAGTTGGTCTTTTGAGGACTCAGGTTTGGTCCTCAGCACCCACACAATGTCTCACAGCCATCTCTAACTCCAGTCCCAGGGGCCCTGGCACTCTTTTCTGACTCTGTCAGGCACCCACTCAATGCACATACATACAGGCAAAGCACTGAAATACATAAAAAAAATAAATTGTCTTTAAAAAAGAATAGATGCCTGTCTGGGGGTGGGGGAAGAATAGATGAAGCATACATCTAATTTTTTTTCTTCCAACTTTCCAGTGAGTATGTTTCAAATAATTAAGAAAAAACCTGAAAGTTGTATGTGAACATGATGCCAATAAAGTTACTAAAAAAGTTCCCTTAGAAGAGGCCTGCTGCAGAGGGTCTTCTAATTCTCCACCATCATGCCCAGGGGTAGGTTTGAGTCTGGACTCTAAGCCTCTGGAATCCTCAAGACAAGTAGAGTCCTTCAAGCAGAACCTGTAGGCTGTGGCTTATTTGGCAGCCAGCTATCTGAAGTTGAGGGCCTATGACACTGCTGGTCTGTAAATGTCAACTCAGAACCTTTCAATCTCTGAGCAGCTCCTTTGTCTTTGTTCTCTGCAGAAATGTAACATTCAATTCTATTCTCACTCAAAAAGAGTTAACTATCATGGGCAAGAAGAAAATTGCTGAAAGAGCAAAGACCAAGACCCTTATGAAAGTTTGTAACTATGATCCCTCTTACTCACAAAGGTACACTGTGGGTATCCTCTTGGACAAAAACTGTTTCAAAAAGAATGTCTTTAGAGACCCAGTTCTGAAACACAAGTGGGAGGCCAAGGTCAAGTCTGAAGAACGATACAAAACAGGGAACAACAAATGGGTTTTTCTAGAACTGTTACTTTTAGGGATATTTGTTTCCACCATTAAAAAGTAAAAGAACCCAAACGGCAAGGGAATCTGTACAGGGCTAAATCACACCTTTCAGTTCCTGTTCAATACCTTCAAAGTGCATTTCACAAGGGTCAACCTCAGTTTCCCATTGCACAAGAACAGCACCCTCCTAGCCTTTCTTTCACACAGTTCTAAAGAGTGGCTGAAACATGCTAATTTTGGAGTGAAAGGAAGACTTTTACACAATAAACACAAATGTCCCTCAATATCTGTGGCTTTTGCATCAGTGACTTCAACTACCACTAACCAAAAATCATCAGGAAAACTTCATACTGAACGTGTACTGACTTTTCCTCTAATTCCCTAACCGATATTCTTCCCTAAATGCCTGGTGTTTACACTGTATTCGGTATTAGACGTAATCTAGACATAACTGTAAATGATGGGAATATGTGAACAGGTTATATACAAATCATATGCCTTTTTCTGTAAGAGACTTAAGCATCTAAGAACTGAGTATCTGCAAAGGAAGAGAGGATGTTATTCTGGAATCAATCCCCCCACCCCCAGACATCCAGGGATAACTACTATAAAAGCCACTCATTTTTATAAAAGTTCTTTAAAAAAAAAAAAAGGAAGCTAGACATTTCCAGCAAAGTGAACAGGTGTTACAAAGATAACTTAATATATTGATGTTTTATCTGCAAAATTTTTACTTGAATTCAAGATTTATGTTACAGGGAGATAAGATTAAATAAAATTACTCTATGGCTGCTGGCTGAGCTCGGTGATAAGGAGCTTCATCATGCCCAAGGCCCTAAAAGCTCAGTTCCAAGAAACAAAAACTTATGGGAGGATTTTTACTGAACACTTGAACTACTTGATTAATCCCAACACTGTGTCAACTTAATGGCATCAAAAACACATTTTTTTTAAATTAAAGAAAGCCATAAAGGCAGTTTAGGGCAACCTTTCCAGTGTCCCTACACAGAGATGTCTACAGTATTCTCAGGCTGTATACACAAAAGTGTATGACTTCAAGAGTTTTGTCCTCTAGCTGTAGAGAAGAAAAGGACTTCTGAGGAACACAACAAATTCAGAAGGTGTTAGATCAAGGAAAAGATTTTTAATAAAAATCTATTACTTTTCCCAAACTTAAGCTTTTGTTGCCCATTAACAGACATTACCCATAGAGTGACTCTACCTCAATTACAGAAGAACTGACCTTAAAGCTGCATTTTATAATGTTGTTATTCTAAAAAACAAATGAAGAAAATTTTAATATGTCAGTAATTTTCAAATAAAATTCATTAGCACTGTCCTATGTCCTACTCTTGGGAAAAAACTGGCCATCTCCCTGCTCAATCTACCACAAGCACTACAGGGGCAGAGCAATTTGGCTCTGAGAGGCAAATTCTTGGACTGGCCAGCAGAACTGGGCCTAGAAAGAAGAATCCCAGAATGCTGGAACCAAAGGGCCTACCTGCCTGGCTCTGCAGGGAGGCTGAGGAGAGGAGGGCACAAGAACAAAACCTCTCTGAGAAGAGACAGTCTGTTGTTAGTCTGGTTATCACCATATCTAAGAAGATAGACAACTTCCTGGTATATGCTAAGCAGTCACCAAGTAACTAACAATACATCAAAGAATGCAATCATAGGCCTTTCAAATCAAACTATAAAAGTGACAAACAATGTAAATTGCAGATTGTAAACACTTGCTTGATACACATTCACTTATCAGTGCTAACTGTCTGTAAGGAATGTAAGTAATCTATTTCTCACTCTCAATGAGTAAGGTGATGTCAAAGCCTAAGGCTCTTAACCTACAGTGTACTTACAAACCCATCCCTACACTTTTGTTTGGTTTTATCAGTTCTTATAATGCAGAATGATAAAGATGAAATACATGCATAAAATGTCAATCACAAAGACCAAATACCATGTTTACCAACAAGTTTGAGACAGATCTTGTAAGCAACCACAGGCTACAGAACACTGTTCACCAGCCCTAATTTCCTTAAATTCAGACAACCGTACCATATCTTACCCTCTAGTAGAAAATACAAAATCTGATTTAGTTTGTTTCTCTACTACTATAGCACACTTCATTAATTTATTTCCAACCATTAAATTATGAGGTAAGTGGTTCATATTAAAGTTGTTATCATATATGTAGTGAAATTATGTAGAACAGAATGCACGTAAATTTAATGCAATTTAAGACACATGCTCATTAAGCCCAGTAACTTCCCCATTTTTAAAGAAATAGCAACATTTCTTATAAAGCAATTAAGTTTTATTTCCTATATGATCTTTATAAAAGTACTAATGTGTTATAAGGGGCAAACTCTATCTGCTTCCCAAGTACTACCCAGACAAACAATACAGAATTTCACTACCACAATACACCTAACATTTCCCCAGAGCCTGCCTTATGTGGGTATAGTCATCTTACTATGCTTCTTGTGTCCATGCTGCTGGAAAGCAGTCTGTACAAGCAGGAGTAGAGGCACAATCCTGAGAGAGAGGAGTAGAGAAAGATGTTGAGAAAACAAAAACAGACAAAATGAGCTCACTAGAGTCTGAGCTCAGCCAGTGTTCAAGGTCATGGTTGATCACATTTTTGTCATAACTACTATGAGTTAGAAACTGTCCATTAACAGCAAATCTGGCCCTAGAAAGAGATATTTGAAATGGTATATGGAAGTAATAAAATCATCATTAATTCTAAATTACCTATTGCAAATGATCATAAAATATGACTGTTCAGGAGAGTGAAAAATATGCAAAAGTCCCTTAAATATCAACAGAATTACTCTAACAAACTTAATGCTAGTCTAGAACACCATGGTTTAATAATACATGAATTTCAAGTGACAATTTTTTGTGATCCTGAATTGTTGAGATTATATACACTCAAATCATGCAGTATCAAAATCTACTAAATCTGAGTCACTTTGTAATCTAAATTTTATTACTGTAGGTAAGAAAAAAACTGTTTCTTTTTAAAGCAGTAAATCCAAAATACCTTGAACATAATTACTACTCAACATAAAACTCTGATCTGCCCTAACTGAAACCCTCAGTGGAAAACTCCCCCCATCCACCCTATACTTAAGTGAAAATTAAAAATAGATTAAAAGTTCTGATTTAAATTTTTTACCTAATAATCTATATTTCTACAATGTCCTAAAAATTACATTTAAAGCAATCATTAGGCATGCCTGGTCCTCATAAACATAATTTTATTCAGTTAAGTCAAAGACTCTTCCCACTAACAGAATATTGAAGTAAAAGAAAATCACTTCTATATTTTAAAAGCAAATGTCCAGAAATATTAGCTACCATCACCAACTACTAAGTAAATCATCTTGGCTCCTGTACTTGAGACAGACAGGCATGTGGCTCTACAATGTAGTCTAAATGCTGCCGCACTGTGTGTGCACCAAGGATCTCAAGAATGCCCTCACTGTTCTACTGAGCTTGTAACCTGGGTAAAGACTAAGTACTTAAAAGCAGAGCCATCAGTACATGGAAAGTACAAAGTGCTGTAAGACAACTTAGTAAAACCTAAATCCATAATTGTTAACAAGAATACTACTCCTCCCATAAAAGAAATCAATAAAGGTAAAGACAGAGGTGGATACCACCAAGGGAGAAGGCTCCACATCATCTAGTATGTGAAAGCAGAGATGCTATGCTGCTGAAAGGCCTGCCCAGAGAGCTCCGCACAGCAAGGAGTCACGCAACCCTCAAGATGAGCAGCACCCAGTTAGGATGCACAGTCTACTCCACTGAGCTGGCGAAGGCTTCCTTAATTTAAAGCACTAAGGATGTTCCATGTTTAAATAGTTTTCAACAACATGGAAAGACTACTACAGTCCGATACTATTAGTAATCAAACGTCCCCTACAAAACAAGACAATGGAGAAAAGGGTAACACAGCCCTAAAAGATGAAAATTAAACAGAAATTTTCTGCAAATGCTTTCCATAGTGTTTTTTCCTGAGCCATAAAGCAAAAATTTACAAACCTAAAGCAATTTTTGTGTTATTCTACCTGTTTCATGTCTCAACCAGCCCATGGCTACTACTAGATACTGATGGGAAGGTTATAAAAAGTTCTGTAGTTATTTATGCAAACCACCCCCTTGGAATACAGAACTGGAAGTGAAGTGTACACTAAGAAAATGTACTGGGTACTAGAGTGAGTCTGGCAAGTGTGTATCCTACAGTGGTTCAGAGTAAGCTATTCAACTAACCAAAGAATGCCAACAACAGAGGACCGCTGCAGACGCCTTAACAAGGACAACCAGGGCCAGACATGCTGCACGCACCTGCGATCTCACTTCCAACACTGTTCCAAATTCTAGACTTGCCTCCTCTGCATAAAGTTCCAACTAAGGTAGCCAACACTCTACCTCGAAAGTCAACTACTGGTAGACTACCAATACTCTATCTCAAAAAGACTGGTCAACTTTTAGAAAGATGACAAAAGAATCTTGTCAGAAGTTAGAAACTAAGGTAAGTCTAAGAATTAAACTTCAATGAATCTTAAACCCACAGACCCCATTCTACCTCCTACTCAGTCCACTCAGAGCAAGAAAAAGGAAGCATATCATGGGCAAAGCATCTATACTACCGTAAGCAGCTATAAAAATGGGCTACAGAAATTCATCTCCAACAAAGATTTTATTATGTTAAAGAGTTACTACTAATTTTTTGGTAAGAGAAAAATATACTAAGACTTTTTTAAATTTTTAAATTAAATGACTCTAATACTTAACTAAAAATTCCCCTCTTCTAGTTTTGTCCAGATATAACCACTGCTAACCTTCCTCTAACTCTGCCCAGACATAACCACTGCTAACCCACTCTTACATTTTTCATGTATGACCTTAAACAGAGTTTTAAATTTTCTTCAATTGCACTAAAATTTTCTGAAGAAGGTATTTATCATACAAAGCCACTCCATTCCCTTTTCAAAAAACAAAGCATGAGAGGAGCCCCTATTGGAACAGCCTCCATTCAGTCAGTAGCCTTCAACACAGTCCAGACAGCCGCTCACATGAAGACGCTCCCAAGAACACTCAGGGCAGACAGGCCCAACGCACTTGTACGGTTAAGCTGTCCTTCACACTCGGTTAGGACTCCAAGTGCCTGTACGAAGTGACTGTTTGAAACAGTAGCAAGTAGAGTACCTCATAGTGACTAATATCCCACAATTCCATCTGATTTAGCTGCTCCCCTCACACTTTGATTCTCATGAGGACAAACTTTCTCTCATTGTATCAGAATCGGCAATAACGGCCATGGGATGAACTCGCATTCAACTAAGGATAATGACTCTTGAACAAAGGATCTTTACTATAGTGGTAAAGGACAGAGAAGTCCTTGAGAAATTAGGAGAAAGATGATAGGAGATGATAACTCAGACTGAAATTCATTCACATTTTGCAGAATAATTTTAAATAAATAAAGCTGTATTCTTAGCTTCACAGTCTCTAGCATGCTATTTCCAAGCTAATGTTCTCTGCTGGACAGAAAGCAAGACTGAGGATTATATAATTATATAGAATATAATTATAAAGCCTGAGAATTAGCAAGCTTTCACTAACATTTCTTATTTTAAACATCTATTTGTTTTGTTTTTGTTTCAGATAGGATTGTACAATATGGCTTAGTCTGATGTAGAACAAAAGTATGTGGCCCAAACCAGCCCCAAATTCAGAGAAATCCTTCTGTCTCAACCTCTTAGGTGCTGGAATTACAAAGTGTGTATCAGGACACCCAACTTTCATATTTTAAGCATTTGAAGGTTTAAAAACGTCTTGCTACCAGAAAGTAATGATACTTTTTTGAGCTAGCCAGGATTTGTAGTGCCACACACCTGTAATCCCAGCACTCAGGAAGCCGAGACATCAGTAAGACCCTGTCTCAACAATACTAATAATAGTTATTATTACCATGAGCTAAAGTTGATGCCTTAAAAGCCAAATTCACTGTGAGCACTTGAAAACATGATTTCCTCCCAAGCCTGTAATTCAGACTCCTTCTCTTTTTGTACACTGCAAAACATGACTTAATAGAGCAGTAATGAATGAGCCGCTCCAGTGCTCAACTGCAACAACAAAACATGCACCACAGCAGCCATATACACACAACGTTATCATCAGCTTCTTCTCTTCTAAATTAACAAGGCTATGCATTTTGTGCTTAAACAAAAGTATACAGGACCAAGCCTGGTGCAAGCCTATATAATCCTGTTACCAGAGAAGCTGAGGCAGGAGTATCACATAATAAACACAACTCCTGTCTGAACTACAGAGTAAGTTCAAGTATTAGCAGCCTAGGCAATCAATCTATAAGTGAGGATCTCTCCCAGAATAAAGAGGACTAGACATCTCTCTCCGCGGTGGACCCTTGCCTTCTGCCAACTTCCGATCTGAGGGTACCTGTTCTCCTCAACCTTGAGGCCATCTTCTACTTTTAAGCTAACCCCACTTCAAACTGATAACATTGTATCAAGATAGAAAGGTAAAGATTTAAGTAGTCTGAAAAGAAAAGGAAAAGAGAGAAGCAGTGCTCCATAGCCAAGACTGCTCCAGCAGATGCAACAGGAGACAGCACACCAGACAGCGGAGTGACCATCAGCCCTAATCCTTCCAATACAGCCCACCTCACAGTCCTTCTCCACAGGGCTCTAGTGTGGTCTCAGCACCAACACTTGTTTACACCTATCACTGTGGGGAGCTCCTATAGAGCCTCTTCGGGGAAGAGGGCGGACATTAGGACTCTCCCAAACAAAGAAAATTCAGCACAGTGGAAAAGGGTTAAATTCAGTAATTTGGAAATAAGAGAGGTTTTTGTTGTTGTTGTTTTGAGAGACAATCTCTCTACTACAGTTCTAGAGTCCTGGAACTCTGTATGTGCACCAGGCTGGCCTTGAACTCCCAAAGATCCACCTTCCTCTGCCTCTCTAAGTACTGGCTTCATCAAAGGCATTCACTACCATGCCCACATAAGGGACATTTTCTAAGATTAATAATTAAGAACTTAATTATTAGTGCTGTATGCAGCAAATCAAAAGGCAACATGGCTGTTTTCTTATATAGTTAACAAAATATTAAAAATAGTTAATTACAGTATCACTAAATTCCTTTTATTCTATATTCTAAATATATATCATTGGGAGGGAGAATTAAGTCTTATAAGAGGATAACTGTCCACATTATCAGTTATGGATTCACAAGATTTCCAAATGAATTGCTCTCAGTATCAGGAAGTTCACCACTACTTAAAGTAAGATGCATATTCAAGAACTTTATCTAACTTTTAACAACCCCTTTTGCAGCCTTTCCCAATGCTACCTACTATAAACAACAACAAAAGATGAAATTGCAGAAAGGCATTTAAGAGCACTGTCCCATTTGGACATCCACAAATGCTACTTTAAAATCTCAAGTACTCAAGACATTAATAGTCACGTTACTGAGCACTGACACTTCCAAATCAAAAGTTCTGAAAACTATGCTAATTAGTTAGCGTACGTTTAAAGAAGATAATGCTGAGCCGGTATTTGCTACATTTAATGTCCAAATTGCTATTATTCCTTTAAAAAACTCCTTAAAAAGAATTGAATCTATTTTTTCAAAGCCTGTCTTCTAATCAGATCAGTAAATTCAGGAAACAGTAAAAATCGGACACCTGCATTAAAAAAAAAAAAAAAAATCTGCTTAGTCTGACACGTGAAAGAGCCCCTGGCAAATGATTCTCCTAGTCTCTTCCCCGCTCTGGGTGCACAATGTCTCCCTAGCATTTCTACCTTTCTCCCTAACTGATGATTAGAAGAACAAGCAGAAATTTAAAAATAAAAAGAAAGAAAGAAGAAGGGGGGGGAGAGATCGCAGAATAATGCTGCCTCCCTACCAACCATCCAATTAGCGAAGTCCCTGGCTGGCAAGTCACCTAGTCAACAGAACCTCCATAATAAACACTACGTGTAACGTGACCACGGATCACCACCCCGTGGGTCCTCTCCAGGGCCTCGCATCAGTGTGTCAGCTTCCTCTGTCACCCGGGAGGACCCGCAGAGTGATGTCCTGCACCAGTTCAGACCCTGCAAGGCCACGGGCTGCGCGCGGGGTGGGGGGCTGGGGGGGACTGGCCTCTGTGGAACCCACCCGGGAGCGTGGTGCGGCCGCCTCGGGGACCGGCCCTCCCCCTGCCCTCCCTCAGCCCTGCCAGGCCCGGGGAGGGGCGCGGGCCGTTCCCCTCCCCCACAGCCGCCCAGTCGCCGTCGCCCCACCCGGGGGAGCTGCGTGCGGCCCGCGCCCTTGCTCGGCACGCGAGTCCCGGGCCGGGCCTGGCGGGGAGGCCGGGTTGCGGTACGAACCTCGCTGTTGAAGGTCTTCACGGCCTCCATGTTGTCTGCGCAGAGGCCCGGGGCCCGACGAAGGAAGAGGCGGCGGCTGGGCGCGTTGCGTGCGGAAGGGCGGGCGACGGGCCCAGGAGACCGCGGAGCACGGCGAGCAGGCGACGCTCCTCAGCGCCGGTGAGGCCCCGGCATGGCCGCGGGGCGGGCGCAGCGAGCAGGACTGAGGCCGCCGGGGCGGGTCGGCGGCGGGGGAGGGGCTGGCGCGGCGCCTTCTCTGCTTCTCCGCCCCGCTCAGAAGCGGCCTCCACACTCAAGCTTCGGCCCCCTCCACTCTCCACCCCCTTCTTCTCCTTCCTCTTCCTCCCACGGGCTCCTGTGTCACCTCCCTGCCGCCTAGGCCGCGGGAACCTGCAGCGCCCAGCGAAGACACAGGAGGAAGCGCTGACCGCGGCGGCTGCGGCATCCAATATGGCGGACGCGGTCGAGCCGCGCACTCAGAGTCGGCGGCGCCGGCCAGCGCGCCCCCTGGCGACTAGGCCGCGCGAGGCCCGCGGCCGCGCCAGACCATCGAGATGGCGTGGGCCAGAGCGGCCCGAGTCGCTGCGGCGGGAGCCGGGGACCCGGGCTCTGAACGGCCCGCGTCCCCGGCCGCGGGAGCGAGCGCTGTGGCGCGGACAGAGGGGCTCCTAGTGGCTGGTCCCGCGGGTGAACGCTGCTCTGAGAAAAACCCCAAAGTGCAGGGAAAGAGACCGAATGGAGGAAACTACGGTGCCTCCGATGCCGCTTCCCGGTGGGATGGCGCCTGCTGTGGAGGCGGGGTTGAAGTGCCTTTGAGAACTTTAGCGGGTATTGACTTAGATTCCTCGTCGCCACCGTGTGCCCCGGCGTCCTGGTGGCGGGGAGCAAGCGCTGCACACAAAAGCTGACTTGGGACGCGTGCAGCCGCCGTGCGGGAAATGGGAGCTGTGCGAGCCGGGCCTGGGAACCTCGGAGGCGGGAAGGAACCCAGAACGCCCCTGTTTGGATGCGGAAATGCAACCGGGTTTTGTTGTTGTTACTGTGGTTGGGTTGTTTTGTTTTGTTTAGGAAGCGGGTTATTCCCAAGGAATTTGGCCCCAGGTTATCGGAGCAGAGGATGATTGCGGATTTTAGGATCGAGACGTGCTACTGGTGAAACCGCTTCGTGCTTGCTTGAAGTTAAACCAGAGTGGGGGAACGATTGTTCTCACTGAACATTCCCACACGTACCGCCACCCTTGTTGAAAGTCATTTGCCATCGCTCTTCCCAAATTCATGCAAAAGGAAGAGGGGGAAAATGGGCTGCTGTAGATTAGTATTTCCTAAGAGCTAAGTCCAGACGCCTATGAAACAGTCTTTAAGTCGGCTCCATTCACAGCTTTGCTCCTGGTGCTGGCTGTTTCGAAGGTAAAAATTATGATGGGAAGCTTCCATTTTTTTCACCTGCTATCTCAAAAGCAGATCATCTCCACCTCTTCCAGTGCGCACAGGCCTAACTCTGAGGATCCTGCTGTCTCCGTACATTTTCTCGACTGTAGCCGAAATGAACTATTTTAGGCACGCTCCTTGCTTAAACCCCTGCAATACTTTTCCATTTCCCTTTAAATACACCCTTACGTCTTGCAGCGGTATGAAAGGCCCTGATACATCTGCACACGCCTCTCTTCCACGCTGTCCCTTGACAACAGAGAGCATTTGCACACCGGAGAGACTTGTATGTGCCTCTTCCCTTAGCTAGCTGCTGTTGCTCATGGTCGATTGCTTTTTTCATAGCTGACCTTTGAAGAAGTCTCTGATTATGCGATGCTGGTACTGGAGGTTCACATTCAGTCCTGCTCCAGCCAGGTTGTCACAAGAATTCCCACTATGACCATATTTAATCAGTAACACATAACAAGTGTGGCCGAGCTACACCAGTCAAGTTATTAAAATGCAGTATAAACCACTGAGCCCACACCAGTTGATGTACTGGGCAATCTGATTTAGAAAGATTCCACATCCAGGAAAATATCAGAGGACTTGAAGAGAAGGGGGGCAGGGGTTAGCCTCCAGTGCATTCCATAGATGAGACAAAGCAAGGGGGAAGGAAAAACTTAGAAGAATCTAGAATCTTGGCGTCTAGACCATTTACAAGGTTTGTATGCAGCCAAACATACCTCCAAAATGTAACTGGCTCAGCACTCACACCACATTATATATGTTGAACTATACACTTGGGCTTCAAGCACTCTGCCAACCGAGTTATAAACCCTGTTCTCCAAATCTCACATGTTAAAAATTCTGACCGTGCGCGGAAGTAAGTCTGTACAGGGGTAGTTCAATTAGAAAAAGGTCCTAAATCAACCCGACAGGTGCCAGAAGACAGGAGGATACAGAGGCCCACAAAGGGAAGACTGTGAAGTCAGGGAGGAATGAGGCATTCACAAGCTGTAGAAGACGTTGAGCCTGCCAGTATCCTGATCATGAGCTCCAGGGCTCTTGAAGAGTGGGCAAGTGCATGCATGCCAACGCCATTCTGACTATGGCACTTCAGTTACCACAGACTCATCAAACCTGCACAGGTGGGGTACAACTCTCTGAGGCTGAGAGCCCAGCACTTTCCAAAATATGCAAGCTAAAAGCAGTGAGGACAGTTGCCAAACTTTTTTATTTTTGGAAGACATTTGGATTTTCCTTTTGAGAGTAAACCATTTTTCATTGAGAAGGGGTGCTATTTTCATTCCCAAATGTAAATTCAGTTTTATTCTGCTCAGGAAAATGAAGCATCCTCCTGCAGCTCTCTGTGATTACATACATATGTGTTGGTGTTGCTGGCAAAGTTCTTAGGCCAACTTAAAAGTCGGATTCAGGTTTCAACAGGAGAGAAGATGAGTTCCACCTTGTCGTGGGGCTTGGGAGGATTACATTGCACTGACTAGAAGAGATATGGTTCAAGGTACTTGATCCCAAAGTCCAGAGGTAATCAGACTTTTGCAGGGTGGTAGTAGCCTTCTGATTTAATAAGACAAAAGATGAGGTTCTTCAGGTCTATAAAACAGAGGCTTAGTATAGTGTCATTTTGTGGGTAGTGGTGCCACACACCTTGAATCTCAGCATTCTAGAGGCAGCGGCAGGCAGTTCTCCATGAGTTGAGGCTAGCCTGTTTTACAGAGTGGGTTCCAGAACAGCCAAGCCTACACAAAGAAACCCTGCCTTGATAAAACAACAACAGAGGTTGCATGTCAACAGGTCCGATGCTGGCCCTGAGCTTTACAATCAGATATTCCGTTCCCTTTGACTCCCTGAGCTTTACAATCAGATATTCCGTTCCCTTTGACTCCTTGAGCTGGTGCTTTTGGTTTTTTGACCATCTATTCTACTGAATATATAAAGTTGAATAAGACACAATGGTCGTGATATAAAAAGGAACAGAATCAAGTTCTGATGGAGGCAGCAGCGCATGCCTCTTTAAATACCAGCTCTCATGAGCAGAGGCAGGCAGATCTCTGAGGCCAGCCTGCTCTACAGAGGACTTTCCAGGATAGCCAGGGCTATACAGAGAAACCCTGTCTCAAAAAAAAAAAAAAAAGAAAGAAAGAAAAAAAAAACACCAGAGAAAGAGGAATATAAAGAAAGGGAAAAGAATGAAAGAGAAAAAAAGAAAAGAAGGAGCAGAAAGAAATGGAAAAGAATGGGAGAGAGAGAAAAAGAAAGTCAAGTTCTTACAAGAAAAGAATGGAGAGGATTGGTGAGACCCAGCCTGATAGGCAGCTAGATAGAGATCTGGGAGCTCCTTTAAATTTAGTAAAAAGGATTCCTCTGTGGCTTTCAATGAGACTAACCCTAGCACTATACCGAGGGCAGAAACCCCGCCAGGGGTGGAAATGGCCAGAGGTTACTAAACACTCTTCTCTAAGAGGCCATTGTAAATAAAAGAGCTAAAGAGAACAGAGACTGGATGACATAGTTCCTGAGTATGTATCAGGGTGTCCTGGATCACAGCAGCAGACTCAAAGCCACCACAGGTGGAAACAGCAGAGGAACTGCAGGCTTGGGGACATTACAGGTTCTAATATCAACTGGTAACATTGTTTCCAGGGTAGTCATATCTGCACAAAAAGAGAAGATGGCACTAAATAAGATAGCATGCGCTGTAATCCTGGGATGCTCAAAGCCCCAAGCATAGTCTCTAGCCCTGCATAAACTATATATGGCTACACATCCCTGCAATCCAAACACTCATACACCCCAAGTTCAAGGGCAGCCCAGGCCACATAGCAAGTTGAGAGCTAATCTGAGCTACGATAAAACCCTGTCTCAATAACAAAACGATAAACAAAAGGCAGCATGGTTGAAATCAGGGTGTAATCAGTGTTTCAAATGGCTTCAAAGTTACTGATTTAAGGACGGGAAGTACAGGACAGCCTGGGTATCAAAGTGGCCAAAATCTACAGGGAGCAGGATGCACCACAATGCCCAAAGATGGAGAGGGTACAGGCAAGAAGGACACCAGTCTCTGTCAACATTGGAAATGAGTAAAGATGGAAAATGCTCCCCTGAGAATTTGTAACCACAAGTCAGACCTCAGAAGCAAATTTGTGCTGTAATCCCTAATATCTGGGCGATGTGAAAAACCTTGTGTGAAGAAATGATTTTAAGTTGGTATTAGGTTGGTCAGCTGCCAGACACCTGAGACTGGAACAGAGGCTCCAGGAAGAAAGCAACTGACCCAACCCAACCAGTAAAGAAGCCTGTCAAAAGTCCTTTACCAATAAGATTAAAAGATTGAATGTGGCTGAAAAGAAAGCCGTGTTTTGCTTTGGTTTTTGCTGCTTAAAGGAGCCCAGACCAGCACAGGTGCTTATTCTTTGCCTTGAACAAGTGTTCTCACCATGGTGGTAGGAAACTATGCATGGAAGCTTCCAGAAGCAAGAGGTAGACGTCCAGGAAGTGGACTTGACAGAATCAGAATACAAAATTTTAATAAGCTTCCTGCAATCCGAGTAGCTGCATTGACAAACAACAGACGCTGAAAGAAAATGGTCTGGTTGGCTCTGAATGCACCTAGCAAATGTTGAAGAAGGCTGAAGTCACAGCGAGGCTCCTGGGACCCTGAAATGGAGTTTGCATTGGGGGGAGGGAGAATTGTTTGTTTGTTTTTCTCCTCCTCCCCCCACCCCCCAGGCAAACTTGAACTTTGGACTCTGATGGGATCCTAGGTAAAAGAGGGCAAAAGTCAAAGCTTAGAGTCTGGCCAGGGGAAAAGCCAAGTGAGACCTCAGAGAGCCTTGGAACAGGGTGAAAAGTGAGTCCGCTCATTTCTGGACGCCAGGACACCTGGGGAACAGCGACCTCTACCTGCACAAGAGGAGAAAGAGCTATTGGACTAAGCCCAGCTCAGTACAGGGGCTCTTTACCTGGAGCCTTGATATAAACTCTTCCTATAATGGTACTGCTGGTAGGCACCAAGGAGCAGCAGTAAAGCCAGTCTCTGCTGTAACACCTCACCACCAACTTAGCTTAGAACAAGAAGCTGAAAAGATGGCACAGTGTAAGGGCACTGGCTGCTCTTTCAGGAGTCCAGAGTTCAATTCCCAACACTTAATGGCAGGTCACAGCTCTCTATATCTGCAGTCCATGGGATCCAAGTCCTTCTAGAAGGGTACAACAGGTCAAATACATGAATAAATCTTTTTAAAATGTTTCTTCGCTTATGACTCCTTTTTGCCCAAGAACTTTCTGTTTGAACCAGGTAGTAAGGTATATAAAGCAGGTCAACAAAGCAAACATTTACTAAAACTGAAGTTACATCTTCATTTTCGATCATTTTTGACATGCATACATTTACTACTTATTAAAGACTATAGGAAATGTGTACACTAATGAGACTGACATGAATTTTTTTTCATAACATATATTTTTTCATAAGGAGTTAAATCTTGGCTGAATATCTGATACCACAAAGAACATCTTCAACACCCATCAGAATTCACCAATGCTTTAGTTTTATGGTTTTGTTTTTTGTTTTTTGTTTTTTGTTTTTTGTTTTTTGTTTTTCGAGACAGGGTTTCTCTGTGTAGCCCTGGCTGTCCAGGAATTCACGCTGTAGACCAGGCTAGCCTCGAACTCAGAAATCCGCCTGCCTCTGCCTCCCAAGGGCTAGGATTAAAGGCGTGTGCCACCACCGCCCGGCTTGCTTTAATTTTATAGTGGTCAATGTTAGTGACAGATGTTAAAATAGCAAAAAAAAATGTCTAGAAGCATTAAAAAAAATGTTAGAAATTTTGTCCTACACTCAAGCTAAAGTCAGTGAACAACTTTTTTAAAAGTAAAACTAAAGTCAGCAACTTTACAAAGAGCAGTTTTTACAGATTTTGTTTTCTTTTGTAACGTGTGTGTGTGTGTGTGTGTGTGTGTGTGTGTGTGTGTGCCTATGTGTGTGCATGTGCACCTGTGGAGATCAGAGGACAATCGGGGAGTGTCAGTTCTCTCCCTTGACCACGCGCAGGAAACTCATGCTGTCAGGCTTGGCAGCAAACACTTACCTGCTAAGTTAGTTCATTGGTCTTCAGAGAGCACCTCTTAAAATCGAACATTCTAAAAGCAGATAGTCCACACATATACTAGTTTGATACTTACATGCTGGAGAATAGTGGTAAAGAAATAGTAAATGTCTTTGTAATTAAAGCTCTGCATTTCTACAAGAGCAGAGAAGGTATTGTGGGTAGTAAAAACCTGACGTATGTGACACAAAATAGCCTTGAGTCTCAGCCAAGGTATTCCGCAAAGTGTTTGTTCAGGTTGCTAAACTTGATGGCATGCGCAGTGCACACAGCATGGTGGCATGCGCAGTGCATAGTGCCCATGTTCCACGTTCAGATCCACAGTGCTCAGTGCCCATACTCCATGCTCAGATCCAAGAAATCAGCGAAGTCTCATGTTGTAATTCGGGAAAGCGCTGCCTGCCATCCAAGGACAGGTATGGAAATCTATATCCAAGATGTGTCACACACTAAGATTGGCTATCCCGAAATCATTCCCAAATGTGCCCATCTTGATTACCTGTCTCCCACATACAGATTTTTCAACCTAAATATTTAAAGCTAGGCACAGTGGCACAAACTTTTATATCCCAGCACTCAAGTGGCAGAGGCAGGCAGATATCTGTGAACTGGAGACCAGTCTAGAAGAGTATTTAGTTGCAATATTTTAGTTTTCAGGCAGGCACAGCTATAGCAAAGGTTGCAGTCAGGGGGGGTCGGGGGATGAAGCCAAAATTCGGTCGTACAAAAGAATATGCATTATCTTTTGGGGGGTGGGGTGTCTGTTGGTTATATGCCTGTTTATTGGAGTTCTCTAGTTACATTTAAAACATCTGCAATATGTTACCCCAGGTGTCTTCCTGACCACCATGGCCGCCTCCAGCTATGCTGGTTAGTCTATTTCTCTCCTCACAATTCCATGGTATTGTTTTATATTGCTTTAGGTAGAGGATTGTGTTTGGTTCCATTTTACTCTTAAAGCCCTCTTCCTTTTAGAATTCAAGGTGGAAAATACTGAATTAAAAGTACTCTCCTGGCTTTACTTTGTTTTGTTTTGATCTGATATGTCTATCCCAACCATTTAATTTTGAATTTTCCCCATTATTTTTTTTTCTATAGGAAGTTTGTAATGTTTTGCTCTTTAATCCAATTTTAGGAGTCTCTGGAATCTGTATTTGCTGTGGGTTGTCCTGATACTGTTTGTATTCTGATGTTAATTCTGCTTCCTCCAGAGGGGTTGCCCCCTCAATTCTCAGGTGACCTCATGTGAACCTTCTCCCCACTTTAATTGGTCAATAAAGGCTAGAGCCTGTGACTGGGCAGTGGAGGGGAAAGGCAGGACTAGAGGTTTGAGAGTAGGGGCAGGTGGAGAGGAGAAGAGGACCAGAGAGGAAGAAGAGAGGATAGAAGAAGAGGAGGAGGAAGCCATGATGGAGCAGAGCCACGTGGCCTGGAGAAATCACAAGTGGCAAGGGGTCTTATACCTGGGGAATAAGTTAGTATAGGGTTAGAGCTGCCCAATCTAGGCTTATAGCTTATGATTATAATAACTGGATTATGTGGATTTATATGGTATTATTGAGTTGGAAATTCCAGCAACATGTATTAGTCAGGGTTCATTAAAGTAACAACAATATAATATATATTGTATATATACTATATGGTCTAATATATAATATTAAATATGGTCTATTATATTATATACATATATATTATATGAAGTAATAGAACACACACACATATATATAGTAACAGAACAGATATACATATATATGTATATGTACATATATACACACACACACACACACACACACACACACACACACATGTAAACTTATCAGCACCTAATGTACTTTCAATTCCTCTCTTCCCACCTCAGCCACTTCCTGCCCCTGTGTTTGACAGGAAGAACTTAGGTTCTGAGTACTTGTAAGTATGCCTGGCTTGGTTCTTCCTCTACAGCAGTGGTTTTCAACCTGGGTCAAGACCCTTTACAGGGGTCACCTGAGACCATCAGAAAACACGGATATTTACATTATGATTCATGACATTAGCAAAATTAAGGTTATGAAGTAGCAACAAAATAATTTTATGGTTCTGGGCAACCACAACATGAGAAGCTGTATTAAAGGGTCACAGCATCAGGAAGGTCAAGACCCAGTCAATGCCTTAGAGTACGCATGAGTTGCTTTGTCTCCAGCCTGTGTCTCTATGTGTGTTTTGGCATTCTCCTACATCTATTTTCCTTCCAACTGAATGGCTTCAGAGAGGACTGATCAGACACGTAGAAAGCCTTTATTAGCTGGCCTGCAACTACACTGGGTATTCGGGATCCCAGTGTAGCCCTGAGCTGTTGTCAGGGTGAACTCTTAAGCAGAAAAACCATGTCTTGGGTTGACATAGAGTTAACAAGTGCAATTAGCCAGAAGTGGAATGATAGAAGCCAAAAAGGAAGGTTAGTACGTTTAGAGACTTTCCCAAAACTAAGGATTTGGCAGATTAGACCTTTGTTTTAGTTATGGTAGATGGTACTGTGTATATGCTGAATGATACTTTATAGCCTGCATGATACTTCCGTCATGGAGACAGTTGTGCTAAGGTCTGGGGGCCTGTTACAACACTCAAAGCTCTGAGCCCTTCTGCTTAAAGTGTTATTAGTTACTTTCTCTTGTGCTGTGACCAAATACCTAGCAAAAAAAAAAAATGACTTAAGGAAGGAAAAACTTATTTGGTCTTACAATTACAGGTACAGTCCACCATGTCAGCAATGTCATGGCATCAGGAGCCTGAGGCAGCTGGTCTCACTGGACACCCAGTAGGAAACAGACAGACAAGAAAGCACCTGTTTCTCACATTTAGGGAGGGCCTTCCCTTTACAATTAAACTAGTCTGAAAACACCTCATATACATACCCTGAGCTGTGTTTTCAGGAGATTTTAAATCTGGTCAAATTGACAATCAAGACTGTCCATCATAGTTGAGTGTGGTGGTGCATGCCTTTATTCTCAATACTCAGGAGGCAGAGGCAGGCAAGTCTTTTTGAGTTCAGGCCAGCCATAGTAAGAACCTACCTCAATATATACATATACATCATATCCATACCTCAATATATACATATACATCATATCCATATACATGTATGTATATGGATATATGTTTATATCTCTGTTTTTATATCTCGCCACCTCTATTTCTATCTCTGTATCTATTTGTCTTCATCTATATCTATATGCCATCACACAAAGTATATCTTTAAAACATATACTTACTTGATTTTTTATTGATGTTTACATGTATGCCTGTATATGTGCATGCACACATGTGTGTAGGTACCTATAGAGAGGCTGTTGGATCCCCTGAGCTTTCGTTACAGTTAGCACTCAGGCATGGATGTTGTTGGGAAAGGACCTCTGCAAGAACAGTAGCTGCTCTTAACCACTGAGCCATCTCTCTAGCCCCCACCCCTCCCCAAAGTGTATCTCTGTTGTAGACTTGCCTATTCTGAAAGTTGAACATAACAAACTGTGAGGTTTGTTATTTATTTTCTTGTCACTTTAAAAACATATCCCCTGCTTTTGCTGTACCCAGGGTGGCTTTTGCTGGCCACTTGGATACTTGCTGTTTTGTGGGTGTTTCCTTCTCATCCAGAATGGCTTTCAGAGATGTCTTGAAGGAATAAAATAAACATGTCATTTTCCTTGACAATTTAGAATCCTCCTTTTCTCAGATCTTTCAGCTTTGTTTAAGTCAGGAAAATTACTCATTATTATTCTTAAAATATTTCTTCTCCCGAATCTCCTGCTACATAAGTGTTGACAGCTTTACTTCCAGCTCTGGGGACTTCTCAAGATGTCCTAACTTGTGTTTCTTCCTTCCTTCTGTCTTCCAAAAGAGTCTTCCTGTCAGGGTGAGTGAATCTGAGTTTTCCCAGGACTTCCTGATTTTAACACACACACACACACACACACACACACACACATACACACACAACCTCTCAGTTATGGGGAGCTTCCCAGCTCTGGCCAAATCAGGATAGAGTGTCTCCCTCCTTCAGGCAAGATGAACTGAGCCTGTTTCTTTGTTTCAACTTTTGCTGGTTTCAATGATTACATTTAACAACCTGTTTCCCTTTAATTTTGTCTTAGGACTCTTCATTTTTTCATAACTTTCTGTGAGGAAAGCTTCCTTTTTTTTTTTTTTTTTCAGAGGGTCTGATGTAGCCTAGGCTAGCCTCAAACTCCCTGTGTAGCCCAGGCTAGCTTTAAATTCCTTATCCTCCTGCTTCTATCTCCCAGATGCTGTGATTATAGGATGTGACATTATATATTATATATTAATTATATTACATATAACATTATATCACTATATAATTTATGACATATTATGTGTGTGTGTGTGTGTGTGTGTGTGTGTGTGTGTGTGTGGTTGTCAGTGAGAGTCTCTTTGTGTCTAATATAGAAAATGTAACTATAAGTATTTCAGTATATTAACTTTGTCTTTTAACTTAGTCTATGTACTCTTCTGACATTATAGCATGTGCCAATGTTCCTAACACTTTTAAACAGCTTTAATATGATAAATCTGATTCATGGCTACTTAGCCTGGGTTCTTTGAAGTTAAGATTTATTCTGACATATCTTCATTGGTATTTCATTTTGTTAAATGTATTTCTATTTTTTAAAAGTTTATATTTGAATATTTTTATTCATATATGAGTGTTTTCCCTGTATGGATGTCTGTATGCCACATGCATTCCTGGTGTCCCTAGAAGTCTGAAGAAAACATCAGAGACCCTGGAACTGGAGCTACAGAGGATTAGGAGCCAGCACAGGGGTTCTGTCAACCGAATCTAGGTTGTCTGTAAGAACAGTGCATGCTCTTAGCATCTAAGCTACCACTACTCCCTTCAATTCTATATTGAAATGTTATTAAACAAACAGTGCAGGGCTAGGGCCGCAGCTCACTAGGGTTGGGTACCTGGTACAAGAAAAGCTGCAGGATGGTTGAGCAGAGGAAAAGTACTTTCTGCATGAACTTGGTGACTGGACCATGACATCCAGAATCCACAGTAGAAGGAGAGAGACAACTCCACCATCTGAACTCCACAAGCATGCTACAGTATTCATTCACATACAAGAATAAGCAAATAAAAGTGTGCGTGTGTGTGCGTGTGTGTGTGTGTGTGTGTGTGTGTGTGTGTTACATATTGTGGTGGTTTGAGTATACTCCCTGGGGAGTGGCACTATGAGGAGGCCTTGTTGGAGGAAGTGTGTCACAGTGGGGGTGGGCTTTGAGACCTTTCTCCTAGCTGTCTGGAAGACAGTCTTCTCCTGTTTCCCTTCAGAATAAGATACAGAAGCCTCAGTTTTTCCAGTGCTGTTTCATGCTTGCCTGAATGCTGCTACATTTTCCACGATGATGATAATGGACTGAACCTCTGAACCCGTAAGCCAGCCCCAATTAAATGTTGTCCTTTATAAGAGCTGGCGTTGGTCATGGTGTTTCTTCAAAGCAATGAAAACCATAAGACACATATATTATATATACATACATATAGATGTATATGGATGTTTGTGTATTGATATGTAATATTTCAAATTACAAAACAATTCTCTTTTTTTAAAGATTTACTTATGCTCTCTTACTCTCTTACTCTCCTGCTCTCTTGCCTCTAGCTTCTCTGTCCCCTCCCCCTCCCCCCTTCCCTTCCCCCTCTCTCCACGTGGTCATGGCTGGCCTCTACTTCTCTTTTTCCTCTCTCTTCTTCCATCTTCTTCCCCCCACCTTTGCCCTACCTCCTGAATAAACCTCCCCCACCCCGGAAAAAAAGATTTACTTATTTTACGTATATGAGTGCTCTGTTTGCATGTAGCCTGCATCATAGAAGAGGCCAACAGATCACATCACAGATGGTTGTGAGCCACCATGTGGTTGCTGGGAATTGAACTCAGGATCTCTGAAAGAACAGACAGTGCTCTTAACCACTGAACCATCCCTCCAGCTCTAAAAAAAAATAATTCTTATGCCTCCATTTTGAGGGTCTCCTTTTTAATATTAATGTAATAGTCAAAACATTGTTTTTAATAATTGTTTACTTACTACATTAATTTATCGTGTGTGTTTATATGTATGTGTCTATGTGTACATGCCATGGTGTGCCGGGAGAGGTCAGAGGAGCATTTATGGGAATCAGTTCTCTGCTGCTATTTTGTGGGTCCCAGAGATCAAAATCAGGCCATCAGCTTTAGCGGCAGGAGCCTTGCTTGCTGAACCACCTTACAGAGCTGCAGCCTTTTGTTTTTCTTTTTATTCAGTATTTGTTTCATCCCTTGACTCTTTGTTTTATGTCACTTTTAGTGTTTAATATATAGCATCTACTCCATCTGGATCCAGATGTGACACTTTCTTAACATGGGGCTTTCAACCAAATATATGAATTAAGAGAAATTATAGCTGTGTGTGGCAGCACATCTCTACATACCAGCCCTCGGGAGACAGAGACAGAAACAGGATGATTTTACATTTAAGAGTAGCCTGACCTAACATAGCAAGATTGTCTAAAAAAGCCAAGATCTGAAGGGAAGGGGAGATGGGTCAGTAGACCAGCACCCACCTAGCGTGCATCACCATCACCATCACCACCACACACACACAACAGATGTGTAATCTTTCACTGCAACCTTT
Organism: Rhabdomys pumilio; assembly: GCA_030674055.1. Taxonomy (NCBI): domain Eukaryota; kingdom Metazoa; phylum Chordata; class Mammalia; order Rodentia; family Muridae; genus Rhabdomys; species Rhabdomys pumilio. The sequence goes on along the minus strand of JANHMN010000004.1, from coordinate 170,980,402 downwards.
GTTTCTCTTCCCTATAGGTTGACATACGGAGTGTGTTTGTTGTGCTGTATTGTGAATGTCCTCAGATATTGTTACATTTCTTTTAATAATACCTAATTTAATCTCGATACTAAACTTTAATAGTTGGTTTGTTGTATGATAAATCTAAAGTTGAGTGCCGTTTCACACTGTGACCCGGTCTTGCTCAGGCACAAAGTAGAAACAGGAAGTTTGTTGAAGGATGCAGAGGGGGGATGTCTGCAAGCTAAGATATAAGCAGGTAGTGATTTCACACTTGGCTGAACTTTGCAGAGCTGACATGTCTGTAGGTTGGGATCCAGGGCTTTGGAGAGGTCTGGTATGTTTCCTGCATATTCAAAGTGAGGTGCATTTGACTCCCAGGGAGGAAGAGTGATGCTAGAAACTTCCATTACCTTTGTGCTCTCTCTACACAAAGACAGCTCCCAGCTATGGTGCTAATTTTTCCTGTGGTCTCTGAGAAGGGGCTCAGTGTTGCTTCATTTACAGATGTTTCCACTTACAACTCTTAATGGAACTCAACAGTTGCTGAATTCTCATTGCCAAACCCGGAAGTGATTTTTATAGCCACCTGCACTGAAAAACTATGGACACGCGGCCATCAAGATGATGCATCAGATAAAGCTGTCTGCAGCAAGTCTGGAGTCCTGAGTTCAATCCCCGGGATGCATCCTGGTGGAAGGAGAGAACCAACTGCTGCAAGTTGTCCTCTGACCTCCACATATATGCAGTGGTATGTACCACCCCCATACACCTATATGCACATGCAATAAATGGATGTATGTATAAAGTTAATTTTTTTTTCTTTTTTTTTTTTTTTTGGTTTTTCGAGACAGGGTTTCTCTGTGTAGCCCTGGCTGTCCTAGAACTCACTCTGTAGACCAGGCTGGCCTTGAACTCAGAAATCTGCCTGCCTCTGCCTCCCAAGTGCTGGGATTAAAGGCGTGCGCCACCACCGCCTGGCTTAAAGTTAATTTTAAAGGAAAACTACTGGCGTGTCAAATGTCATCTTCCCCCTTATTTAATTAAAATTTTTGAAAAAAATCTCTGTACTGTAAAATAAATGTTAGAAAAGTCTGTACAGGAATGGGGATGATGGTGCCACTAACACAGTACCTGTCTTGTAAGCATGGGGATGTGAGCTCCATCTTAAGAACGCAGCAGCATGAATCTGTAGCCTCAGCACTGGGGAGTCAAAAACAGGAAGGCCCTGAGGCCTGCTGGTGTGAAGGTGGGGCCCCAACTCAAAAACAAACAAGCAAACAAAACCCATGGAGAAAGACACGGACATCGGCATCGGCATCTGGTCTCCACATGCATGGCATGCATGTGCAAGTACCTCTCCTAAGCACGTATGTCTACACACATACACAAGAAAATCCAGAACAGTTCTGGGACGCTTGCTGATTACACCAGTGTGTGGATGTGGATTTGAAAAACAACCACCATGATTTTCCAGCCATTCTGATATATATATGTGTGGTGTGTGTGTGTGTGTGTGTGTGTGTGTGTGTGTGTGTGTGTCTATGATTTGTTGATCTATTGGTTGGTCTAGTGTTGACCTATTTCTCCCCCAAGATTCAGTGAGCTAGAGTGTAAATAACAAATATTGGAAGAGGTAAAGACCAAATGTCTACGAGAACTCATTAAGTTGAGGTAACAGACATGGTGGAGACCACAACACCTTTTCACAGCACACCCCTTTAAGAGGAAGAGCTCTGATCCATTGCTTCCAAGAATGAATGGAAGCCAGAGAGTGACAGATCTGACTGTGTCAGAGAATCATGCAAACTTTACTCAAAACTCCACATTAATTCTGGTCCTTAAGAAACTTTTTGTGGGTAACATAAATCATGTCCACAGTGCTTTCTGGACCAATAAGACTCAAGCTGGAACTGAACCCAGGTTGGTGGGCCCTGGTCCATAACCACGTCCATGTGTGTGCTAACTAATGGCTTCTTTTTGTTTGTTTGTTTGTTTGTTTTTGTTTTTTTCGAGACAGGGTTTCTCTGTGTAGCCCTGGCTGTCCTGGAACTCACTCTGTAGACCAGGCTGGCCTTGAACTCAGAGATTTGCCTGTCTCTGCCTCCCAAGTGCTGGGATTAAAGGTGTGCGCCACCACCACCCGGCTAACTAATGGCTTCTGAGATTTAGCACTGACATCAATTCAGATTAAACTCAGCATCATTTGACAGGATGGGTTCCTGGTGATATAAGGCCAGTGGGGACATCTCCAAGGTCTTCCCATTTAGAATGTAAAATATGGTGACTTAAGATGTAAACAGTGCTGTGGTGTCTGGCTGCAACTTCTTTCTCAGCAGTCAAAAGCTCTGCAGTAAGCTCTGTGACAAAGGCCAAACACCACTAGAGTTGCTTGGTTACACACCAAGCACTGCCCAGGAACTGCACACCCATAGCCTACATGACACTTGCCAAGTACTGTTCCGTGGTCTGCATTCCAAGCAGGACACGCTTAACCATCCTTCAAAACTTAAAAAATCTTTCTTCAGCATTTGCTCTGATGCATTTTGTCTTAGTTAGGGCTATTATTGCTCTGATGACATACCATGACCAAAAGCAACTTAGGGAGGAAAGGACACATTTGGCTTATGTATGTTGAATCACTGTTCATTGAGGGAAGCCGAGACAGGAACTCAATCTGGATGAGAAGCTGGAGGCAGAAGCTGATGCAGAGGCCATGGAGGGTGCTGCTTACTGGCTTGTACCTCATGACTAACTCAGCCTGTTTTCTTACAGAACCCAGGAACACCAGCCCAGGGATGGCGCCACCCACTATAGGCTGGGCCCTTCCCCATTGATCACTAATTTTAAAAAATGCCTACAGGTCTGTTTTATAGAGGCATCTTCTCAGCTGAGGCTCCCTCCTCCCTGATGACTTCAGCTTGTGTCATGCTGACATAAAACTAGCCAGCACACATTTCAATTGTTGTCTCTTAGTTCTGATATTAACATTAATAAAAATTCTGTGACAACCCTAGTTCTAGATCTAGTTAACCACCTCTCTAACTTTTCTTGGATGGTGGTGAGGGGTTAGAGATAAGGTTTCTCTGTGTAACCCTGGCTGTCCTGGAACTCACTCTGTAGACCAGGCTGGCCTTGAACTCAGAGATTTGCCTGTCTCTGCCTTCTGAATGCTGGGATTAAAGCCAACTAATCACCCCTATAGCTTTATGCTTACTCTTATGGAGATAGGGTCTCATTACAGAGTTCAAACTAGTCTCAGATAAAGGATCTTCCTGATTATGGGGATTAAAATGATTTTATCTGTGGTTGATCTCTCTCTCTCTCTTCTTCCTCTTTTTCTATCAGTCTCCTTTCTTGCTCATGTATTTTTAACAGCACAAAACTGTTTTTCATCTCACTTACAGAGTCGTTTTCTAACAATTACACAGACTATTTTAATTGCAAATGCAGTGCCTCCAAATAGCTAAGCAAATTAGCATAAACACAGAACCGAAAGCTGCTGGGGTAGTCTTAAATTAAGCAGACAGCAAGAGGAGATTGTGGTTAGCAAAAAAGGTTAACCACAGACAACTCACTTAAGCACAATAGAAGTTCTGGCCCCTGGCACATTACAGCAGCGCATACTTCGCTCTTAGCAAAGAGCCCTTTAGAAACACAGCATGCTCAATACACACCTGCTGAGAAGCCATGAATGGGTGTGCTTGCTTGGCTCCCGACCCCAACATTCTTCCTGATTCACTTGTCGTGTGTGTGTGTGTGTGTGTGTGTGTGTGTGTGTGTGTGTGTGTGTGT
>JANHMN010000004.1:170941649-170976597 GCA_030674055.1 Rhabdomys pumilio | reverse complement strand
TGTGTGTGTGTGTGTGTGTGTGTGTGTGTGTGTGTGTGTGTGTGTGTACCAGTGTATGAGTGGAGGTCACACACCTTTTGAGAGTTGGACTTATTCTTCCAATATAGGCTCTGTGGTGGAACTCTGGGTATCATGCTTGTGTGGCAAGCACCTTTAATCAAAGAAACCAACTCAGCAGCCCACCATGCATTCAGCTAAATGCCTCCTCTGGTTAATGTTGCTAACAGGATGATTTCATCACACTATCCCTCTGTTAAAATATCTCTGCACTGTAGTAAAAGGTTTGCCCCCTGCCAACCCCCCCCACACACACACACTGCGTGCATGTGCGCATGCGTGTATGTCTTTCCATCTTGTTTGAGACAAGATCTTTTTCCTGCAGCATCATCTGGCTAATTGGCCTTCTGGGGATCCCCTTGACTCTATCCCCTACCCTTCCACCTAGGTTTTGAGCATCCAAACTCAAGTCAACTAGTTTGCATGGCAAGTGCTTTTACTTATGGAATTATCTTCCCCACCCCTGAATGAAATCATTATAAAATCTTTTTTTTTATAGTATTTTCAATTGTTTTTCTGGGGATGTCATAGCCACGTCCGATGGACTCTGAATGTATTCATTTGCTTCTCCTTTAACTCTTGCAAATGGACAAAATAAATTGATGCACCGTTCAAACACATCACCTTCTAAAATACATGCCCACAACCTTCCCGTGCCTCAGAAAAGCAAATAAATCCAAATAATTAGGTGCAGCTGATAGCTCATCTCTTTAATGAGACATTCCTTGGGCGTATTCAGCTCACTTTGAATTTATATTTATCATAGTAATAGCCCAACACCTGGCTTCCTGGTTCGTCCCCAGATCACACCAATAAACTCTCCAGAAAAATGAATCTTTCAACTGGGATAGGAAAGAACAGGAAATCAACTACAAGGACAAACAGAAATCCATCTCCAGCCCCCACTTTTTAAAGGATTGACAGCCTTATATTGTTACTGTCTGAATCCCTGTTTTCTCCACATAAGGTAACATACTCCTGGTGGACTCTGTCAATGTTCATTGTTTCCTTCTCTGTCCCTAACATGGTGTGGTAATTTGAATGTAATTGGCCTCCGTAGGCCCAAAGGGAGTGGCACTATTAGGAGGTGTGGCCTTGTTGGAGTAGGTGTGGCCTTGCTGGAGGAAGTGTGTCACTGTGAGGATGGGCTTTGAGGTCTCCTCTGCTCAAGCTATGCCCAGTGTGGCACACAGTCCCTTCTGCTGCCTGTAGATGAAGATGTAGAACTATCAGCCCCTTCTCCAGCACCACATCTACCTGCACACTGCCTTGTTCTTTGGGAGATGTAGAGATAAACTTTGTGAAGGAAAAAGTGGGATGGAGATGGAGGTGCCAATGACTCCTGCAACAACTGGAAGAGTCCTGATCTTCCATACACGGCGTTAAATCTAAGGTGGCTTCCAGAACACAGGTGAGACACCAAAAGGAACCAATGCCAGAGTGGTGGCTGTTTTCCAGTTCACGGAAGTCCTCACAGGTGAGGATGCTTCCTCCAATCCTTCTGAGGTACCCTGTCAGGCAGGGCTTTCATTGGAGCACGGTGATGGAGCAGTACACAATTGATCAAGGATTTAGGGGCTTGGGGTTGGCTCAAACACTGTATATAAGCTATGCGCTGCACAAGAAACTCAGATCTGCACCCTGATGCTGGTCTCTGGAGTCTGATTTCCCAGGATTTATCAGGTGACTCTGTCACCTCTCACCCTCAACTTCAGTCCTGTTCCCACAATGTCCTGCCATGATGATGATGGATTAAACCTCTGAGACTGTTAAGCCAGCCCCAATTAAATATTGTCCTTATAAGAGTTGTCTTGGCTTTTTTTTTTTTTTTTTTTAGCAGCTGCCAAGATGGCTGAAGTGCAACAGCAGAAGAAGCAGACCTTCTGCAAGTTCACCTATCATGGCGTGGACCTCGACCACAAAAGAAGTGGCTGTTTAAAGTTCTGTAAAAACCATGATAACCTGGCAAAGAACAGGTATGTGACAGGCAAGCTGGTTTTCTCCTGTTTCCTACGAGGAAGAGGTGACTCAGTTTCTGAAGGAAGAAACCCTAACCCTAATTTGCTAAAGAAGCTGAGATAGCATGGAGTTCAAAGGTGCTATCAAAGAGTTTGCCCTGGAGGGAAACTTGCAGGTTTCTGCAGTGTTTTTCAAGGGTTTTGCACACAAGCCACAACCTTCTTCATAAATAGCCACTTGGCAGTGATGGTCCACAGCACATCCATTTGCATTCGCTGTTGTGTGGTACCCTCTTAGGGTTTTCCTCTTGTGACACTTTACATTTAAAAAAAATCAACAAACAAACAAACAAAAAAAACAACACCAAAAAATAAAAAAAATTTAAAAAGCCCCTAAAAATAAAAACAAAAACTACCAGGCTATTTGTGAGTTCCCACATACACCATGCTTGCTGAATTCTTTTTGCTTTGCAAACACTGTGTGAAGGGGCTGGAGACATAGCTCAGTGGTTAAGAGTACTGACAGCTTTTCCAGAGAACCCAAGGTTCAGTTCCCAGAACTTACATGACAGTCACAACAATCTGTAACTACACACACACACACACACACACACACACGAAGGCAAAACAGCAGTGCACCTAAAAAAAATACCATGTGGAATTCCCTGCCCAGCTTGAATGGTTTGCAAACCCCCAGCTCTTCCAAGTGCAGGATCAAGCACGATTGCTTCTACAATCATTTTTCTTATCAAATTAAAGGCAAGAGCTCCCTCCTGCATGGCTACCCCCTTTTGTGTCACACAGCAGCTGTGTGTGCCCCTAGAACCTTGTTTCTCCATTTATAAACAATTTCCGGGTCAAAATATGCAAATTGCTTTTGTTCTGATCTCCTCTGAGTACCCAGAACTGTTGACTGTGTGGAGTGATCAGTGAAAGTGTTACAGACCTGCAGAAACTAGTCAGCGGGGAAGCAGTACACCCTGAGGTTAACCGAAACCTCTTATGGGATCGCCTCCATTAAAAAAAACAAAAACCAACCAAACAAAAAAACCCCAAAACCACAAAGGTAGCTAGGCAGCCGCGGCGCAATCCTTTGATCCCAGCACTCTGGAGGCAGAGGCAGGTGGCTCTCTGAGTTCGAGGCTAGCCTGGTCTACAGAGTGAGTTCCAGCACAGCCAGGACTACACCGAGAAACCCTGTCTCGAAAAAAACCTAAAACAAAAAGCACAAAATCGACTTCCAAAAATCATATAAAACCACTTTGCATACAGCCTCTCATTACAGAGTCGAATCTAACTGCAGATTTCTTATTAAGTCCCTAATGTCTCTGTGGGTCCCACTCCCTATGTCTCAAATCCAATTGGAAAGTGGTTAGTTACCCCATAACAGTTAGTCCACACCAGCAGACACAACTTACCACCAGGCTGACTTTGAAGCCTGCCAGGGGTCAGTGCTAGAGGTGAAAAGACATGGATGTCTTTTCTCTTCCAGCAGACAGGGGGCAGCACCTTTCTACACTGTGAAAGCTAGGAGCAGGGGAGAACCTTCCTAATCAGTTTGATATTAATTTTCTTATGTCCTGAGGTCAAAGGGTATGATGTCATCATTGATAGAGTCTTTGTGACAGCAATTTAAGTGTAATTTAATACTGAACGAAGAGCCGGGCGGTGGTGGCGCACGCCTTTAATCCCAGCACTTGGGAGGCAGAGGCAGGTGGATTTCTGAGTTCGAGGCCAGCCTGGTCTACAGAGTGAGTTCCAGGACAGCCCGGGCCACATAGAGAAACCCTGCCTCAAAAAAAAAAAAAAAAAATACTGAACGAAGGACCTATCCATCTCAGAACATGTCGGAAGTTACTGAAGCTAGGCAGGGCAGCAATGAGGGGTGCTGAATTGATAACGTTGATTCATTGCTGTGTAAATGCACTGTGTATCGCTATTGGGATTTGAATCTAAAATATACTCTACAGTGTTGTATGTGGAATGAGTCTTTCCCAGCTGGTGGTAATATTATAGGAGTTGACAGAAACTAGAAGATGAGACAGTAAATCACCGAGGGTTGCTTGCCATTGAAAGTTCGGTCTGGTTGCTTACCTCTTTGCTTCCTGGCTACGAGGATGAGGAGAGCAGCCTCCTCTGCCACATATTCCTGTAGGCACAGCATTCAGATTCAGTGACACAGAGGACGTGACACGGAGGACTACAGACTGAAATCTCTGAAACCATGATGTCTTAGTTAGGGTTTCTATTGCTACAAAACACCATAACCAAAAAGCAAACTGGGGAGGAAAGGGTTTATTGGCTTACACTTCCAGATCATAGATCATCACTGGAGGAAGTCAGGACAGGGACTTAAGACTGGAACCAGGAGGGAGGTGCTAAGGCAGAGGCCTTGGAGAGGTGCTGCTTGCTTGATTGCTTTCTCTCTTTCTCTCTCTCTCTCTCTCTCTCTCTTTCTTTCTTTCTTTTGTTCTTTCCTTCTTTCTTTCTTTCTTTTTCCACCAAAGGGTATTTATTACTCTTTTTCTACAATTACAATTTCAATTTTCAAGATACCAATTTTTTTTTTGAGTTTTAAGAGTGTAATAAAGTTAAACACATCCACCAATATAGACCCTAATTTATTTATTTTTTGATTGTGTGTGTGTGTGTGTGTGTGTGTGACATACATACAAGAACATATGATGGGGGGTGCTGCTTTCTTGTTCTCCATATAGCGCTCAGTTTGCCTTCTTATAGAACTCAGGACCACCAGCCCAGACATGGCCTCACCCACTATGGATGGGGCTCTCCCCTATTGCTCACCAATAGAAAAAATGCCTTACAGCTGGGTCTCAATAGAGAAAATGCCTTACAGCTGGGTCTCATGGAGGCATTTCCTCAACTGAGTGTCCTTCCTGTCTGATGACTAACTTGTATCAAGTTGCCACAGGAAGTGAGCCAGTATGCATGAGAAAAATAAAGAATTCTCTTTAAGCCGTTCTTTTAGGTATGGAGATCACACAAAGGCCAACTCTTTAGGCACGAAATTCCTTCTCAGGATGACTAAAGAGGAGTTGCATCCTCAGACATTTATAGATTCCAGTAGCTTTCCTTTAGATGGGCGGGAAGGTTCCAGAGACTGAGAGCATCCGGAGTTTCACCTGCTGCTTTTGATTTTTGTCCTCTGCCGCTGGGGAAAGATGAACTCTGTGACATGCTGGGTGGGTAGCTGAGGGGACAGAGAGGAAGCTTAGCATGGCATGATGGGCGGGAGCCAGTCCCTGGCACCATAAAATAAAACTGTTAATATGACATAGAGCTAAGGGCTGTGGTAGAGGAGTTACTGGGGCTTAGGGGTGGCGGCTGTCATCGATCTTACATTTTTATTTCATTTCTGACAATTGGCTGAATCGCGATAATTTTATGTTATTGTTAAGGAATAACTTCTTGCTTAGTTCATTTACAGCATCTGATTTACTTCTTGCTTCCGCACGAAAACCTGGGTGTTTTGGTGCATACCTGCGATCCCAGAGTTCAGGAGGCAGAGATACTGTCAATCCTAAATACCGTGGGAGAAGGACCAGCTTCACAATTTTGAGTCAAATTTGAAGGAAGTTTCAGCTCAATATTGGCCACGGTGATGGACTCTGGCCAGGTGCACTCTTGGGTTCCCAGGAAATGGCCGGGAGTCACGTTTTACAGACGCTTAGAAATGCAAAATTTTTATGGCCACCATATTTTCCATCAAGACCAATCAGGAGCAAGGATATTTCCTGACATATTTCCCGCCCATATTTAATCAAACATGTCTGGTGCAAACAAACTTGTTTAAGGATTGAAAATGTGTGGCTTGTTATTCCCCAAGAATCACAAGATAGTTCCAGGAAGCTATCTGTCCTTGGGCAAGCGGGGCTTACAGGTTAACTTTGTCCCTTCCAATAGGATGAGTCCTGGGGTTCGTGGGCCAGCCCGCACACCTGAGCTGGTTGGTAATATCCAGACAATGAGGCCCTATCTCAAAAATCAAAGGGGACCACCCCTGAGGAATGACAGCTGAAGTGTGTCTCCTGGCTGCACACACCCACACACATACACATACCTCACCCACAACACACACACATACAGGTGAGTGTTGTTTTTGTTTGTTGTTTTGCTTTTTTGAGCCTTGGCTGCCCAAGAACTTGCTGTATAGACCAGGCTGGCCTTGAACTTAGAGATCTGACTGCCTCTGCCTCCAGAGTGTTGGGTTCATTCGAACACCTGACTACTGACATGTCCCCAGTACATGTCTATTCTAAGGAAGAGTAATTTCTCCACACACTCCGTACAAACAGCATCGATGTAACGAGGTTTCACACAAGGTAAATTAGACTTCCTAATAGGATCTGTAAGTCTTAACTATGCCAGCATTCACAATAACAAGATGCTAACTCACTTCGCGCTCATTCCTGGTGGGAGGGATTTTGCAACTGGAGTGTCACAGAATTAAACAATCAGTAAGCAGAGCAATGATGGATATCAGGCTCTGGATTCAGATGAGAGACCTTAGTGCATGTCTCCTGTAGGTCACAGCTCCATATGGATGATTCAAGTGAAGTCCCCGAGTCAGGGTGCTGCAGGCCTTGGGTGTGCAGGGTGAGGTAAGCAGCGGGAACCCCAGAAATCCCCGTTAAGCAGTGGGGTGAATGCTTGGCAGGAGAAAGAGCATCTTAGAGCTCACACCATATAGAAAGTCCTGAACATACTGTGGGTCCCCTTGACACTTAACCTGCCCTGAACTGGGAGGAGAGAAACAGGACAATTTCCCAGAGAGGAAAAAGCTGGAATCCTGTGGGCTCGTCACTTTCCTGAGTGCAGGTGTGTCTGTGAATTTTGGTGAATGTCATGCAGGAAAGAGGATGAAAACTCAGTCTGCCTGCAAGGTCTCTTTCACGTCTGCTATTTCAAGCAGGCTACCTTATTTTGTTTTTGTTTGTTTGCTTTCAGAAGACAAGTGTGTGTATGTGTGTGTGTTGTGTGTGTGTGTGCGTGCGTGTGCGTGTGTGCACGCGTGCGTGCATATTTGCATAGACTCTATGCATTTAGCACAGTCTGCCCTGATAGATGAACACTATTGTTAAAAAACTGTTCAGCCAAGGCAGCAACCTCTGGATCTTCGGCATTCTGGTGCCATCTGCTGGTCACATTGATGTCTACTGCAGAGACCTGGCCAACTTCGCAGTCCTCAAAAGGGCAACAGAAGGTAGCCAGCTGTAAGCCCGCCATTAGGAGGGCGACCTCTAGTGCACAGACCTTGACATTTTCCCTTTCAATAGGATTTAACAGAAGTTCAGGATGCCATTTGGGCATTTCAAACATCAAAATTATGTTAGTTATGAGTAGGGCGAGGTGGCACACACCTTTACTCTCAGCATTCCGGAGGCAGAGGTAGGTGGATCCATGAGTTCGAAGCCAGCTTGGTCTACAGAGGGAGTTCAGGACAGCCAGAGCTACATAGAGATACCCTGTCCGGAAAAAACAAAACAAAACAAGAACAACAACAACAAAACCCCCAAACAACGAAACAAAACATCAAAAAACAAAATAAAAATCCCAACCCAAACCAAACAACAAAACACCTCCAAACTGTTAGCTATGTTCAACGCCTTTCATTCTAAGAAAGTAGTCTAGCTGTATAAGAGAACTAGACTGATGGTGGCAGCCAGACAGATGGTGCCAGCCTACTTTATGGCTGTAGCATTTTCCATTCATGTGTTGTTTTATAACTTACTAAAAACACCAGACTCAGGACTGGAGAGGTGGCTCAGCAGTTAAGAATGTGTACTGTTAAGAATGGGGCCAAGGGGCTGGAGAGATGACTCAGTGGTTAAGAGATGGCTGCTCTCCCAGAGGTCCTGAGTTCAATTCCCAGCAACCACATGGTGGCTCACAACCATCTGTAATGGGGTCTGACGTCATTTTCTGGAGTGTCTGAAGACAGTGTACTCATAAAATAAATAATTCTTTAAAAAAGGAAGAAAGAAAAAGTGAAAGAAAGAAAGAAAGAAAGAAAGAAAGAAAGAAAGGAAGAAAGAAAGGAAGGAAGGGAGCAAAGTTTGGTTCCCAGCTTTTGGTTTTTTGAGACAGGGTTTTTCTGTGTAGCCCTGGCTGGCCTGGAACTCACTCTGTAGACCAGGCTGGCCTGGAACTCAGAAATCCGCCTGCCTTTGCCTCCCAAGTGCTGGGATTAAAGGCGTGGGCCACCTGCCTGGCTTTAGAAGAAATTCCTTTGTTCCAAAACAAAGCCACCTTCGTGGCTTCTGAGGTTATCTCCTTCAACTTCTCTTGTTTTCTTTATACCCTCTCTCTCTGCTTTCTCTTCTTCCTCCTCCTTCAATATTGCTCCTGTCAGTGGGATGACTTGTATTTACATATTTATATGTGAGAATGACCTTGTTAGTCTCAATACCAATCAATACCAACAACAATGGAAACCATAAAATAAATCTCTTATCTAGCAAGAGGTTTTTGTTTTTTTTGTTTGTTTGTTTGTTTGTTTGTTTGTTTTTTTATTTAAGATTTCTTTCTTTATCTATATGAGTACACTGTCGCTGTCTCATATACACACCAGAAGAGGACATTGGATCCCATTATAGATGTTTGTGAGCCACCATGTTGCTGGGAATTGAACCTAGGACTTCTGGAAGAACAGTTAGTGCTCTTAACTTCTGAACCATCTCTCCAGCCCAAGACAAACAAACAAACAAACCAAAAACAAACAAACAAACAAAACCCTTCAATTGAGACTATGTCTTAGTTAAGGTTTTACTGTTGTGAACAGACACCATGACCAAGGCAACTCTTATAAGGACAGTATTTAATTGGGCATGGCTTACAAGTTCAGAGGTTCAGTCCATTATCATCAAGGTGGGAGCATGGCAGTGTTCAGGTGGGCATGGTGCAGGAGGAGCTGAGAGTTCTATATCTTCCTCTGAAGGCTGCTAGTGGAAGACTGACTTGATGAGGGTCTTAAAGGCCATGCCCACAGTGACACACCTACTCCAACAAGCCACACCTCCTAATTGTGACACTCCATTGGCCAAGCATATTCAAACCACCACAGACTATATATCAGTTTGAAGATTTTTGATTGGGGTTGTATTGAACATATTGACAATTTTGAGAAAACTGGTATCTTATTGTTGTCTGACTCATTAACATTCTTACCTCTGTCTGTATTTAAATAATCTCAATTTCCTTTATCATATTTGCAATTTTCACCATAAAGTATGCACATTGTCCATGGGACTTATTCCTAGGTAACTAAGCATTTGACACTGTTGTAAATTGCCCTAAAAAGATTTTATTTTTCATTTCTTTACAATAGATATGTACAATTGATTTCCCCATAATTAGGTTGTGTCTGCTTTTTTCATTTTAATAAAACTTTTCATAGATTATTTTAGGCTTTTTCTCATGTGCACACACATAATCTATGAATGATAACAGCTTCTTTTCCAAGCTCAATTATTTCTATTTATTTTATTGATATGTTGCATCGGGTGGGACATTTGGTATTATGCTCAGTGGTGCTAGAATTGTTTGCCTTGTTCACAATCTTGGGAAAACACTCTCAACATTCCACATTAACTATGGTGTTAGCTGTAGATCTTTTGTGGCTGTTCCTCATGAGACAAAATAATTTCCATCAGGGTCTAGCTTTGAAGCATCCACCCCGCCCCCTTTTTCTTTATTTGAATGACTCTTCCCCTCGCCCCCTAGCTTTTATTATTGACTCAAAATGTACAAAGTCTAGGAAATTATATGCGGTACTCTAAAAATACCTTATACCCAGTGACAAAGAGAAACAGCAGCCCTCACTGGCAGCTTCAATGCCTAAGATTCACATACAATCACAATTAATTTTCCTATACAAACAAAACGGTTAATTTAAAACTAATTATTATTTGCAAGACAGCAACAGGTCTTATCTCTACTGCTTGTATCTAATATAACCCTTTACTGCTTGCTTAATCTGATATAAGAATGCTTTCGTGAGTGACTACATAGAATGACAGCTGAGGCAGGAGTGTTCACCCAAAGGAAGGTGGCTTCAAGCAGGCATTCAGGCAGTCCATGTTCCAAGTTTGCAGACGTCTCCAGACTCTCAGATATCATACATCTCCATTAGGTAGGCTTTAGGCACCAAGACAATGGCTCCCTTTATTTTTCCTACCCATCAGCCATATCTATTGTATTCCTTGCTAAGAATGTAAATTATATCTCTAGGATTAAAGGACGACTCATCAGAAAGAGCTCCAGTACAGTCTCACAAACCCTGGTAAAATTAGCATAATCAATGCTTTTATCTCCTGAGGTGTGATGCATACTGTCCAGACGCCCCTTCTCTTGCTCGTCCATCTTCACGGAAGTAGTGTCCTCTTCCTCCTCTGGAAGTTCCTCGTAAATTTCATCATGTATTGGTTGGTTCCTTTGTAGGCTGCTGACCAGAACAGGATGATCAACGTCATTGTATAATTCTCTTTTGTCGGGAATAACATCGGATCCCATGTCTTGTAATATAAATTTCAGATACCAGACCCATTTCTTAGCATCTTAGGAGCACAGATTTCAAAACAGCAATTTCTCTTTCCATTCTTCCTAAGGGTGTCGCTCATTCTGACGTCATAACCATCTATTGCAAATTCATCTTTCTGCTGTTTGTCCTTATCACTCCCGTAATAATAGAACACTGTTTTGCTGAGAGCACACCATCATTTCTGCCATTCAAACCCCAGAAAGCTGTATCTTTTCTGCGTTTTTCCAGGTAACCATCCTTTATGTCAAAAGGAAGGTCCCGGGCTGCAATGAGAGGAAACTGGTTTCCTTCAGAGGGGCCGTCATCATCTTTACCATAGCACTCCGAGGCTAAGGAAATCCCGTTTGGAGGCCCAGCAGAAGAACCATCATGTTCATCCCCTCCTCGGCATTCCCTTTGTCTTGAAATTCCTGAAGATAGACAGACTTTACATCTTTTATCTTCTTAATGATAGATTCTCTCTTTTCTTTGGCTTTCTAGGACAAATTTTCTCCTTTCTGTGTCCGCCACAAATGTTTCAACATCTGCCAACAGCTTCCTAATTTCTTCAGGGAGAGAGGGCCAGGAGAGGAGGTACTGCTGGGGTTGGGCATGGTAGTGGCAATAGCGGTCCGCGTAAGCACCGAGGGGTTATGACTCCGGACACGGCCTGGCCAAGACTGCCAGCAAGGAAGTCACTGGCTCTCCAGCCAGTGGTCAGTGGGGGGGGGGGGGGAGGGGTGTGGGGGGTGGGGGGAGGACCCTGCTCCGCCCCTCCTGGGAGACGGGGCAGGTCTATTGAATGGCTTTTGAAAAACTAATTTTTCTTCACACAGTGAGATGGCTATTGACAATAAAGCACGTTATTTGCTGGTCTGAAGGAAAATGCCATGGCTTTTCCTTTTTTATCTTGGGGATGTGTACTGATGGTTTTCAGAAGTGAAATGAATCGTATGCCTCCAAAATCAGCCATATCTTATTTTATGTATTTCTGGATTTCCTATTGAAATATTTTACTTAAAATGTCAGGCCTGTGTTTATGAGGGATGTTGATACTTGTGACTTCGCCGGGTTTGGGTTTGGTAGAACTGAGCTCATAAAATGAGCTAAGAACTCGTGTCTCTTCTTTCATACCCAGGTGTGCATACCTGGGACTAGATCCTCATTTAGTGTTTGATAGAATTTGTCAGGGAAGAGTTCTTGTCCAAGTTTAAATTATTTGTTGAATTTTATTTAAAAGAGACGTTACTGTTTGGATTATATGTTTTCAGTAAGTGACTTTAAAAAGATATTTTGCTAGGAATTTATCTATTTCATGTTTTCAATATTATTGGTATGATATATATATATATATATATATATATATATATATATATTATTTTTGTTGTGTGTGTCTATCATATGTCTATCATATGTGGTTCTGGGGGTACAAGCATGCCAAGGCATGTGTGTGGAACTCAGAAGAACTGTAGTAGAGTTGGGTTCTTTCTTTTGCTTTTATGTGTGTTCTGAGTGTTGAGCTCAGATCTCCATCCTTGCACACCAAGTGCCTTTACGTTTCTTTCTTTTTTTTTTTTTTTTTTTGTTTTGTTTTTTTTTTGAGACAGGGTTTCTCTGTGTAGTCCTGGCTGTCCTGGAACTCACTCTGTAGACCAGGCTGGCCTCGAACTCAGAAATCTGCCTGCCTCTGCCTCCCAAGTGCTGGGATTATGCTGAACTGTTTCAAAAGACCATTATTACATTTTTAAATGTTGGTAAGGTCTGTAGTTAGGTCTCTTTTTCATTCTTTGCACTGATTTTTTTTTTCTTTAAAAAAAATAACTTTTAAAAAATTATGTTGTATGGGTGTTCTGCCTGTATGAATGTCTATATGCGTGTCTGTGCACCACTAGTGTGCTTGTGGTCTGAAGACTAGAAGAGGTCCTCTGGAAGACTAGTCAATACATACATACATACATACATACATACATACACACACACACACACACACACACACACGCATACATATATATATATATATTGGTTTTTGGTTTTTTGAGAGAGGGTTTCTCTGTGTAGCCCTGGCTGTCTTGGAACTCACTCTGTAGACCAGGATGGTCTTGAACTCAGAAATCCGCCTGCCTCTGCCTCCCAAGTGCTGGTATTAAAGGCGTGCGCCACCACTGCCCTGCCCTAGTCAGTACTCTTAAATGCTGATTTGCCTGTCTAGCCCCTGCACTGATCATGTATTACCTAGTTTCTTTTATCTTCCTCAGTGATATGGCTAGGTATAACTTTCAACTTGAAACAACCTAGAGTTGTCTGAAAGGAGAGCATCAGCTGAGGAGTTGCTTAGACTGGATTGGTGTGTGGAGGAGTGCCTTGTGGTTGTTATTGACGTTGAAGGCTCTTACCCACTCTGAGCGACACCATTCCCTATGCAGGTGTTCATGAACTATATAAAAAGTTGGCTGATCATAAGCCTGCCTGTCAGCTAGCAGGCAGCAACATCCATAGTTCCTGCCACACTTCTTTGGCTGTAAGTGAGCTCCTGGATCAGAGGTAATGTTGTGTGGAATAGTAAGCAAACTGCCTTCAAATTCCTGCCTTAAGTTCGTGCCTTCAGGTTCCTGCCTTGACTTCCCTCAATGGCAGACTTGACCTGCAGTTAGTTGTATGTAAACCAAATAGGTCTATTCTTCTCCTAATTTACTTTTGGTCAGTGTTTTCATCATATGAAGAGAAAGAAACTAGAATACTAAGTTTTGTCAACTTTTTAACCTTTCCAAAAATATACATTGTGCACATATATAATTATCTTAGTTAGGGTTACAGGCTGTGGTGAAACACTATGACCAAAAGCAAGTTGGGGAGGAAAGGGTTTATTTGGGTTACATATCCTAAATCAAAGTCCATTGAGGGAATCCAAGATAGGAACTTAAACCAGGCACTACTGTAGAGAGAATATCTTGTGTGTTGTATGGATACATCATCTGTCAGTTAAAATGTCTATGACCTTTGGCATAGGCAGGAAATAGAAAGTGGGACTTCCAGGAGGAGAAGGAATTCTGGGAGAGATCTGGGAGCAGGAAAACCACCAAGGAAGATATGACTGGATGGACACATGGTATTTGAGCAGAGGTAACCAGCCATGTGACAGAATGTGGGCTAAGATGATTGGGTTAGTTAAGTTATGATCTAGTCAGAGTAGAGATTAGCTATACGGCCAAGGTACTTGTAAATATATTTTGAGTCTGTCTTATTTCTCTGAACCTGGTACTGGGAGGAAAAACTGGGCTCTAATTTCTACATATGGCACCTTAAGTAAGGTACCATATGTACATGAATTATTTGTAATATAAATGTAAACAGTGAATTAATCAGTCAGCTGTATTTCTTTGTTAGTTTCCAACAGTCTCAGAGAAAAACCAATATTTATTTAAGACTGTACCTCAATAGCTGATCAGTTAAATGATCTACCTTACTCTTCTATGCTAATCTGGCTGCCTCCTAGCCCCATCCCATGATGCTTGCATATTATTATTGTCTGGCTCTTTGGGCTTCGAGTGTGTTTCCATGTTTCCACAGTCTCTCTCTGGACTCCTTCTTCATGGCTCCAAACCCTCCATCCTTCTCACTGATCTGAATCTCCCTTTCTCCTTCCTCCTTCCTCTGGTTGGTGGATGTCCCGCCCCTATTCTCTATTCTGCCCACCCACTGTGTGATCAGTGTTTATTGACAAGGCAGAGAATAAATGGTCAGAATTGTTTACATAAACTTGAGACAGGAGATTCTTGGTGTATTACAATGTCTGTATTGAAATAAGGTATGAGGGCAGAGAAATAAGCAGTTGAATAACACAAGGGTAAATTTTATACAGTGCCCAAAAACATTATGCTTATGCACTACCTGGAGTCAGGAGCTGATGCAGAGGCCATGGAGGGGTGCTGCTTACTGATTTGCTTCTCATGGCTTGCTCAGTCTGCTTTCTTGTAGCGCTCAGGACCACCAGTTCAAGGATGGTACCACCCACAATGGGCTGAGTCCTCTTACATTGATTATATTAAGAAAATTCCATATATGCTTTCCTATAGCTCAGTCTACAGAGGGAATTTGTCAAATAGGGTTTCCTTCTGTGAGATGACTCCAGTTGTGTTAGGTTGACATAAAATAGCTAGTACACACACACACACACACACACACACACACACACACACACACAGAGTGTCTGGTGTACGCCTATGTGTGTGTGTTACATGTGTACACACATGGAAAGCAGGTTGGCATCTGGTGTCTTCCCACTCTTCCCACCTTATTTCCTGTGACAGGGTCTCTCACTGAACCTGGTAGTAACTCTTTGAATTAGGCTGGTGGGCTGGCTATTCCTGGTTGTCAGTTTGACTACATCTGAAATGAACTATAGTCCAGAAAGGGAGGGTACACCTATGATCCAGATCTTGAGGAATAGTGGCCATGAAAAGCTTAGGCCCAGGCAAGGTAGTACACACCTTTGATCCCAGAAGACAGAGACAGTCAGATCTGAGTTCAAGGTCAGCCTGAGGCAGAGCATGTTCCAAATTCAGGTGTAGTGATACATATCTTTAATCTGGGCCATACCTTCTGCTGGAGGCCTACATAAGGACAATGGAAAAGGGAAGTGTTTGTTCTTTGCTCACACTTGCTTGCCAGCACATCTGTTGGAATCTACTTCTTCAGGATTCCAGCTTATACAGAAGACCAATGAAACACCGAGCCTCATGGGACTGAGCAACTATTAGATTCTTGGACTTTTCATTCTAATAGTTGGGTTATTGGACTACAGACTATAAATCATTCCAATAATTTCTCCTAATATATAAAGGCATTCCATCAGTTCTGTGATCCTGACTAATACACCTGGCTAAACTAGAAAGCTCTAGTATCTACCTGTCTTTGCTCATTTAATGCTGAGGTTACAGGCATGGCCACTGTGCTCTCCTTTTTATGTGGGTGCTGGGAATCCAAGCTTAGGCCCTCGTGTGTATGCAGCCTAAACACTTCATACACTAAGCCGCTTCCCTAACACTATGCTTCTATCTTATCGCTAACTTGTGAAAAACTTTGAGTTTATTTTCTGTGTTCTGAGCCACTTTCTTGAGATATAAGCTCAGCTCATGGCTTTCAACTGAATCTTTCCCCTAATATGTAATGACTGTAAGTATTCCTTAAAGACAACACAATCTTGTTATACTTCTGGTTATCATATAAAGTATTTCAAAAATTTTTCTTGCTATTTTTATCTTTGGGCCATTGATCATTTTGAAGTGTATCTCTTGATTTTTATAGATGGTGATATTTTTATGTATTGCTAGCCAGCCTGTTTGTTTGTTTGCTTGCTTGTTTCTTTTAGTCAAGTAATACAAATACCCTTTAGTGTAGATTTTTGTTTCAGTGTTAAAAGTTTGGGGAGCATAAACCTCTAAACCTGAGAAATGTCATATCTCTTGGGAAAGAATTGAAATTCCTACGATAACCCTTTCCCCTCCCCACACCCCCACTCCCAGCACCCACCCTGACTCCCCACACCCTCCACTCCCAGCATCCACCCTGACTCCCCACACCCTCCACTCCCAGCACCCACCCTGACTCCCCACACCCCCCACTCCCAGCACCCACCCTGACTCCCCACACCCTCCACTCCCAGCACCCACCCTGACTCCCCACACCCCCCACTCCCAGCACCCACCCTGACTCCTCACATTCCCCACTCCCAGCACCCACCCTGAGGTTCAGGGGCAGCTTTCTGTTAGCAGCTGAGAGGTCGTGTCTCTCGCTTGGGATGTTTTATAGTGGAAATAGAAGGCAGTTTCATTAGATCTTAAATCCTTTTGAAGGTTAATAAAATAACCCTATTAATATTCCCGTGAACAACGCCTTCATTTGTAATACTGCATTCTATAACACACACAAATCTTGTTCTCTCTTTTGCAGGTTGGCTAACAGTTCTCTTTCCTTCTTCTCCTTCAATTTCCTTCTGTCGACCTTTATCAGACTTCTGCCTTGACCACCGCAGACATTCTATTTAGTCCAAATGAACAAAATTATGTATCTACAAAAAAGACAAAGAAGAAAACCAAAGGAAAAGATTGTAGCTTAAAACAACTGTATCTGATTGAAGAATAATATAGTTTATTTTTTTCAGTACTGGAAATGGAATCTAGGTCCCTCACACGAGAGGCAATCACTCTGCCATTGAGCTACACCCCCAGCCTCAAACATGCACATATGTATTCATGCCTCATAACTATTAACATTGTCTTAGGCCACAGGCTTGTCTTCCCCAAAGCAAACCACTGTCCCTGTGAAAGGTCATTTCCTCCCCCTAATCTCCCTTCTCCTCTCTCCCTCCTCTTTCTCCCCATCTCTTTCTTTCTCTTGTTCTTTACAGCAAGCAATGTAAGAAGCATGTAGAGAAAGGGTGGAGGGGGGAGAGAGGATGAGACAAGGGGAGAGAAGAGGGGACAGGAGAGGAGAGGGAAGCAGAGGAGAGGAGAGGAGACACAGGGGCAGGCCAAGTGCCTTGGGAAGTAGTAGTTGATAGACTGTCTGAGCCAGACCAGTGCAGATGCGGATACACACAGCCAACCATCGGACTGAGCATGGGGACCTCAATGGGGAACTTAGGGCAAGGACTGTAGGAGCTGAAGGGTTTTGCAACCTCATAGGAAAAACAACATAGCAACCAACCAAATCCCCCAAAGCTCCCAGGGACTAAACCACCATCCAAAGAGTACACAGTGGGTACTCATGCCCCGCCCCCCATATGTAGCAGAGGATTGCCTTATCCCAAGATAGAGGAAGGCTAGGCTGTTGAGTCAGGAATGGGTGGGCAGGTGGGGGATCACCCTCATAGAAGCAGGGGGAAGAAGGAGGGGATAGGGGGCTTGTGGAGGGGATACTGGGAAGGGGGATAACATTTGAAATGTAAATAACTAAAATAGCCAATAAAAAAAAAAAAAAAAAAGAAAGTGCGTTCTGAATGTCACTGATGCTCACGAGATTATCTCCAGCAAGGAGGGCTGATGGGAACTGAAAAAGGCATAGCCCTGAATTCTGAAGGAGAGGAAAAAGTCACGGAAAGGGATATAATATTTCAGAATCTCCTCCTGCCGTTACAATTTACTGATCACCTACAATCCTCCCACAGAAGAGAACCCAAGCCTGCTTAGGAACATATGGTTAATCAAGCAAAAATAAGAACACAGATGGAGACCAAGTGTGGCGCTCAGGTGAGGCCAGGAGTAGATTACACACACAGCCCACGACTTCACCATCTGCTAGGGTGCTCTGGAGTGGGGCGGGCTTCTAACCTGGCCCCAGCATTCTGGCAGACATGGTGAAAAGAGCCAGATGGCCACTAATAAACTCTGTGTGAATTAGATCTCAGGAGATGGAACAAAGATAGATATTTAGAAATAGCTTTTTATGTTTTTCTGATGTGTTTGTGTCATTTAGACGAGCAGTCCTTTCTGTCTTTGCTCTCTTGACAGGGTCATGCTTGGCAGTCATTCTTAGACTGCTCTTAAGGCAATGTCAGGCTACATGTTCTAGACAGGGCATAGAAAAAGCTTTTAGCAGCAGAGTAAACTGTTAAAGGAAAATTTCCTTGATAGCAACCAGATGACCCAAGCAATACAGTGGAATGAAGCTTTTGAGAATGCAGGAAAGAATAATATTTCCTGTAAGAGCTGAACAATTTAGAATTTACCACTAGAGATGTGAGAGGCTCCCATGACCCAGCAGGGATGACATTAAGAAATGCCCAACAGTGGGGAGACGGAACTTGAAGAGATCACCTCCAGTAGATAGACATGGCTCCTAGTTCAGGGATGGGCCACCCACCCATTTCAAAATTTTGGACCCAGTATTGTTCCTGCCTAAAGGAAATGCAGGGACAAAAGTGGAGTAGAGACTGAAGGAAAGGCCATCCAGAGACTGCCCCACCTTGGAATCCATCCCATGCACAGGCACCAAACCCTGACACTATTGCTGATGTCATGTTGTGCTTGCAGACAGGACAGGAGCCTGGTATGGCTGTCCACTGAGAGGTTCTACCAGCAGCTGACTGAGACAGATGCAGATACTCAAAGCCAACCATTAGACCGAACCTGGGGACCCCTGTGGAAGAATGAGGGGAAGGACTGAGGGAGCTGAAGGGGATGGCAATCCTATAGGAAGAACAACTATATCAACTAACCAGACTCTTCAGAGCTCCCAGGGACTAAACCACCAACCAAAGAGTATACATGGGCTGGTCTGTGGCCCCCAGCTATACATGTAGCAGAGGACTGCCTTATCTGACCTCAGTGGGAGGGGATGTACTTGGTCCTGTGGAGGACTGATGCCCCAGAGAAGGGGGATGCTAGAGGGGTGAGGAGGGAGTGGGCAGGTGAGTGAGTGGGGGAGCACCCTCTTAGAAGAGACGATGTGGTCGGGGAGCTTGTGAAGGGGGAACTAGGAAGGGGGAACAACATTTGAAATGTAAATAAATAAAATAATTAATAAAAAATTTAAAATATACATAAAGATATACTGAGGAGCCCATGAAATGTATATGTATATGTGTACACACACACACACAAACACACCCATATATGCTGTGTGTGCTGTGCTTTTGTTTTGAATATTATTTTATGTATATGCAAGGTGGTTTCAAATTCATGATCCTGGTGCCTCAGCCTCCTGAGTGCTGAGATCACACCTCTGTGCCCCCATGCCCACCCGAGATCTGTGACTTTTAATAGTGATGATTATCTAACATCACAGAGCTCTCAGTTTTTAAGGAGAGATGGTTTGGTGTATTAATTGGCTGGGACAAGACATTGGATTTTGTATGGCTGAATCTGCTCATTTGGAAACTTGCCTGTCAGTGAAGGCTTCCAGGGCCTACATGCAGTTAGTGCTGTCTTAATGTACTTTCCGGTAGAGCAAACGAGGTGATAAGGTTGTGTTTACTCCCGCTGTGCTTGTCCTAGAGAGTCTGAGCAGGAGGCGCACACTTGTTTTCCAGCAATGGTTCACAGTAATAGGAAGACAACAGAATTTATAGTAGCCAGATTTGGCCACTTTCTCTGCCATTACTGTAACTGAAGTAGCTCAGAGCACAAAGGTCACATCAGGCGTTTGTGCAGAATCCACTGAAGCTGTTTGTAAAGATGCTTGATGGCTTTGTCTACCAGTCTTCTCAGAAGCCCAGTTACGCATCATTTCCTTCCATGTTTCAGATTTCACTGTAAATAAAGCGTTTATTACCAATGCCTTCCCTACCTACACTGTCAAGTGGGAGGAGACAGCTGTTTAGTATCGTGTTTAGGAGTGATAAACTCATTCAGTCTTTTTTAAAAAAATGTTTATTTTTGCATGCATGTGTGTATATGTGTATGGGTTTCTGTGTATCTCTCTGTGTGTGTCTGTGTCTCTGTGTGTCTCTGTGTGTCTCTGTGTGTCTCTGTGTGTGTCTTTGTGTATATCTGTGTGTGTCTCTCTTTGTCGTTTCTCTGTGTATGTGTGTCTCTGTATGTCTGTATGTGTGAGTATGTGTCTGTGTGTATGTGTGTCTGTGTGTGTGTCTATATGTATGTGTGTTGTGTGTGTGTGTCTGTGTGCATGTCTATATGTGTGTATATGTCTCTGTGTGCATCTCTCTGTGTGTGTGTATGTTTGTGTCTGTGTGTGTATGTGTGTGCATGTCTATATGTGTGTATGTGTCTCTGTGTGCATCTCTGTGTGTGTGTATGTTTGTGTCTGTGTGTGTGTGCATGTCTGCCTCTGTTGCTCATCACTTACTGAGACTCTGTCTCAAACAGTAAGTCTTGAACAAGCTAGTCTTGAACTTATAAGTTTTTGTCTCCTGAGCACTGAGATTAAAGACGTGTCTCCACATCGACACTCCAGCCATTTGTAGAATATTTTTAATGATCTATTTATTTTTATGTGCGTTGGTGGCTTTCCTGCATGTATGTCCATGTGAGGGTGTCAGATGGTCTAGAGCTGGAGTTACAGACAGTTGTGAGCTGACATGTGGGTGCTGGGAATTGAACCCAGGTCCATTGGAAGAGCTGCTGGTGCTCTTAACCACAGAGCCATCTCTCCAGTCCCTTTGCTAGGCTCTTGTTCTCTGTAATTCCTTGCTCTGATCATCACACCATCTTCCATCCTAGGTGGTGGGAGCCAGGATTCCACAGAAGATGCTGTGGAGTGGAGTTCATTCTGGAGTCTGGTCCCTTTACACAGCACAAGTTTCTCTTGCATTCATAATTTCTGGGGTTCATCACTGGTTGTCCTACAAGCCAAGGTCCAATAATTCCAATCCTGCATAAGTGGATGGTTCCTCCCCTCCCCCACCCCACCCCACCCCCAACAGCCTTCCACAAATGTGCTATCCTTTCCCAGTGGGGAAAGTGGAAGATGGAAGGCGATGCTCCTGGTAAGGACTGGAGCCACAGCTGAGTTCTTACCAAGTCTGGAAATCTTAGCTCTTCAGCAGGCCTAGTCCTGAAGGTTCCTAAGAAACCAATCAAGCAGGGAATAAGCATGATTTCCTTGTCGGCGTGAGTAACAATGCTTGACTAAACAGGAGGGGAACACAGATTGTGTCTTGCTGGAGGATAAGAAGTAACAAGCAGTCTGAAGTTAGAAAGCACCGTTACATTCTGGGTTACAGACTAGGAGATAGATGTCCCATGACTAAGATGTGGTTCCTGATGGGCGGGATGCAGCCCTTTGGCTCTGCCTGGCCTGGCCTGTTGACACTGACAGGAAAGGGTTGCTGTGACAACAGGGAAGCACAGGCAGCACAGGAAGGCCTCCCCTGGTGCCTCAGCCACTCTCCTGCCAGAATACAGGGGAGTTTCCAGCCCTGCTGTGATGGCTCTTCCCTGGATGTCCCTCCTCCCAGAACAAAATCTTGTTTTCTACACGATTACAAACAAGGTAAAGATTACACAGTACACCCCAAACAAGAAATGCCTAGCTGACCCACCAGCTCCCCAACTCACTGAGCACCCCTTTCTTTCTGGTGAGTTAGAAACTCAGCCTACCATCATCCCTCGCTCCCCCACCACACACACCAAAGATACTTTGGGTGACAGATGTCAAAGATACATTGTTCAACAGGGAGAGAGCAGAAGGAACGATCCCAACTGAGTCCCAAGCAACAGTGTTTCTCTTCTCGGTGGAGTTGCCAGGGTTGTGCTTGCTTTGCTTCTGCCAGGAGCTGGTATGGAGGAACCTCACCCCTGTTCAACTCCAGCTCTGGACAAGCTTTCCATCCCCCTCCCCTATCAGCCAGTCTCTCCCTCTCGGTCTCATCTCCTGCTGGTGTGCCATGATAAGTTTACTTTTCACCAAGTATAAATCTTGTCCAAAGCCTTCATCTTCTCTTCAGTGATTCTGTGTAAGGGACAGAAGGCCACCGCAGGAGACAGACTACACCTTTGTCACGTTCTTTATCAGGTCAGTTGACTGGCAGGCTGCTAAACACAGAAGACCATGCTCTCTGGCTACAAGCTCAGGGTGATGCAGACACTTTGGGTTGAATCAAAGAGAAAGAAGACTCCCAGAGGAAGGAGGGGGCCAGGGTGAGTCTGAATTACTCTGGACTCTTCTGTATGTGGTATCAACTAGAGTTTCTGATTTTACAAAGAGACATTAAAGAAAATAGGAAGAAGAAATAAAGTTAGAACCCAAACCATAGAGTAGTAGGAGAAATGATTTGTCTTAAAAATGCAAGGCAGCACCGTCCGTGTTGGCTCCTGGGGCGGTCCGTGTTGGCTGCTCATGCATACCCATGATCCTCTCATAGTGTCATTAATGTTTAATTACTTTAGATCCACGCCCCTTTTAGAAGCTGACAGTGTCTCAGAATGAAGACACAATGATTAGCATTTTATAGTCTTAATTTTGTGGTCAGTTGATTTTCAAGGAAGGTGAATAAATAATTTTTTATGAAAATATAAATTTTCATAAATAGGTTGTCTACACAGGTGAGGTGACATGTTAACAAAGTCTGGTATTTGTTCCATGGAACTTGTGACCGTCACTAACAAGATTCTTTGCCAAGTTCCTCAGAAGGATTTACCCCTCCCCCATGCCCTGTATCAGAAATATATATGTTAACTGGCATATGTCTTTTTCCAGTGGATGGTGCTACCTTATCCAGTTCATAGCAGACCCCACAGACCCATTCATTTTTGTAGTTATTCAGTTGTGTTCAGGTACATCTGGCACAGTGAGACACTGAGATACTTTAAACTTCTTTAAACCTCTAACAGTATATGCACTTACTTTATTAACTATTTTCCTTCCTTAGTAACTTCTTGTTAATGAAAGGTCAGACATACAGTGGATTCACAACTTATCTCTACGTCCTTTTCTATTATTTATTTTGGTTTTATATGCACAAGGTTTTGCCTGTGTGCATGTATGTACACCATGGTCTGTAGGGGCCGGAAGAGAGTGTCAAATTCCCTGAACTAGAGTCAGAGAGTTGCTAGCTGCCATGTGGTGCTGATAAATCAAGCCCAGGTCCTCTGCAAGGGCAATAATTACTATTAACTGCTGAGCCATGTCTCCAACCTAACTTCTGCCTTCTTGAAAAAATAATTACATTTTATCTATCTATCTATCTATCTATCTATCTATCTATCTATCTATCTATCTATGTGCATGCCATTTGTTTGTTTGTTTATGTCTTTATGTGCATACCATGGCACACATTCAGAACTCAAAGGACAACTCGTGCAAGTTGATTCTCTCCTTTAAGTCTATGGGTGCTTGGGATTGAACTTAGATCGTCAGGCTTGGCAGCAAGCTCCTTCACCCACTGAGCCTTCTCTCTGGTTACCTTCTTATTTCTTAATATGCTAGACTTAATTATTAGACTTGACAATCAGAAGATGATAGGGAGACATTAACAGCCAGAATCTCTTGACTAGATACCAAAGGGACTTAAAATAGCTCTCAAATGTACACTTCTAAGTATTTAAAAAGGGAACGGTAGCTTAAAAGTTGGAGGGATCTTTTAGAAGCAGAAATAGAGTGTCGCCTCTACGCTCCTTTTATTTTTCTGATTACTTGGCACCTGTTATTACAACAGTTGAGCCTACGGGTTGACCATAACCTGTTTGCAGAGTTGCAACTAAGCCCATCAGTCATTTGCATCTCTGTGGCTGTTTTTTTCTGTTGAAGACTGTCACATTTATAGAATAGGTCCGCTACTAAATGTAAGTGTAGCAACTAATATCAAATGTTTATCAGCTATCTCTTTATAAGGCAACAATTTAATCTCTCCTTTAAAAACATTTTGCTATGAAATATATAAACATATATGAAATGAGAAGGAATTGTATAATGAAACCCCAGTACTCAGCATCCAGCTTTGATTATTAATATGTTATCAATATATTTATCTCTGTCTCTTTACTTTTTTATCCCGTGTATGGTGTTCTATCAAAATTTTATTGAGATGAAATTTTGCACTCTATAAAATTCACTCATTGTAAGGACACAACTGTATAAAAGTTTATGTCAATTCACACAGCTATGAAACAGCTAACACAGTCTAGTATTAGAAGATTTTAGGTCAGGGAACAGAGCTAAACAGAGAGTTCTCAACTGAGGAAACTTGAATAACTGAAATGCACCTAAAGAAATGTTCAACATCCTTAGTTATCAGGGAAATGCAAATCAAAACAACTCTAAGATTCCACCTCACACCAGTCAGAATGGCTAAGATCAAAAACTCAGGTGACAGCAGATGCTGGTGAGGATGTGGAGAAAGAGGAACACTCCTTCATTGTTGGTGGGATTGCAAGCTGGTACAATCACCCTGGAACTCAGCCTGTCAGTTCCTTAGAAAATTGGACATAGTATTACCTGAGGACCCAGATATACCACTTTTGGGCATATACCCAAAAGATGGTCCAACATATAACAAGGACACATGTTCCACTATGTTCATAGCAGCCTTATTTATAATAGCTAGAAGCTGGAAACAACCCAGATGTCCCTCAACAGAGGAATGGATACAGAAAATGTGGTACATTTGCACAATGGAGTACTACTCAGCTATTAAAAACAATGACTTCATGAAATTCACAGGCAGATGGATGGATCTAGAAAATATTATGCTGAGTGAGGTAACTCAGTCACAAAAGAACACACATGGTATGTAATCACTGATAAGTGGATGTTAGGCAAAGAGTAAGGAATTCCTGCAATACAACTCATGAAGCTCAAGAGGAAAGAAGACCAAAGAGTGGATGCTTCAGTCCTACTTAGAAGGGGGAACAAAATAATCAAGGGAAGTAGAGGGTGGGAGGGACTTGGGAGGAAGAGAAGGGGGGGAGAAAGAGGGGCAGAATCAGGTGTGGGAGGAGATGGAGGAGATGTACAGAGGGCTAGGAAATTGAACAGAGGTGTGTAGCAATGGGGGATGGGGAACTGGGGGTACCAACCAGAAAGTTCCAGATGCCAGGAAAGCAAGAGCCTCCCAGGACCCCATGGGGATGACATTAGCTAAAATACCCCTCAAAGGGGAGGAAGAACTTGTCAAGACCATATCTAGAGGTTTGGCATGGCCCCCTAGTTAAAGGACGGGGCCACTCACCCATCTCCAAAATTCTAACTCAGAATTTCTCTAAAAGAATTCTAAAGAGACAAAATGTGGAGCAGAGACTGAAGGAAAGGTCATCCAGAGACTGCCCCACCTGGGGATTCATCCCATATGCAGACATCAAACCCAGACACTATTGCAGATGCCAAGAAGTGCTTGCCGACAGGAGTCTGATACAGATGTCTCCTTAGAGGCTCTGCCAGATCCTGACCAATACAAACATGGATGCTCGCAGCCAACCATTGGACTGAGCACAGGGACCCCAGTGGAGGAGTTAGGGGAAGGACTGAAGGAGCTGAAGGGGCCTTATCTAACATCAATGGGAGGGGAGGCCCTTGGTCCTGTGAAAGTTTGATATCCCAGTGTAGAGGAGTGCTAGGGTGGTGAGGCAGGAATTGGTGGGTGGGTGGGGGAGAACCCTAATAGAAGCAGGGTAAGGGGGTATGGGATAAGGTGTTTGCAGAGAGGAAACCAGGAAAGAAGATAACATTTGAAATGTAAATAAATAAAATCTCCATTTTTTTTTTGAAGGAGATTTTTGGTCATCCAAACAATTTCTCAGTACCTATTGGCAGGTACTATTGCTCTCTCAAATCTGGTCCTAAGAAGCCACAAATATGCAAACTTACAGATTTTCACTTTTTGGACATTTCATATAAATGCAGCCACATAGTATGTAATCTGCTTCTGGTGCACATGTGTGTGTGTGTGTGTGCATATGTGTGTGTGTGCACGTGCGTGTGCGTGTGTGTGTGTGTGTGTAGGACAGAGGCCCACCTCCAGTGCTGTTGCTCCATAGTATTATACACTGTATTTTTGAGTCAGGGTCTCTCCTTGGCCTGGAGCTCACTAAGAATGTGAGGCTAGCTGACCAGCAGGCCTCATGGGGCCCCTGCTCAGCCCATCTGCGTGCATAGTTTTGTTGTTTTTTTTTTTTTTTTAAATTATCATTTTACATTTCATGTGTGGGTCTCTTGCTTGCATGTATTACACACACATACACCTCCTGCTCACAGGATCCAGAAGAGGGAAATGGAATTACAGACAGTTGCAAGGTGCCATGGGTGGGAATCAAACCCAGGACCTCTGGAAGTACTGCCAGTGTGCTTAACTGTTGAGCCATGTCTCCAGCCCCCTTTTAAAGTGTGCAGTGTGGGTCTAGAACTCAGGCCCTCACATCTGTAAGGCAAATACTTTGCCAGCTAAGCTATCTTCCCTTCTCCGTTCACTTAGCACATTTTTGACATACCATTCATTCATGTAATAATTCATCCTGTGCAATAATTCACACCTTTCCACTGCTGAATTCTATTTAATTACCTGGAAGCCTCACGTTCTCGCTACTGCCGACACTAGGATTGTCTATAGTTTTGGGCCAATGCACTCCGTAGCATGCTGCTGTGGCTAGTCATACATAACTCTGTGTCCCTCCTGTCTTGGGTAAGTCCCACTTGCTGCAATTGCTAGATTGTCTAGCAAAAGTACATTTTTCTTTCTAAGAAACTAATTGCATTCTGATGGCTATTCTGTTTTATAATCCACCTGCGAGGCAAGGCCATCTTTTTTCTCCGCATCGGCTCCATCTTTTCCTATTAGCTGTCCTTTTAGGTAATTGAGTTCTAATGGATGCATAATATCTTTCTTTACCTTATTGAGAAGTAGATACAGTGACACTTAACTCCCCCCCCTCCGCCTTTTTGTCCCTCCTGAGACAGGGTTTCTTTATGTAACCCTGGCTGTCCTGGAACTCCCTCAGTATGTAGATCAGGCTGGCCTGCTTCTGCCTCTCTAGTTAGTGCTGGGGTTAAAGGAATATACCACCATCGCCCAGCAACCATTTTAAAGAGAAAGCACTCCTGGAAATGAGACCGTAAATTAATGAGTCACTTGTAGATTCTCATCTGGAAACGAGCCCAGGTCTTGGAACCAGAGAGGGTTTTTTTTCTTGTAGTCAGGCCCACTGTCTTGGGCATGCGCATTGGTCTTTTCCCTTTCAGCAGGCACCTTCTTCAGTGACTTTACTACGGCTGGTGAGCGTGATTCGAATTCGGGTTCTGCAGACGTCTTTCTGGTGTCATTAAAAGGCTCAGCTGTGGCGTGGCTCAATGGGCCACATGTACCTTGGTGGGAGCAAACCGCATTTGAGTCTGGACGGGAGCAAATGGAACAGGGCCCGAATGCAGCCACCACCATGTCCCAGAAAGTTTCAGAAGCATTTCTGATTGCAGTCTCTTGATTTGGGAATCCACATGTCCATTCCTATTTGTCAGTTAAAACTTCCGAAGAGATTTAACACCGACCCACCCTCTCTTCCTTTTCCTGCACTGGCCCATGCAGTTAAAGTCTGAAGCTGGGGTCATCCTGTGGTTGGCTGAAAGGTATAGATGGCTTTCTTCCTCTTCCTGTTCTCCCCCTTTTATTCCACGAGATAGGGAAGAGGCAGGGGAACAGGAAAGCGCCTTCTTATCTGGCTCCATCCGAAAGTGGTTTAGCATTTTCAGGACCTGGAAGGTGCCCTCAGATGGATGACTCTACCTTTCTTATTGTCCGTCTTAGCTCTTTATCTATGCAGAAAATGTATTTTCAGCCTAGTTGGCTACCATGGCCAATAGATGACCTCTGATGACCGTTTCTGCTTTTCTTTGCTGGGGTGCTATAGTTTGTGTCCCTGGAGTTTGTCCTTATAAATAGAACCTAAAGCAAGCCCTTCATATGAGGGCACACATGCCTGGTCCTCAGGAAGTGCTCTCTCCCTTCCCCGTATTATATAGCTACTGGTGAGCCAGGACAATGGCCGACCACTCCTTAGCCCTCTCAGTGATTACTGATTATCATATGTCTTGTAGATTTCTCAACTGAGAATCTGACAAAGAGTTCACTGTCACCCCAAGTTCACAGATCCAACTGGGGCTCTCCTTAGTTGGCTTCTTGAAATGGATAAAGCTCTCTAATGGCAGGGGAGAGGGTAGGGGTATACATGGAATTTTCCCATCTAAAGTATCTATATCTTCTCTTAACTCTTAAAAACCTCAGTGAGGAGAGACACATGAGAGCTTTAAGCTTATTGCCTAGGGAATCCTAGAAAATTAACAATGTTTGAAATTTCACTCTGGCGTGTCTACTCTATCTTGAGATAAGTCTGGGCAATGGGTCTGAGTCAAGTAGGTTTTCAACATGTACTTCTGCTGTCCCTTGACTGTCTTGGACAATGGGTTTCAGGTACCCCAAACATACAGGTTCTGAGTTCCTTACATAAACTGATATAGTATTTGCATGTGACTTGCAATACACACTGTGACAACTTATCTATAGCCCAGTACTCATCAGCTCCTGTGACTACAGAAATGCCTGAGACAAACAACTCATAAAGAGAAGTGGTTTTTATTTCCTTCACAATTGTAGCAGTTTTCACTCTATGTTTGATAGGCTCCGTTGATTTTGGGTCATGGCAGAGAAATATGGTAGTGAAAGCATAGGAGTTTGGGGGTGGGGTGGGGGAGGCTTAAGATCCCTATCTCACAATATTCTTCATCTCTTTCAAGATGGTGCCTTGAAGCCTTCATGTTAAGCTCCACCTCCCAAAGGCTTCACCACTTCCTGGAAGCACCAAAGTGGGAACCAATTGACAATTCAATCCCAGATGTGGAGCTCATGGTTACAGAAGTTGTCAGACAGACAGACAGACACATATACATACAGAGGCACACATGTGTACACAGTATGTACACACATACCCGTACATATGCAGCCGTGATTCACTGGCCAGTAGGAATCCTGGCAAATGTATCGTTAGATGACCTCAGCATTCAAACATCACAGACTGTATTTACATAAACTAAAGTGGCTATGACGTCACCGGGTGGCACATATTCACGGGACCATTATCATGTCCATCATTGAGCAAACGTCGTTATGTAGTGTGTGACTCTGTGTATTTTCCTCAGCACAGAAAAATTTTTTTCCAACTGAAAAACAAGTGATAGAAGCCAGACAATTGTGTCTTAACAATTCTAAGAAGATGGAATAGGAAAGCAGTAGGGGCCAGTTCTCTCACTGACTCTGAAGATCACCAATTTGGCTGGATTAGCTTGCCAGGAAGCTCCAGGGAGCATCTTCCCAGTGCTTGGATTACTGGCTTATGCCACAGTGCCCAGGTTTTATGAGGATTCTGGAGAGCTGAGTTCAGGTTCTCATGTTTGTGCAGTGGACACATAACCGATTTAGCCATTTCCTAGGCCTGATACGTAGGTCTATATAACTTCAACACATTAAAAAAAAAACTTTCGAAAGATCTTGTTTATCATTAAGACAATAACACAATTATTTCTGGATATTGTGAATCATTAAAAACAGTGTTTGAAACATAGTTAGCCACATGCTTGGCTGGGCAAACTTCCACTGCCAGATCTCATGACTATATATCTCCATGTCTGTCTGTCTGTCTGTCTGTCTGTCTGTCTGTCTGTCTATCATCATTAAGAAAGCATGGTACCGTGTTAATATTCCCTAAGAACACAGCTAGGGATGCCCCAGACTGGACAGACAATTGACTAGCAGGCCCCAGGGTGTTTTTGCTTATGGCTGTATTGTATTACAAGAAGATACAAGTTATATGTTGTGGTGAAAAGGGGCAGAACAAACCACATAAAGTGAGATCAGAAAGAGAATTGTGTGCAGGGTGAAGCCTGAACAGTCAGGTGAGGCTCCAGGAGCCCTGGTCCACAGGCTCCCTGTGGAGCCACACAAGGTGTGTTTAATTCTGTCTGTGAGTTATGGCAGTTCATGTGAAATGTCCCTGAGAGACGCTCACTACAGACTTACTATCTTGGGAAGGTTTCTCACGGAGGCCCTCTGCAGGCATGCGCCTACAATCCAGGCTCCTAGAAGGAAAGCAAGAGAAATTATACATATATAAGCATTTTTAGGCACAATGAGCTACTCTTATCTGTTTAAAAAAAAATGATGGGAACTCTTCCCAAATCTAATTTCCCAGATGTCAGCCTAGGGTTAATCTCATATGCAGCCCTATTAAAGGGTAGCATAGGCAAGCCTCCTCTGTTAACAGCATGACAAGCAGGTGCACAGATGGGGAAATACAATAGAGCAGAGACTAGTGCAGGAACAGCCCTGTATCCATGTGGCCACCTAAGGAATGACAAAGCCACCTTTGTGATCGAGCAGGGAAAAGATGTCTCTTTAATAATCTTAAATCAATGGTACTGATCATTGCTGTATCCATATGGGAAAATAATTCTGGCACTTATTTATGATTTCTGAATATCAGTTCTAAATAGGTCAAGATAATTACGCCTGTAGTAAATAACCAGCTATTTTCTTCAGTGGTATAGTTGCTGGTACCTGTGATCCAGTGAAGAACTTTCCAGTGAATAGCATTCCTATTTAAGTCGGGAGTTCACAAAAGACTAAACCAAATAAAAAAACAAGGAAATAGCAGGGAGAGTTATTGAGAAAAGGAGGAAGAGGGGGAGAAAGACAAGTGGTTCAGTGGGATGATAGAGGGTGGAGACAAAACACTTTATAAATATTTATGAAATTGTCAAAGAACGAAAAACAAAATAACCAATCAAAACATAATCACAATCAACAACAAATAAATGAGAACAGCGTGCAATGTCTTTATAGCCTTAGAGCCAAGGTTTTCTTAAACATGCAGAAAAAGCACTAACCATACAGGAAAAGATGGATAGATCAGATATGATTAAAATCAGGAAGTTGGCTTTACTAAGAAATCTAAATAAGCTGGTGATGGGAAAACATATGATAAATAAAGGCGTCTGCACAGTGTTTGAATGCACAATGTGTAAGAAATTCCTGCAAGTCAAAGATAAAAGGTGAGACTGGCAAGAAGGCTCAGTGGTAAAGTGCTTCCTATTGGCTCTGCAATCTGGGTTTGGTCCCTGGTACCCATGTGAATGTGGAAAGAGAAAACCCAATCCACAGAGATGTTCTCTGACCTCCAGATATACACTGTGGTGTCTCTTTCTCTGTTTTTCTGTCTCTCACAAATATAATCTAAAATTCAAAATAAAAGAATACCATCATAACTTTGTAATATGATCAAAAAGTCTAATTATGCAACATTTCACAAAAGGGATGTGTGGACAGCCAATAAACACATACACATGCACACACACATGCACACACACACACACACACGCACACACACACATGCACACACACACATGCACACACACACATGCACACATTATATACATTTCTTTTTGGTACCATAACAAGTTACCACAGATTTAGTGACATGAAACTGATGCTGGAAGATTCTCAACAGGAGTGTGCATCAGTGTGCACACAAATATACACACCGGGATGCATGCTGCAGCTCACACCAGGCTGGAAAAGCTCCAAATATCCACCAGCCATAGAATGAACAATGATGTCCACACAGAAGAACAAATGATGTCCATGCAGAGGAACAAATGATGTCCACACAGAGGAATATCAAACAATAAGGAGAACAAAGCAGCTAATACTTGACTACACATGGTGACATGGATGAATCTCTCAAATGTAATATGAAGTAGCATCATGCAGATGTCCCAGAGTACACGTGTGTGATTCTTCTATTATAGAGTTGGAAAGTAGACAATTAAACAGTGTGCCTACAGTTGTCAGGACTACAGTCCTGGCTGGGACATGGAAGTGACCAGAAGGAAGGAATGGAGGTTTTGGCAGTGGAAATGTCGCACACCTTCATTTGGGGTGGGCACACTGATACAGACACTCTACAACAGTCTATCAGGGACTGGGGATGTAGCTCAGTTGGTGGAGTGCCTGGCTAGCATGCTCATGCCGTTGAGGTCTGTCCTCAATACCATGTAAGCCAGGCACGGTGGCCTGAGCTTTTAACCCCGGTGGGAGGCGGGAGGAAGCTAGCTGTAGGCTAAGTTTAAGATCATCTTCAGCTGCACCGTGAGTTTGAGGCCAGCCTGGGGTACACGAGACACTGTCTCAAGAAAAGGTCCATCTGGATGGCTGGTCACTCATGGTCTTCATCCTTTCGAAATACATGGGCACATGTTATACTTCAGTAAATAGTGGCTTACGTACAAACTGCAGCCCATACTAAGAATTATGTGTAGAATTCTTTGGCGTCTATCTGAAAGAGAAATGAAGCATTATCAAACCCACTTTCCCCTTCCCATAGACCCTAACTTTTTTTTTTTTTTCGATTGAAGAGAGGTTTTCTTTACACTCTCCCATTGAGGGTTGACTCCAATTTGAAGTCTGTGGAAAGTTGAGACCACCTTCTCAGGAACTGTGTCCCGCGTTTCGCAGAAACAGGCTTGGTGGGGACTTCAGCTTCAGCGTTTAATCTGCTGCCGGCTGTCCTCGGTTAGAAATTCCAGTGACTCCTACGCATAAGTAGCAGATTTGCAGCTTGGTTTTCATGTGGGTCCCCCCAACTGGAGCAGGGGCTTACCCTGACTCTGTTGCCCGTCTGTGGATTCTGTTCCCCTAACTGGACTGCTTTGGTTGACCTCAGTGGCAGAGGATGTGTTTACTCTTGCAGTTACTTGGGTTGGTGGGGGTGGGGGGAAGGGAAGGACCTTCTCCTTCTCAGAGGTGAAAGGGAGGGGCAGGGAGAGGAGCCCTGTGAAGGAGGTACTGGGAGTAGAGGGGGCTTGCAATTAGGATGTAATGTGAATAAATAAATTAATTAATGGAAAAAAAAGTTCCAGTGGCTTATCTGCCTGTGAGACTGAGAGGAGTCTGGAAGCTCAGGCACAAGCAGGATCCCTTGCTGGTGAAGTCAGCTTCTCTCCACGTGACCTTACAGAAAGTTCCAGTTGATTTCCAGCCTGTGTCTGATCAGAACTGTTCTTTAATGACAAGATTTCAGGTACTACTTTGAATTAAAACGTACTGTCCTCATTCATTGGCTTGCTTGCTTGTTTGTTTATTATAAATTTACTTTGAGAAATCCTCCAGTGGGTGAACAAAAATAAGAAGACTAATTCTTTCTATCAAGAATCACTCTGGGGGCTGGAGAGACGGCTCAGTGGTTAAGAGCACTGACTGCTCTTCCAGAGGTCCCAAGTTCAATTCCCGGCATCCACATGGTGACTCACAACCATCTATAATGGAATCTGGTGCCCTCTTCTGGTGTATTTGGAGACAGCAACAGTGCACTCACATAAATAAGTCTGAGAGAGAGAGAGGGAAAGAGAGAGAGAGACAGAGAGAGAGAGAGAGAGAGAGAGAGAGAGAGAGACAGAGAGACAGAGACAGAGACAGAGACAGTGAGAGTAAGAGAATCACTTTGACATCGCACAGCTATACGCAGTCAGCCCCAAGAATTTTCTTCCTTAGGGACTCAGGAGGTATGGGAATATTACACTGTTGATTTATAACAGATTTGGCTGTTAGGAAGGAAGTGGGATTCTACTGAGCTTGAAGAAGGAAGAGAAGAAGAAGAGGAGAGGTAGCAGGATGGGAAGGAAGAAGGGGAGGAGGAGCAGGTGGAGAGCAAGACTTGTTTGAAGAAAATCATGACTAATAAAGCAGTCTGCCTTAGTTCTGTCAGTTGTGACAAAGGACAGTCTGGGTGGCTTATACATACCATAGAGATTAATTTTTTCCCACAGAGTCAGAGGCTGGGGAATCTGAGATCAGGGTGTCAGTAAGGTTGGGGCTGGGAAAGACCTTCTTAGTTAGAGATTGCATTTTGTTATTGTATTGTTTTCTGGGTAGTATCTTTAATTTGAAAATGAGAACATATTAATTATACATGATGATGGGCTTCATAGATGATTTATACATTATGATATGTGGAGATGTTTGGAGTAAGGTTTCAAGCTTACTTTCAAGCTTTCAGGATGAGTATTTTCTGATTCTCTTCCCAAAATGAGAACCGATCCCAGGATAATTTTACTGGAGGTTGTGTGAACATCAAAATTCAAGAAAATGTATAATGTGGAGTTTTGAATAGGAATAGCGCCTCATTTGTGTTTGAATGCTCTGCCCATAGAGAGTCATGTTGTTAGGAGGTATGGCCTTGTTGGAGGAAGTGTGTCACTGTGGGCTTTGAGGTTTCCTATGCTCAAGCTACAACCTGTGTAACACACATTCCCTTCTGCTGCCTGCAGATCAAGAATAGAAGAGGTTAATCTGGCTTGTGTTTTCAGAGTGTTAGTGTCTATGGTGTCAGAGCCAGCTGAGAATTCATATCTTGATCCAAAAGTAGGAGGCAGAGAGAGAACCCTGGAAAACTTCAAAGCCTGACCCCAGTGACACACCTCCTCCAAAAAGGCCACACTTCCTAATCCTTCCCAAACAATTCCACCAACTGAAGGCCAATTATTCAAACCTGTGAGTGATGGGGGCCACTCTCATTCTAATCTCCACATAGAGGAACCTTGGGGCAACCTGGATAGCCAGATCAGGCAAACAGATAAGCTCTGAGTTCAATCAAGAGACTGTACTTCAACGAATAAGGTAAAGACTAATTTAGGAAGACTCCTAATGTCAGCATTGGGCCTCCATATGCATGAGCACATGTATGAGCATAGCCCTCACATGTGCACTCTCACACATGGGAATATGTATACAAACATGCATACTGTTTGTATACATATATATGTATCTCATATATATGTATACATATATATGTATCTCATATATATGAGAGATATGAGAGAGAGAGAGAGAGAGAGAGAGAGAGAATATAAGCAAGGGAGAAAAAAGAGAAGAGACTCCCAGACACCCAAGATGGAGCAAGCATAG
>JANHMN010000004.1:170833733-170941549 GCA_030674055.1 Rhabdomys pumilio | reverse complement strand
GAGGGGAGAGGGGAGAGGGGAGGAGAGGGGAGAGGGGAGAGGGGAGAAGAAGGAAGGAAGGAAGGAAGGGAGGGAGGGAGGGAGGGAGGGAGGGAGGAAGGGAGGAAAGGAGGAAGGGAGGGAGGGAGGGCAGGCTGGACCAAGTGTGTTCACAAGCAATATCACTGCATGCCTGCAGTCAGCTTGAGTCTGCTTAGAATAAATTTGAGAAGTGACTGTGATAATTGCACTTGAACCTGTTTTGAACTCTGGACCTACAGAAAAGAAAATAGAGACTTGAATTGTTGAGTGCTGGATGTGCGAGTGAGGTTAGCTATTCCTTCCAAAGGAAATACTGTAGCTTCTAAGATGCCCGCTCCTGTCCATGCAGGGCATATATTCAAAACATGGTTCTTTTCAGACAAAGATAGAGTTGCTACTGAAGCTGGATCAAAAACAACATAGAGTATACCAAAAATCACCCAACAATTTACAGCAGTCGTGGGTGGTCCAGCTCGTTAATTGCAAAATGGAGCCCTTTACTGTTAACATCGGAAAAAATGTGAAAACCAAACAAAGATGTGGTCCAAGAGAGGATGCTTAACAGTGATGATTCTGTAGGAGAAAGGGCATGGGAAGTTAAAGCATGAGCTGATTGCTCTGGTGAGTGTTCATGGCAATTAAAACAGTGAACAGCATCTCATCTTCTCACCCCTATCCCCATGTCCAGGCCAGCTTCTCAGCCAGGAAGAAATTCTAATCAGCTGCAGTGAGTTTGGTCCCAGCAGACCTTTCCTTTCTATTGTTTCTCCGGATAAGTGGGTTTGTCTTGGCTCCTATTGTTTTAAAGAGCCACTTTGGTTCCTGTGTTCTTTCCTGCCAAAAGCATGGTGCAATTGAGAGGGAGAGGGAGAGGAGGGAGGGGGAAGGGGAGGGGAAGAGGGAGGGAGGAGGAGAAGAAGGGAGGGGAAGAGGAAGGGAGGGGGAGAGGAAGGGAGGGGGAAAGGAAGGGAGGGAGGGAGGGAGAGAGAGGGAGAGAGAGAGAGAGAGAGAGAGAGAGAGAGAGAGAGAGAGAGAGAGAGAGAGAACGAGCGCTGTGGATACACCTGGAAGGATGCTGAACCAGGGCCAGAGGCTCTAAAGCTTTGATTCTGTTGCTCTTAGGGCTCTGTATATGAAATGTACATTTTGCTTTATATACATTCCAGTTAAATTTCTTGTTTACAATAGCTATTGTGGTTTGAATGTGAATTGTCCAGCCATAAGCTTGTGGGTTTGACTATGTGGTCCCCCGTTGGGAGTAAACCTTGAGGTATGGCCTAGCTGGAGGTAGTGAGTGAGTCACTGTGAGGTCAGCCCTCCCTTAAGCTGCATCTTGCCAGGGATTTGATCACAGCCATGAGGAAAGCAACTAACTATAGCGTTTGACTTATAACATTTGTGAATACACTTGTTGACAATACTGTATGAGAGACTGAGAGGCCTGTTGAACTTCTGTGATTATAAAGGCTATTTTGGTATTATTAGATATGGATACACACTTCTTAATATTTGCCTCATGATCAGTCTGTTGTTAGTGTGTGTTGAGCAGTCCATACCCGCTGTGGTAGATTTCTTAGAGTGATATCAGGCCTAGCAAAATGGCTCAGTGGGAAAGTTGCTTACTGCACAAGCCTGGCGGCCTGAGTTTGGTCCCCAGAACCCACAGTGGAAAGTCTGCCCCAGGTCCTCTGTGTACACATTATGGCTTCCAGTTTAGTGTTTTTGTGGGATTCCTGAATGCTTGAAAGAGTGGCTCTCTGATTCTCGAGCCATTTTTTGGGCTTTTTTCCTTTTGTTGGTTTGTCTTGTCCAACTGCAGTGTGATAGTTTTTCCTTTACCGTATACTTTATTTTGTTATATTGAAAAAAATGAATGAATGTAAAACCATTAGGATAAAGGTTGATAACTGAACTGTTATTTATACCTGTGGGGAGATGGAAGATCAGTTTCCTTCAATGGAGTAAAACTGGGTATATCAACCACTCCAGGGAAAGCCTCATGTTCAGGAATAGTTGACCAACACATAATGAACTTTGCAGGTCTTTGTGTGTGTGTGTGTGTGTGTGTGTGTGTGTGTGTGTGTGTGTGTGTGTACGCGTGCGCGCGCATATGCTTTTATTTGGTTATTAGTATAGCAGGGTTGGTTTTGTTTTGGGGGTGTTGTTTTATTTCATTCTGTTGGTTCTGGGGCTTTTATTGTTGTGTTGGGGTTTTTTTTTGTCTGCTTTTTGAGAACGACCTTAAAATTGGGTTGGGTAGGGAGGGGTAGAAGATCTAAAAGGACTTGGGCGAGAGGAAGAATATTATCAAAATATATTTAAAATCAAAAATTGTTGTAAATAATAAAAAATATAAGCCAGGCAGTGGTGTAGTCTTTTAATCCCAGCACTCAGGGAGCAGAGGCAGGTGGCTCTCTGTGAGTTTGAGGCCAGCCTGTGCATATGTGTGTGCACATTCATATGTGTATTCATGTTCGTGTGTACATATGTATATACATGCTTATGTGTACATATGTGTACACGTTCATGTGTGTACATGTTCAAGTGCATGCATATTCATGTGTATGTATGTCCATATGTATATTTATGTTCATGTGTGTGCATGTATGTATACATGTTCGTGTGTGTGTGCATATTCATGTCTGTATACATGTTTATGTTATGCCAGAGCTACACAAAGAAACCCTTTTTTGAAAAACAAAGCAAAACTAATTAAAAAATATAATAAAAAAATTTTAAAAAAAGTCAGAACTGGCTCCTACAGTCTGTCCTCTGGCCTGATACAGCCTAAGGTACTACATAGTCTAGCTACTCCAGCCTGAAACTTAACCTCACTTGGCAATCCTTCTCCTCCTGTCTACCTACTAATTTCGGGATTACACCTATGGACCACCGTGCTTGTCAAGTTTACTACCTAAGGTGTACAGCACACTGCTTTGATGTATAAGTAGCTATTTAATGATCTCCAATGATAAGTGTGCTATACTGCTCCCTTCACACAGATACCTGTGAGCTGGACATAGGTTTAGAGAGCTTCAAGTATACAATACATTATTACTAATTAGAAAAAAATCAGGACAAACAGGAGAGTTCCAGACTTAAACATCTTACAACTAAAATTTGGTGTCTTCCTAGCAACATCTCCCCACTTCTTGTTAAGTTGAAGTTTAGCAATTTGAGTGTTTTGTTGTTTAATTTTGGAAAATAGATTTCATATAGCCCAGGCTAGCCCCAACCTCTCTACTTAGTTATGGATGATTTTGAACTTTGTCTTCCTGCCTCTATCTCCCAAATGCTGGGATTATAAATGAGTTACCACACCCACCAAGTTTAGCAATTCTTGTGTAGATTTACCACACCCACCAAGTTTAGCAATTCTTGTGTAGATTTTAGATTTATAATCTAAAAGCCTTTTTATTTAAAGCTTTAACACACAGCACAAGCACTGGAATTACAATATACACACTGGAAATTTGC
This sequence comes from Rhabdomys pumilio, assembly GCA_030674055.1. NCBI lineage: Eukaryota > Metazoa > Chordata > Mammalia > Rodentia > Muridae > Rhabdomys > Rhabdomys pumilio. The sequence goes on along the minus strand of JANHMN010000004.1, from coordinate 170,938,051 downwards.
TGAGAGACTAGATTGTTTTAGTAATGGCATGGAAATTTATTCACATTCAAAACAATAGGTTATGTTTAGAATAATAATTATGTAAAGTCAATATCATTGTGGATGGTCTGAGGAAGTCAGTATTCTTAAAAGGCGTTAGCATATATTAAATGTACAAAATATGACGTTTCATTAAAATGTCATTCTTTTGAAGTAAAAAATTATATAGTGAGAATGTACAAGGAAAAAGTCACTTGAGTCCTAAAAAGCTGTGACAAGAGAGAGACTCACACTTGGATACTGTAGCTTTCAGAAGTTTTGACAGGCAACTGCCAGTTGTCTTGTTTCATCACCCTTTGGGAAAAAGCCAGTGACCCCATAAATAACATCCAGAGTCCCATTCACGTGGCTGATGGGGGAAACCCCTTGGCTGATGCGCGTGGTAGTTCAGTTTATTTTCTTTTCTTAGTGTCTCACGTCAATTTCTTTTCTTTCCTTTGGGTGGATTTTAACCAGTTGGAAAGAGTTAATTTTATTAATAAAGTAAAGCAAATGAATATTATGATTAAAGTATTCAAATGAAGATGCTCAGGGACTTAAAAAAAAAAAAAACAGTGTATTTTTTTCTTCTTCAGGAGATCTAATCCCAGTCTGTGTGAGCTAGGCAAGCCTTCTGCCGAGCTCCATCCTCAGTCAGGTCTTGTTATGAATCTCAGTAGTCTAAGCCTTGCACTTGCCTTGTAGCCCTGTGTCATGGTTTGAATATGCTTGGCCCAGGGAGTGGCAGGATTAGAAGGTGTGGCCTTGTTGGAGTAGGTGTGTCACTGTGGGTGTGGGCTTTAAGACCCTCATCCTAGCTGCCTGGAAGCCAATATTCTGCTAGCAGCCTTCAGATAAAGATGTAGAACTCTTAGCTCCTACTGTACCATGTCTGCCTAGATGCTGTCATGCTCCTGCCTTGATGATAATGGACTGAACTTCTGAGCCTGTAAGCCAGCCTCAATTAAATGTTGTCCTTATAAGAGTTGCCTTGGTCATGGTGTCTGTTCACAGCAGTAAAACCCTAACTAAGATACCCTGTCTGGTCCTGAACTCAGGATCCTCCTGTTTCTATCTCCTGAGTGCCATACCACTATACATGTCTCAGAAATTTAACACAAGTCAGCTCAGCTAATTAGCAGACTATTAAATGTTCTTTTTTAAGACAACATGCTTGTGAAATCTATGAAAAGAATGAGCATTTCAAATCCTGGGGGAAAACTATCTGATTACTCTGACCAGGTGATCAGAGCTCAGCAGAAGACTCCATTAAACCCATTAGTACTTGAGGAATGACCTAAGGGGCTTTAAGAGTTTGTTCTCAACAATATGTCAAAGGACATCCTCTAAGGGCAGCTCTTACAGAAACTGGAGCATTGCCTTCTCCACAGCATCCTGCAGATCATATGGGCCAGCCTGTCCAGATGAACCAGGCTCCCTGTGCTAGCAGCAGTCCCCTGGAAACCTTAGGTCCTTAGCTATAAGTCCCAGGGATAGCTATTAGCTAGAGAACTGCTCTATTGGCCATGTCCAAGGACCCTAAGAACATTCCAGCCACACCTCAGTGCACACAGAGCATCACAGTCAATAGTTTTGGGTTTGGCACTAATCCTATTCCACATTCATTGCCTGTCTTAGTTAGGAGTTTACTGCTGTGAACAGACACCATGACCAAGGCAACTCTTATAAGGACAGCATTTAATTGGGGCTGGCTTACAGGTTCAGAGGTTCAGTCCATTGTCATCAAGGCAGGAACATGACAGCATCCAGGCAGGCATGGTGAAGGAGGAGCTGACAATTCTACATTTTCATCTGGAGGCTGCTAGCAGAATACTGGCTTCCAGGCAGCTAGGATGAGGGTTTTAAAGCCCATGCCCACAGTGACACACCCACTCCAACAGGGCCACAGCTTCTAATAGTGCCATTCCTTGGGTAGAGAATATACAAACCACAACATTGCCCAAGTAATTCTAGTCATGTTTAGAACTAGTAGCATGTTGTTTCAGGCCTTGGAAGACTCTCCAGTTCCCAGACATCCTCACTTCCCTGCAGTGGAACCCCATACCCCAAAGTCTTAAGAAGTGGCAATGGTCAATTCTGGCACAGCCAGGGACATGGGCTCCCATGAAACCTCCTACAATTCTCTCAGTTTTGGCTAATTCCTTTGAAACTGCAGAGTCAACAATACCTGTTCACTCTGTTTTAGGGTTGCATTTGGTCCAGGTACTCGTCTATTGCCTTGACGCTCGTGGGTAGCATCGAAGACCATTCCAAAAGCTTTTAAAGCTGCATCTGCCACTAAGAAAATACCTGTTTATTAGCATTAAAAAAAGAAAAACTTTTTGCAGACCTCAGAAGCATATCTCAATGAGCGGAAGTTATGTTTTATAAACTCTTTTGCCATTTGATTCTCCATGGTGCTCATTTCAGTGACTAACTGGAAGTCTTCAGAGCCAGGAACCTAGTGTAGACTTCTATAAGGCTGTTGGGTCCAGCAGAGTAGTAGTAAGCTTGTAACTACAAGGAAGCTGCTATGTTGCCATTGCTCTACCACGGTCTCTATCATTTTCTAACCAGTGCACTGTCTTGAAAGCAGGCTTTAGATGCTCCTTCCAAATAAACAAACCGCTAAGTGAGTTGACAGACATGTCTGCCCTCTCTTAGCAGTCATTTCATTGTGTGGACCAAAACATTGGGGAGGGATCGGAGGCAAAGATACGATACAGTGGCTAAGAGCACTTACTGCTCTTCTAGAGGACCAGAGGACTTATATCTGAGGTTCACTATTATCTACAACCCCAATTCCAAGGGATCCAATACCCTCTTCTGACCTCTGAGGGCACATGCATGCATATGGCATATACATAGACGCACAGATACATGCATAAATAAAAATTTAAAAATATTTTTAAAAACCACATTTAAATACTTTAAATATATATGGAATAAAATGTTAAAAAAAAAAAAAAGTTCTTTTCCACCATGATTTCAAAATGGCTTTTCTGGAGCACCTCTCGACTTTATTGTTTTGTGATTGTCTTGTCAGTTGCCCATGTCATGAGTTAGTGACCCCATATCTAAGTGGGGTGGTTAGAATTGTCAATGATTCCTGAAGAGAATCTAAACAGAAAGAAACCAGCCCAGAAAGGTCACAGAAACAAAACAACAGCAAAAACAAAAACAAAAACAAACAAACAAAAAAACCCACTGAAAATACAACTGCAGACTGTTAACTGTAAATGTTTTACAGAATACAAAGCCTTTGCTGCCTCATTAAAAGAAATCTTTGTATTGCCTCTTGAAATTCTTCTTTTACATAATTTGAAGCTGAACTTGATTGCACCTCTCCAAAGTAAATAGTTTTTGCAAAACACTCAGTGTCTAATATATCAGATAAAGAAAGGCTTATTAATGTGCTTCAGGAGGACTTTCCATGGGACAGAAGTTGTTTTTCTGAGTTCAGGCTACAAAGAAGCTTTTTGTATCACTGAGTTCCACCAATATGAGAACACTGGAAGGATTTCACAGAGGGGAGCATAGAAAAACTCAACATACAAACTTCAGACATAGACCAAAATAGCAAACATAGACATAGACCAAAATAGCAATTTTCTCTGGTATTTTGATAACTTTTTACCAAGTTTAAGAAAAATTTTAGGAAACCCATATTTATTCGATGGAACGAACATTTTTGAGTTCATGACCTTAAAGAATGATCATGGCATTTACTGTGTTCTTCTTTGTGTGTGTGATGAGAGCACATAGGCAGAAGAACGAGGTGGTGATTTATGAAAGAGGATTTTTATTGAGAGTTCAGGCTAACTGCAGAAAGTTAGCTTAGAGTATCTTTGAAATGTTTTCATTGTGTCGGTTAAGATCACGGGGCACCACTGAGCATGTGGTGCCCACCTATATTCCCAGTGCTGAATAAGCTGAGGTAAAATTATGATTTCCAGAATAGGCTGTACAGTTGAGACCTTGTGTCAAAATCAAACAAATAAATAAATGAACTAAGTATGCCTATAATCTCAGTATTTGGGGCAAGGAATAGAAGAAAGATGAGACATCCAAGACCATCCTTGGTTACTTAGTGAGTCTGATACCAGCCTGGGCTACATGAGACCCTCTGGGCTACATGAGACCTCATTGATATAAATAAATAGAGATGAAATGGGGAGTGAGAACAGACAATCAAATAAGTGAGACAGAACAGACAATCAGACAACAGGTCCATAGATTTAATTAACAAGTTTCTTTAAGTGAAATGTTTATGGTTTTATTAAAGCATATAAAAATACAGAGAACAGAGAAGGCAAGGTGTGTTATCTTATTAAAAGGAGCATTTAACAATGTCAGGAGTCAAGTGAGTCCATAAAGTTAATTGGCTAGCAGCCTGACTAAACCCATGAGCTCCTGGTTCAATGGGTACTCTCTTTTTCTCTCTATCCTTCTCTCTCTTTCTCTCTCTTTCCATATGTGTGTGTATGTGTGACATCTATCTATCTATCTATCTATCTATCTATCTATCTATCTATCTATCGTTGATGGCTATTCCTGTTGTCAACTTGACTATATCTGAAATGAACTACTGAACTACAGTCCAGAAATGAAGGGCACACCTGTGATCCACATCTTTAGGCTGGAAGACACAGGCTTCTGACCCAGATCTTGATGCGGGATGACACATGTTTTGATCTAGATCTTGAGGCATAGTGGCCATTGTAGAGGGATATTTTCCCGCTATATTTGCAGTAAAGCTTGGTCATTGGGCAGTGTGAAAGGTAGGCAGAGTGACGAAGGGGAGGAGAGGGAAGGAAGGGGAGGAGGAGAGAAGATAGCTGTGGATGTATGTGTGTCTCTAGCAGTCTAAGGTAGTTACAATATCTAGGTTAGATAATTGGGCAACAATTCTAGTTGTGAGGGCATCTTGTTAATTGAGCATTTCCAAATACATAAATCTATTGGATAGACTTTAAACATTAAGAGTCTTTATTCTACCGGGTACCATGGGCATAGCTGAAATGGTCTGGGCTCAGCTGAGCATTGTTGACAGCGTGGTGGATTGGCAGAGCCAGCCACCATGCTGGCGTCTCCTGGGTGCCAGGGCCTGCACATCTAGCTAGCCGGATCCCCGGTCAGAGCCGAGGAGCAGTGGGAACACGACAGCTTCCCCTGGAACAAGCTGGACCTAGCTCCGTTTTCTAAATATTACTTGCTACAGGCCATGAGAAGCTTACGACCAGGAAAGGTAGTACATTCCTTTGATCTCAGGATACCGAGGAAAGCAGATCTCTGAGTTCAAGGTCAGCCTGGGACAGAGCAAGTTCCAAATCCAGGCATGGTGATACACACCTTTAATCTGTGCCATACCTTCTGTTGGAGGCCTACATAAGGGTGATGGAAGAAGGAAGACTCATTCTTCTTCACCTGCTTGCATTTAATTTGCCAGCACATCTGTTGGAACCCACTTCTTCAGGATTCCAGCTTATACAGAAGACCAGCTGAAACAACTAGCCTCGTGGGACTGAGCAACTATTTGGACTTCCCATTCATAGCTGGCCATTGCTAAGCTTGTTGGACTGCAGACTGTATGTCATTACAATAAATTTCCTTAATATATGTAGACCTTCCACAGGTTCTGTGACTCTAGAGAACCCTGACTAATATGCATCTATCTATCCATCCATCTGTCTGCCAAGGAAGATATCAACATAGACCTCTGGCCTTCATACTGGCACATGCATGTGCATCTACGCCTTCAGGTGGATACAACTATAGGAACACATACACATAGCACATATATGCACACTGGCAAACATACATATAGCACATAAATACACACTCACAAAAACATCTTCGATAAAGTCTCAAAATAAAACTTAAAACCCTAGCAGTTATTTTTGAGATGTAGGAGAATGACCACACTGGTAAAGTGATGTTTTTTTAATGAGAAGTCACTTTAAGTTAAAATGATTTCACATCCCATAAACTTACCTTCAGAAAATTAATCTTTGAAAATAAAAGCACATAATGGGTCAGAAATGAGGGAAAGAATTTCCCTAAACTTTTGATGGCAATAGTCAGTTGCCTGTTTAGACTACTGTTAAGTTGTCTACTTGCAGAATTTACAGAAGCAATCATGCTTTGAGGGCCAGGGTCCCACGGTGAGAACCAGAATGTGGGAGAAGCTTCAGTGCAAAACGGCTTCATGTTCATAGTTTGCTGATGTCTTGCCATTTGTGCAGACCACTCTTATTCTTTAAAACAAAACAAAACAAACCTGTCCAGGCCAGTTGGACAATCAAGTGGGACCCTTAGACCCTATGGAGAGGACTGAGATGCGTGAGAAAATAAGGAGGCACAGCAAGTCAAGAAGTCTGATCAAGCTGGCAAAAGTTTTATTGTTCACACAGGTTATCTACTCTAAAAACAGGATATGGGGAGGGGTAGGAAAGGAAAGAGGGCTTTGCAGGTGGAGGAAGCTAGCTGCAGCTGCAGGGTCTAACTAAGTTATTCTCACAAAGCCTTTCCATTACCAGGGGTTCTAAAAAGATCTATCAGGATGTTGGCTAAATCTAAAGATCAGGAGGAAGGGTTACTAAGGTGGGTTGCTATGAGGCCTTGTTTGAAGTTCTGAGAACTGCAAGTGAATCATGGAAGGTAAGCAGAAAGAAGAATAGTAGATAGGAAAGCCAAGGGTGAGTGTTTACCAAGAGTAAGGCCTTGCCATGGCTTCACACACAAAACAAAATGGAGGGCTGAGAATGGGCTCAGTTTATGGCGTGCTTGTCTCCTATGCACAATGCCCAGCTCCTCATAAACTGGGTGTGGTGACACATACTTGTAACCCCTGTGCTTGGGAGATAGAGGTAGAAGGATCAGAAGTTCAAAGTCATCCATAGCTACCTAGTGAGTTACCTTACAGGCCACCTTGTCTCAACAACAACAACAACGTCATCATCAAAGCAGGAAGTCCCTTCAAAGTCCTTGACTCCATGGATCTAAAGAACCAATATGGTACCCAGAGCTAATTGACAGATTAAGTGTGACCCACAAATTTCAACAGTGAATTTGTAACTTGGGCTTTCTTATCATGTGTGTTAGTTTGAATATCCTTGGCCCATGGGAAGTGGCACTATTAGGAGGCATGGTCTTATTGAAGTAGATGTGGCCTTGTTCGAGGAAGTGTGTCACTGTGGAGGCGGGGCTTTGAGGTCTCATATAGATGCCCAATTCTGACACAGTCTCTTCTGGCTGCCTGCAGGAAGACAGTCTCCTCCTGGTTGCCTTCGGATCAAGATGTAAAACTTGGGAGCTGGAGAGATGGCTCAGCAGTTAAGAGCACTGGCTACTTTTCCAGAGGTCCTGAGTTCAATTCCCAGCAGCGATACGGTGGCTCACCATCTGTAATGAGATCTGATTTCCTCTTCTGGTGTGTCTGAAGACAGCAACAGTGTACTTATGTAAAATAAGCAAATAAATAAAAATATTTTTTTTTTAAAAAAGATGTAAAATTCTTGGCTTCTCCAGCACCCAGTCTGCCTGTATGATACCATGCTTCCCACCATAATGATAATGGAATGAACCTCTGAGACTATAAGCTGGCCCCAATGAAATGTTTGCCTTTAATTGGGCAAAGTTGCTGTGGTCATGCAGTCTCTTCATAGCAATAAAACCCAAACTAAGACATCATGTTTTTATGAAATGAAGAGCAATTTAGGAAACTGAGGACAACAGGTGCAGAAAAATATGGAAAAGGAAAGAGAGGTGAGACAGCACCCTCTGAGCTGTACCCCTAGGGGTTCCTCCTCTTCTCTCTTTTCTCTCCTCTCCCCTCTCTCCTCCTCTCCTCTCTCCTTTCCTCCCCTCCCCTCCCCTCTTCTCTCCTCCTCTCTCTTCCCCTCCCCTCCCCTCCTCTCCCCTCTCCTCTCTTCTCTTCTCTCTCTTCTCTTGGCTCAGATCTTCCTGTGTCTTATGTCCATTGGATTCATTTCCTCCATAGTGTGGGTCTTTTGTTTTTTATCTGTCTATCTCTGCACTGGAATTTTTTTTTTTTGCCAATTATTTGCATTTGAGATTTGGAAGCCAAAAGAGCCATGTATATGATTGTCCTGGTTCAAGAAAGCAGGAGATAACAGGCATAGCTCCTACCTAGACTGTGAGAGACAGGTCATATGGTAGAGACTGCTGGGTACCAGCATAGTCAGTTAACAGCTCTTTGAACCTTAGGCAAGGTGTGCTATGTTTGGGAGCCTCAGTATTCTAGCCTGTAAAGTGGGACAGTTTCTTCAGAGGATTTGTTTGAAAAAGTGAAGTCAATATGTCTTGCTTAGAACGTGGTTTGACAGGTGTTCATTTCTACATATACTCTCTAGATCCAGCCTGCAGCATAACAAGGACAGATGAGTGCATGCATGGTGTCAGGTGTGGCTCCTACCCCACATCACTTGGGGCTTTGTAACCCACTAGTTCGTTTTCATGACCTTGAGTGTGGCTTCCTTATGTTTTGTTGCTTTGCATCCAACCATCTGGTTTGAGAGCTATTTAGCAACCTTCTAGAAAATTCCTTTTCTGCTTTGTTTGTTTCTTGTGTCCCTACCTAGGCATTGTGTTGACCACAGACGCTGAGCGTTATGTCTCTGTTTTACATAGGCTGCATCAAGCACATCCCACCATGAAAAGAGAATTAGCTTCTCAACAGCAAAGGTCCTATCTTACTTTTTCTCTGTCTCTACACAGAAGCTTGCACTGTACAGGCTACAGACTAGCATGATGCACTCTCTTCTATCACTGGTAGTTAAAGAGGGACCCACAGGGTTGTCCAAGGCATGCCATATGAAGAGTGAATGCACAGTGAGGTGTATGACGGATACCCTCTGCCTCAGAATGCTGACATTGTTGAGTTATGCTATCAACTGTAACAACCTACTTAAACATTTAAATTATCATTAAAGTGTGCATGTCTGTGTGTGATAAACAGGGGACAATTATCAGGAGTCAGTTCTCTCCTTTTATCATGAGGGTTCCAGGTATAAGACTTAGCTCCTCCTTCAGGCTTGTCAACAAGACCTCCCGAGCCCAAGGCAACTTTTTAGATGTTTATTATTTATTAATGTGGTGGTTTGAATATGCTTGGCCCAGGGAGTGGCACTTATTTGGAGGTGTGGCCTTGTTAGAGTTGGTGTAGCTTTGTTGGAGTGGGTGTGTCACTCTGGCATGGGCTTTAAGACCCTCATCCTAGCTGCCTGGAAGCCAGTCTTCTAGCTACCTTCGAAGCAAGAAGTAAAACTTTAAGCACCACCAACCCCATGTCTGCCTGGACACTGCCATGTTCCCACCTTGATAAAAATGGACTGAACCTCTGATTCTGTAAGCCAGTCCCAATTAAATGTTGTTCTTTTAAGAGTTGCCTTGGTCCTGGAGTCTATTCACATCAATACAACCCAAACTATGACAATTTACTTCCTTATTTCTGTGTGTGTGATATATGCACGTGTGTGTACTGGTGTTCATGTGTGCAGAGGTCAGAAATCACTGTCAGGTTTCTTCCTTTATTGTTCTATGATCTGTTCATTAATTTTTTGGGGGGATAGGTTTTCTCACAATTTTGGGCTAGACTTGCTGGTCAGCAAGGCCATGAGATCTGCCTCTCTAGCTAGCACTGGGATTTACACTGGGAGTTTAGACATATACTGACATACCTGGCTTTTATGTGGGTGCTAGGGATTTATCTAAAGTTTTGGAGCTTGTACTGCAGACATTTTACCAGTTAAATGTTGTGAATTGATTTTTACTTTATGTGTATGGGTATTTTGCTTGCGTTTATGTCTGATCATCACTTATGTATCTAGTGCCTCCAGAGGCCAGAAGAGGGCATCGAATCCCCTGGGACTGAAGTTACAGGTGGTTGTGAGCTGCCATGTGGGTGCTAAGAACCAGTCCTGGGTCCTGTGGAAGAGCAGCCAGTGATCTGAACCACTGAGCCACCTCTCCAGCCTCTTCACCCACTTTTTAACCTGCTTCCAACTAAGGGATGCAGAAATCTTCACATCGGTTGTCATATTTGATAGAATATTCTGCAATTACAGCAAATATATCACCATGAAGGTTGTAGATTCACTGGTTGGGTTCTCTTTGTAGGTTTTCTTTTATTCACTTATCACCTCCAAAAAGTATTCCTTGCCATTTTTTTTTATTCTTTCACTTTACATGTATGGGTGTTTGCCTGCATGTGTGTCTGTGTATCACATGCATGCAGGGCCCATGGAGGTCAGAAAACGGCATCAGATTCCCTGGAACCAGAGTTATAGATGGTTGTGATTCACCATGTGGATGCTGGGAACTGAGTCAGTATCTGCTGGAAGAGCAGGAAGTGCCATCAGTCACTGAGCCATCTCTCCAATCCCCTTTTTGCCAGGCTTTTTGAGAAGTAATTTGTTGTGTACTCTACAAAGTTCCCTTGGGAACAACAAGGAATCTACAAAACTTGGTGTGACTCATCCAAACCAGTGCCAGTTCCTTAAATATTTCAGGCAAATCTTCCTGTGTCAAACATTAAATATAAGATGCAGGCACTTAGTTTCTGATGGAGATTCTTTTCTAAGTTTTAGATTAAAATTTGAGGTGTGTGTGGGGTATTGCTAGGTTAGTACAGTGCTCCATGTAAAAGTATGAGGAGCTCAGGCCAGTCTTAATTACACCTATAAAAATTGGATGTTGTGATGTGTGCCTATAACCTCAGTAGAGGTGGAGGCAGGAGGATCTCTGGGGCTTGTAAGCTAGCCAGTTTAGCCAACCAAAAAGTTCCAGATCCTGTGAGAGACTGTTTTAGGCAGCAAGGTAGAAAATGATTGAAGAAGGCACCAGGTGTTAACTCTAGCCTCCTGTGCATATGAACATTCATACATACATGCACACACATGAACATGTATGCACATGAACATGCATACAAATATGAACATGCATGCACACATAAATATGCATAACATGAACATGTATACACACATGAATATGCATACACACATGAACATAAATGTATACATATGGACATACATACACATGAATACGCATGCACTTGAACATGCACACACGTGAACATGCACACATATGTACACACAAACATGCATACACATACAAATGTGCACACACATATGCACACACATGAACATGTATGCATACATGCACACAAATCATATTAGTCAACTGTTTTACTAACTGAGGGATAATAAATAGACATATTGTATATATTCAGGAAGTAAAAAAGAAATGGAAACTTTTTTTTCTATTTAATCTGAGCTGCCTTGATAGCCTACTTTTTTGTTCCGTTTGGTTTTTGTTTTGTTTTGTTTTTACAGAGGTATTTCACAAAACAGACTGAATCAACACAGCACAAGAAACTTGAGAATACCCAGCAAATCCTTGGAAATATTTCCAGAGGAGCCTTTATCTGACCACCAACCTGAAATACAGCTCACAAGCCAGGACATCTCTCCATGTTGTCACTGCTTAAGGGGTGTTAAGTTGCAGTGCAGACTGGGGGTGTGTGGGGGAAGCCAGATTTTAATAATATCCAGCCTCAGATGGCATCATCAATATGACTTTTCCTGGAAAGAACTCTGTTATTACAGGGTTACTTGTAATGATTTGCTCGATCTGACCGACAAAGAAAAAGTCAATTATCCAAATGGGACTTCTGGCAGGGATCTGCAGCCTCATTAAGAGAAGCATCAGTGAACCTCACACATTAGGCAATCATGGAGATGGGCTTGACATTAGGAGGGAGGGGCTGCTGCTGGAGACCACGAGAATCTGTAAAGACACGGACTTCTGGGTTTGCCCGCTTCCAGTGAAACCTTTGCCAGGCTTTCTGGCAGCCTGAGTCAGGATTTATATTTAAGGAAAATTTAGAAGTCAAAACAACACAGTTGAGATGACGTCACAAGCCTTATCATTACTTTTTTTTTTTTTTGTACACAGATGTAATGTCATAGACACTGGAGCTCAAAAGTCCAGTAGAGAGTGTGTGAAGGGGCAGAAGATTCCAGATTCATTGTCAAAAGGTTACAAGGTTTCAAGATGGTGAGTTAGGGCAACAGCTTTGACTATAACTGATGTGTATTTTGCAACAAGCAAACTCCAACACAAAAGATTTAGCACTCTCATCCATGAATTTGTTATAAGAGAAGTCACAGAAAATTCCGTAAAACACAGCCATGGGCTAGTAAGATGGCTCCTCACTTGAAGGTGCTCATGGCATGAGGACCAGAGTTCCACCCCTAGAACTTACATAAAGGTGGAAGAAGAGAATGGACTCTATAGAGTTGCTCTCTGAATGTCACACACATGCTGTGACACACACACACACACACACACACACACACACACACACACACACACTCACACACACACACACACACACACACACCACTTTTATTCACTTATGTTTGACTTTGAACAGTTGCTTTTTAAAATTATATGACATGGGGCTCGTGTGATGGCTCAGTGGTTAAAAACACCTGTGTCCAAGCCTGATCTTGGTTTGATTTTCTGGGTCCCACATGGTGGGATGAGGGAACTGAGTCCCATAGGTGACCTCTGACCTCTATGTGCTTGTGTAGGCCATGGACTTTCTAAAAATATTACATGTAATGAAAAGAACAAAAACAATAGTCTTAGTTGGGGTTTTATTGCTGTGAAAAGACACCGTGACCAAGGCAACTCTTATAAAGGAAAGCATTTAATTGAGACTGGCTTACAGTTTCAGAGGTTTAGTCAATTATCATCATGGTGGGAGCATGGCAGCATCTCCTGGCAAACATGGTGCTGGAAAGTTCTACATCTTGATCTGAAGGCAGCTGGGGGAGCCCTGTGTCACTCTGGTCAGACTTCAGCATATATATAAAACCTCAAAGTCCTGCCTTCCTAGTGACACACTTTCTCTAACAAGGCCACACCTCTTAATAAATCCACGTCCCATTGGGCCAAGCATATTCATACCACCACAACAATTTAATTAAATGATATTCTGATAGTTTAATTTTAACAGATACCCACCAATCCCAGCCATAATAAATGAAAATATTACTTTCTGAAAATCCTTGGGTACATGTAAGATTTTTGCAGTCTCCATGTTTGATGGCCTTGTCAACTGAAATTTAACCCAGAGTCAGACTGGTAGGCACTTGAAATACTTAAAAATAACTTGAAGAATATTGAGACCACTCAAGTAATTTTTTTCTGAATTTTTTTGTTATTATTGTTTTTCATGTTTATGGTATACATATATGTATACATCTGAGTGTGTGTGTGTGTGTGTGTACACTGGAGCATGCACCCATGTGTGGAGGTCAGAGGTCATGTATCCTCCTCAATTGCTCTATCTCTTTTTTTTTTTTTTTTTTTTTTAAGCAATATCTCAAATTGAACCCAGGGCTCAAGGATACGGTAAGATTAACTGGGCTGCAAGTTCCAGGGATTCTCCCCTCTCTGCCTTCCCAGGGCCAGGACCACAAGCCCATCATGATCAGCAGTTTACTGTGATATAATTCAGAATTTAGATCCTCATGCCTGTACAGTAAGCAGTTTATTGAATGAGCATCTCCTCAGATCCTAGAGAAACAAGGATGCATACATGTTTTGTCTTTTTGTTTTTTTGCTCATTTTTTTTTTTTTTTTTTTGAGACAGGATTTCTCTATGTAGCCTTAGTTGTCCTGGTACTTACTCTGTAGACCAGGCTGGCCTTGAACTCACAGAGACCCACCTGCCTCTGCCTCCTGAGTGCTGGGATTAAAGGAGTGAGCCACCACCATCCAACCTGTCCTGTCTAAATTAAGAAACAATCGTATGTTATCTTGTCTGTTTTGCAGTTTATGCTGAGAAGTGATACCTGTTTTCAAATTAATACAGTTGATTCACTTAGGAGTCCAAAGAAAATTAAAACTTTATATAAAAATGTCTCCAATTCTTCCGGAGGATTTGGAGCCATGTGTTTAAGTCAGGAATGTGTTGTGAATTTGCCCATAGGCTGGTCAGGGGGAAGCACGTGAGAAAAGCAATGAATCTTGGGTCTAATTTTTCAACAGTTCTTCTCAAGTTTATACTCGATGGACCATAACAACTTATCAAAGGCAGGCTGCATACTGTTGTTTAAGGAACAATCTAAGACACTAAGCAAATTGGATTGTATTTACAAATGTAAGTCAGGTGTGGTGGCTCATGCCTGTAATTCTAGCATTTGAGAAGCAGAGGCATGAGGGAAGGCCAGCCAGAATTACAAAGTGGATTCCACTCAAGTCTGGACTACAAGAATGAGACCCCGTCTCAAAACAGAAGCAAACAGAAGAAAGCCTCCCTCACCCTCTTTTGTGTGTGTTCATTTGCTTTCCCTTCTTTGACCTCTGGTTCCTGCATCCTTATGCATAGGATGGAATTCCGAGAGGATGAGAAATTTGAGCCTCTTTCTCAGCTCTTGGGTCAAAACACCTGGCACCTGGTGGTGGATACATAGACACTAGTCAGATTCTTTGGCGGATAGTTACTAAGTTGGAATGTAAAAACAAGTGGTTACAAATGGGAACTGAGCCTTTGGAGCCAGCATTTGCAGATGTCTTGGCTCTGACATGATGGGATGAAGGGTAACCAGCTCAGGTGATGGTAACCATGACTGGGGTCCAAGCCTGGAGCTCCCAGAAGCCCCAAGGGAGAATGGGAAGAGAGGCCTGGGGGTTCTCTGGATGAAGTTCTTTGTCTGGTCCTTTCTTTGGATGAAACAGTGTACTCTTTTCATAAGAAGAAAGATAGTTCTGGATTTCCAAATTTTCTTGGGTCACACTTAAAAAATACCTGCTCATTTGTGCTCACTTGAAGTGTTCCATCCTTCTGCACATTCACCAATTTACACACAAAAACGTGGTCTTCCCTTGGGACTCTTCTCACTGGGCTACACTCAGTTCAGTATCTGAACCTTGGGAAAGTTTCCCCTTTCAGAGCCCAGCCTGATCCTAGATGCAGAAGAATCCATACACAAAGACATGCAGATGTCTCCTGTCACCACTGGTGAGCATCATCCTGGGTAAGCAGGTAGATCTTCCGGTATCACAGGTCACTGACTCTTAGGCTCACTTTTTCTTTTCAGTATTATTTCCAAAGAAGGCTTTTCTTCCAACATGCAATGTCTTAATAAAACACAGTGTTAGCACAGCTAACAAGAATGCTGTTTCCTCCCAGGACCCACAGTTCACTGGGATCTATGACTGCAGGATTTGAACATGTCTTAAAGTGGCTGACTTTATCTTCCATATTAGAATCCTGTGACACATCACATGGCATCCAGTTTCCCCACGAACTGGGATTAAGGCATTCCATTGTTCTAATGGACACTGGCTATTATTATATTTGTTTTGTTTGAAGGCTGGCCTTTCATACTCTGTCAGCTTTTGAAAGAGTTGTACCTCATATTTATCTGTCTGTCTATATCATCTATCTGTCTGTCTGTCTGTCTATCTATCTATCTATCTATCACCTGTCTTTTTGTTTTTTTGAGACAGGGTTTTTCTGTGTATCCCTGGCTGTCCCAGAACTTGCTCTGTAGACCAGTTTGGCCTTGAAGTCACAGAGATCCACCTGCTTCTGCCTTCTAAATGCTGGGATAAAGATGTTCACGACCACCACCTGGCTACTTCATACATTTAGTTTTGAATGTAGCATGTGCTGTTGTAAATGTCTGCAGTACACAGACGCTCAATCCACATAAGAAAAAGGCAAGCACAGTTATTGTCAGCATTTAAGAGATGGTGAAATGAGCTCCAGAGAGGTTAAGAGTCAGCCTCCAGACCCATGCTCTTGATCTGTATCACTGCCAATATGACTGATGAAAGGGTGATTGAAAGGCTGCTGAATGTCAAACCCCAGGCATGAGCAAA
This sequence comes from Rhabdomys pumilio, assembly GCA_030674055.1. Classification (NCBI taxonomy): domain Eukaryota; kingdom Metazoa; phylum Chordata; class Mammalia; order Rodentia; family Muridae; genus Rhabdomys; species Rhabdomys pumilio. The sequence continues at coordinate 170,922,112 of JANHMN010000004.1, read as the reverse complement.
CACCACTGCACACCATTCTACCAAAGTTACACAGTTCAGGTGATGTTCTGAGGGCTATAGTTGGGCCACAAGACAAACCCAATGGACTTCAGTGCCCAGTTGAAAATCTCCACAAAGACAGAAGGTAGAGACTACTAGGCATGGGCATGATGGCCATGTATGGTGGCCACTGTCATCTTAATGTACCCTGTGCCTGAATAGTTTTGTAAACTTCTACACCTGGGTAACTGCTTTATCTATCCAACTCTGGTTTTCAATGTTCCTTAGCCTCTTCTGAGAAGACATGTTGGCTGTTTTTGCAAGCCAATCCAACCTGAAAATGGCAGAGTTCTCTCTACCGAAAATTTTCAAAAGAGCATGCTGCAGTCTGTGCAAAAGATGGCAAGGAAAGTGTGCCTCATTGTTTAAACAATGCAAAGCTTGTTGAAAAACATGTTCCCTCGGAGCGACAATTTTAAACACACAAATGCTCCTCAGATGTTTGTGTCATGGATATTTATTTTTAAATACGGTTAGTTTTATGGTTAGAATGCACTGATTACTTAAAATAGGATTACCTCCATACACTTTAGAAATGATTAAACAACATTCCTGTTGCTTGCTCACATTCTTCACAGAAGATGACATAATGTATTTTCCTTTTGGTTTTAGTAGGATGGATCTTAACCCATGGTTGGTAAGGATATCGCTTGGTTTGGGACCCTAAAGTTCTGTTTACATACAATTATCCTGGATTAAGATTGTGTTGTGAAATAGAGTCTCTCCTGAAAGCAAAGGAAGTTCCAGCTCATCCCACGAATTAAACCAGAGGGGATAATAGTGAATATATTTTTCTTATACCATTTTGTTAATCTGTTAATTGATCAAACAGATTACAAAAAACTCAATGAAAATGAACATAGATGTGTGTGTGTGTGTGTGTGTGTGTGTGTGTGTGTGTGTGTATTATTGCTGTTACTATTTAATAAAGCTCTTAACCTTACCTTCTGGCTCATAGAGAGTCAAATATTCTTTTGGTAGCCACTATGGACCCAGTGCACCTGCTAGGCTCCAGGGCAGGAAGAAGAAGCAAGAGCTAGTGTCACATCCACAAAGACTGGTGAGAGACAGGCATGCAGCCATCATAGGTCTTCTCTTTAATCCCTGAAGTCAACCCTGCATGCTCTGTGGTATTCCAGGATCCAAACAGTTACACAAAGTTTTGAGACCGTTAAAATATTCCACCACCGGTCTCTTTCAGTCTAAAATTGAGCATTGTTTCCAAGCGAGCAAAATTTGGCACAGAGCAAATTCCATGTGTTCAGGCACCGTCAACGCATTTGATCCTGGTTTCTCTGCCCTAAGACATTCATTCTTCTGTTGTTTTCTATGCTTATGTGTTTGTAGGGTGTGTGTGTGTGTGTGTGTGTGTGTGTGTGTGTGTGTATGCATGTCCACCTATGTACAAATGCATGTGTGCATGCATGTTCACCTGTATGTAGATGCATCGTACATGTATGTCACCTGTGTGCAGATGCATGTGTGTATGTATGTCCACATGTTTGCAGGTACAGATGCATGTGTGTATGTGTCACCTGTGTGCAGATGCATGTGTGTATGTATGTCCACATGTTTGCAGGTACAGATGCATGTGTGCCTGCATGTCCACCTATATACAGATGCATGTGTGTATGCACATCCACATGTGTGTAGATGCATGTGTGATGAGGCCTGAAGTTGATGGTGGGTGTCTTTCTTGATCACACTCCACTTTATTCATAGAGCCAGTGTCTCTTGCTGAGCCTGGAACACTCAATTCTATGTAGTTTAGCTAGCCAGCTTGCTCCAAGGATCCAGCTCTGCTTTCTGAGTTCTGAGATTTTAGGAGGCTACCACACTTGAATGGGTATTACCTGGGCTCTGGGGATCTGAACTCTGAACCTCATACTTGCATATGCTTTACCCACTGAGCCATCTCCTCAGCCCTGCCATCAGTTATTGCTGGTAATGGAACAACGTGAATTTCTTCAGATCTGTATTGCATGTGGTAGGTGGTGAATGGGGGTTTTGGCATTCATTTACATTTTAAAGTATAGTTGAGCTATAATATATGAACGTAATGTTAGGCCCGTATTAAGGGAATCAAAGTCACTATCCTACCTCCACAAATGTGACGATTGTGTGTTTGGCTGACAAAGTGAAGAAGTTCATGGAAAAGGCAAAGCTGGGGTTTTGATGTAGCTCAAGGGCCTCTCTGTTGAGTGGTATCTGCAACTGTCTAGAACTGAAAGGATACTATGTTGCTGCTGCTGCTCCTCGTCTTCCTTTTTCTTTTTCTCCTCCTCCTCCAAAATAGGATTTCTCTACATAGTCTTGGCAGGCCTGGAACTCACTATGTAGACCAAATTGTATGTGTATGTGAATACGTGTGTGTGTGTGTGTATGTGTGTAGTGAATGTGTGTATATATGTGAGTGTGGTGAGTGTGTATATATATATATATATATATATATATATATATATATATATATATATATGTGAGTGTGTGTATATGCATGTGAGTATGTGGATATGTATGTATGTGAGAGTGTGTGTGAGTGTGTTTATGTGTTTGTGTATGTGTGTATGAGTGACTCTCCCTATGTGTGCATATTTTGTGTGTGTGAATGTATGAGCATGTGTGTGAGAGTGTGTTTATTGCATGCACATAACTGGTGGGTGCATGAAGCAAGAGCAGGGTGTCAGATGTCTTCCTCTGCCTCTGTGTCTAACCAATCTGGAATCTGCTGTTTGGGCTGGCCGGACAGTGGGTCTGGGGGACCCCCCTGCTCCAGGCTGCAGTGCTGCAGATGTGGCATGCACAGCCACAATCAGCTTTTTACTTGGACGCTGGATTCAAACTTTGCTCCTCCTTCTCAAAGACTTGTGCTCCTGCCCACTGGCCCAACTCCCCAACCTTCTGTTTAGTGGTTTGGTGGGTTTTTGTTTTTTTTTTTAAATATATATAAAAGAGAATGCTGGTTTTGATACAAGATCTCATTCTATACACACCTTGGCTAGCCTTGGTCTTGGGACAATCTTCATCTCAAGTGCTGGGATTATAGATGTGAGCACCGTGTCTGACGAAGACCATGCTGGACACACTGTGGTCCAGTGTCCTGTGGGCCGACTCTGTGCTTAGTCTGGATTTAGAGGGGGGAAAGCTGACTTGCATGTCTGAGGACACAGAGCTAAGGCCACAGGATGTCATATCTGGTCCAGAAGGAAGCATGGCCTTGGTCTGGACAGGAAGCACGGCAGTTACACTGTGGTGTCGATGTCCCTGACCACTGGGTCAGAGTTTACTAGGGTTTGAATGACTGTGGACTGTGACTATCTTGAAGTCAGTTTGGCAGAGCTGAGTTTTTAATTTTTTCTTTAAGCTATTTGCCATTTTCCTCTATGAGTCTTTTCAGAGGAAGTGTAAACTTCTCCCTTCTTGAAAACAAGCTGGTGCTTTCCTTTAGTAAACTTTATCCTCAATCCCAGAGTCAGGAGACTGCTTGGAACTGAAAGGGGCCAGAACAGAGACAGCCCATTCCTCTAAGCCAGGAAGTACAAGGCAATTCCACTCATTGACACAGCAATTTGGGGCAAGCGTCAGACTTCTTATGGTTTTATCCAGTTCCCTGGAACTTTGCTAGACCCACTAACAATGAGGCCTGTTATACTGATGCAGAGAGTGAGAGTCAGAAGTTTATATGACCTGCTAGTAACTGGGAGAACTCGCTCAAAAAGCCATACAGCTTCCTTTGCATTTGAAGATTCCCATAATCTCTTGCTCAGGCTTTGCTGGTTAGTGGGAGTGACAGGTTTGTTCTACATGAAACAGCTGTAACTAGAGAGTGGAGCAAAAGAGCTTGGTGAAGCAGGCAGGGAGATGGAACAGGCTGGAAACCACAGGTTCTAGGGTGGTCATGTGGTCTTAGATTAGTTGTGCAGCCCGACAGGCCTTAGCCCTCCTTTGTTGCACAAGAATGTTAGCAACTGAACTAGAAGTTCTGGCAGTAGCTCTTCTGACAGTAGTTAAGGAAGGGGCGAAGGAATTGCCACGAGGACGTGATCTTGGGAGAAGTGAAGGGATGGAGGAAGGACAGTCTAGATTGGAGGATACGTTAAGCCAGTGGTTCCCAACCTTCCTAATGCTGCGACCCTTTCCCACAGTTCCTCATGCTGTGGTGACTCCCAACCATAAAATTATTTTGTTGCTACTTTATAACTGTAATTTTGCTACTGTGATGAATCATAATGTAAATATCTTATCTGCAGGATGTCTAATAGGTGACCCCAGTTAAAGGGTCTTTCAACACTCAACCCAAAGGGTTTGTGATCTATAGGTTGAGAACTGAGCTTAAAGCATGTTCAGCCGTAAGTTCCGACAGGCTGTGTGATGGAACTACATCATCTGTGAAATAAGCTGCAGAGATGGAGGTGTGCCTGAATGGAAGGATTCTGAGATGTGTGTTTAATATTTGGGGAGTCTCAATTTCATCTATTCTCCTTGCTGACCTCCTGGTCAAAGGCTTTCTTCGCATTCACTCCAAGAGGATGCACTGGATTTAATGGTTCTTAAGTTACGATGCCATGTTTGGTAATATACCCAGGGCTACAGAGAGGAGTTTACTTATTGACAAGATCAATTGTGGCACTAACGATTGGGAAAAGTTCTGCACAGGTGGGAGTTGGGATGTTAGAACTTGCCTCTCCAACCATCCCTGTTGAGTGGCCATTCCACTCAAGTATCAATTATAAATGGATGATTAGAAACAGGAAACCAGAACTAGAAGCAGCCCACGGTCCAGTGAGTCACAGGGAAAGGATCGTGGAGATTCTAGGGAAGAGATATGGGAATAACCAGGCCTGAGGAACTGCAGAAGCTGCACTTAAAAGGGGCATGTGACCTAGATACTCAGAGAAGGGGGGAAGGACAGGACCAAGCAGCGGATGAATGAATGGCAGAAGGCACTGGACTGTGATGGTGTTCATAAGCTGGTGGGAAGGACAGGACCCTACGGAAAGGGAACCATAGCTGCGTGAGAACTAAGGCCGAATCAGGGTTCTTCATGGTTGGAGCATATTATTTCTGATTAAAAAAAAATATGAGTTACTATAGCCCATTATGAGACAGAGTTTGGGATTCTTGGAGTGTATCTAGGTTTGTTGAAACATTAGAGTTACAGGACAGAGAAGATGGATCACCCCAGTAGGTTGAGAGAAAAAAGCTACTGGGCTGAAAACCACAGGGTACAGAATAGTCTAGTGTGGGTTTCAAACAAACTTTGGGATAACATCGTATTCTCAAGATCAGGCTCTGTCAGAGTTACCAGAGATGACTCAATCGCTCAGGAAGTAAAAAAGTCAACTTTTATCATGTTGTTCTATGTTGAAACACTGTTAATTGGTCTTTCAATTAAAACTAATTAAATGAACACACCCTGCTTTAAGAAAGCCATGGTTAAGTGATGGGCGTTCCTCAAAGCAGGGTCGGTACTTGCCATTCTTGGGCTGGTAGCGGGGGTGAGAGATGTGCTCTTAGGAAAATAATCTCAATGCATATTTAAAACATGATTCATTGTTAAAGAGAAGTTTGCAGTTTTATGCCTTTCATCTGAGGGAGAGTAGGGTTATTTGTAGACTCTGCTGGGTTAGTCACCACTCATGTGCCCATCAAGCCTGAGTGCCAAGTCCTTACGAGTCTGTGTGTTTTGCCAGCAGGAGGACACACATCCCCATGGGCAGAATGGAGAGTCTAGAAAGAGGATGAAACGTCTGAGCACTGGTTTTGAAATATTATCCAGGAATCTACAAGTTTAATCTATGTCAATCACATATATTAATGTTAGAGGGGTTAGAATAAAGTATATGTCCTCAAAATGAAAATAATAGGTTGTTTTTCTCTTCTCAGGCTTCAGGTCTTCTTTACTCAACTCCATCCTAACTTATTCTTTTGCCGGATCTTTCTAACTATCTCTGCTCTGAGCCTCACCTAGATCTGTAGTTCTCAAAGAGCATTCAAGACCCCTGAGCTCACAACCTGCCTTCAGGGTGCCTGCATATTCACATATGTGTGTGCACACACACACATGTGCATGCGTATGGATGTGTGTGTGTGTGTGTGTGTGTGTGTGTGTAGTGTGCATGTGGAAAATAGATAACAACTTTCAGCAACTGAGTTTCCTCCTCAACTATGGGTTTCAGAGATTGAACTCAGGTTGTCGGGTTTTCATAGCAAGCGATTTTACCCACTGAGCTATCTCCATGCCCTCTCCCTCCCCCCTGCCCCCTCTCTGTGAGGACTAGAAAGTGGGTTTTTCATAAGCTTTAAGGTGTGTGCTGCCACCTGTCTTTGGGCGGACGGAATATGTCTGGAGGCACCTAGCAGTTCATAATTTTCTTCATTTTTCCTCCTGTAGTAAATCAACAGGAACAGATAGGTACAACCCACAGGAAATCCTCCATGAACGTCCATAGTTTTTAAGAGTAGGGAGTGGTCCTGAGAGCAGAGGGGTGAGAACCAATGACCCGGAGAATGGCCTTGCCTTCCAGGGTTCCCTCTCTTCTCAAGTCTCATCATCCCTTACCCATACCCTCCTGCATTTCTCCCAGATGAGCCAGAGTCACCTTTCTGAAAAGAAAGCTTATTCATTGCTGTGAGTCCAGAAAGGTCTCAAAGACTTCATGGATGTGGCTTTCTTTTTTCTTTTTTTAAATTACAGAATGACACATCAGAGCAGCATTCATGTTACTGTCTGACCTCAACCCACTACTCGATACATGTGCTACAGCCTGGGCTCACCAATCTAGGGCAGTAACTCAGAGGCAACAGGCTTTTTGTCACCTCTAACAGTGTCCAAAGAGAGGGGACAATTCCTGAATCTGTGCCCTAAGTCAAGTACAAATTGCTGTCTGGCCCCAGGTAATAACAATCCTGACTGGTCCTTATGCCTCTTAGGACTGTAGACTTTATCTTGTTCAAATCTAGACCATGGTAGGCTTAGTACAAAATATTTTGTTGAATGAATGAATGAATGAATGAATGAATCCTTGCAGTAACCAGATTGTGTTCTCTGTAAGCATTTTGAGGAGGTATGGATTTACTTATGAGATGCTGTGATTGATGTTTGAATCTGTTTACCCCCACAAGACATATGAAGACATTATTGGGGGCCATTTCTATTTGTAAAGTCATATTGCTCACACAAGTTACCTACTTTACTCATCCCAGTAGGCAGGAAGTTGTTCTGATTTTCTCCATCTCCTGTTCACGCTCAGAGCACTAAAATCCACCGCCACAGAGGTTAACAAGAGGAACGTGCCCTATAGCACTGGACTTAAATACAATTCTACCGTGTTTCATGTGGTGGATACAACAGAGATTCATTGAGCTGGCAGTGTTGGCAGCTCTGTGTGTGTGGCTTTGGGTTCACAGCCGAGTAGCTGAGGCTCCTTCTTGCCTCTGAGACCTTGTGGGCTAATATGGAGAATCAAGAGACAAGGCACATGAACACAGCTCCTTACAATAAGAGTGAGGTCAGGGAGCAGCCATCCCCACTTGTTCATGGGCTCAATTTTTAGACATTTCCATTTCCTGTAGTCAGTTTTGGGCTGAAATTGTTATAGAAGTGTTAGGATAGTTTAGTGGATTCCCTTACACCCTAAGCCACATCTCCCCATAACTAGTATGTTATTCTGGCGCATTTGTCAAAGTCATTTAAACAGTATCTAGATATTCTATTGATTAAATTCTACACTTTATTTCAATTTTATGAATTTTTTTTTCTTTAAAAGAAAAAGCACTGTTTAATTTTAAATCTTGAAAAACATGAAAAAGGTAACATAACAGACTTTAAAAAGCACCTGTAGTCTTGGGCCTAAATGATTTGGCTAATCTGTTGGTGACTTTACTTCTATCATGTATGTATGCATGTATGTATTTATAAACTTTCCCTTGATCCTTTGTGAATTGCACATCTTACACCCCAATCTCACTCAGCCTCCTGACCTCTTGTATCTGCCCTCTGCCCTTGCAACCATTCAACAAAATAAAATAAACAACAACGAAACCCATCTTGTGGAAGCAGTAGTGTGTCACAGTGTGTCACACAGTGTGTCCCTCCATCCATGCAGCTTGCAAATGTTCACTGCAGTGAGTCACTGGTCTGACCCGAGGCCTCTGGCTTCTGGTGCATTATCAGCACTGGATCCTCACCAGGACTCTTCTTGGATATCCTGTTGTTACCCCTGTCATAGAGGTCTGCAGCCTTGGATCAGCAGGACCGGCCCTTTCACACGCTCCAGCAGTTCACAAATGGGGCAGATGTCAGGGTGGGCCAAACCAAAGCCCTGGATCTGGGCCTGGGTGGTAGCTGAGCTTGTCAGTCAGCCAGTTCTCCCTCACCCCCACCACCAAGGCAAGCTCTCCAGCACTGCCCTGGCTAGCTCACCCAGTGGTGAAGCTGGTAGGGGGCTGGGCTAGCCCTACCCCTTTAATGCCCTTGGGGCCAGCTCACCGGCCTCTATGCCACCAGCACTAGCTCTACTGTGCTGCCCAGGCAAGATGCAGGGACAGCCTGCCACAGATGGCTGGGAAGGGCATTTTTTCTCCCTTGCCCACACCACCCCATGGCAGATGAAGGGTATAGCCTGCTCTCAGGTGCTCAAGACTGGATACCCTGCTTTCCTGCCACAAGGGTCAACTCTACTGTGCTGTTCTGATGAGGTGCAGAATTGCTCCCCTGAATGAGGGGCATGGACAGCTCTTCTAGTAGAGATGAAAGCCAGTGTCAGCTCAGCACAGTGCTTGAAGATCAACACGGCCTCTGGTGGTATCCCAGACCAGGGACATCTGCATGGTCTTTGCTGGTAACATGAGCCTCAGACATCAACACAGACCCTGGCTGTGATATGACCACAAACCCAGACATGGCCTCTGGCAGCAGCATGTGTCCAGATGTCACCACAGCCTCAGGTGGGAGCACAGGCCACTCAGATCAGCACGTCCCCCAACAGTAGCTTGGCCCTCAGATATCCACATAGTTTTTGGTGGCAGACAAAACCACAGACATCTGCACAGCCTTTGGTGGTAACTCGGGCCACAGACATTGACACAGACCACAGCTGCAGAAAGACCACGAACCGGATCCAGACTTGGTCCTTGGTGGCAGCCCAGGCCTGAACATTACCATGGCCTCAAGTGGCTGTGCAAGCTTCTCATCTCCTCCTGTCCCTCACAATAGAGTCTCCAGGTCCACCTTTCTCTACAGTGTCCGAACCACTCAGCTTTGCTTTCTCTCCCATCTCCCCGACACATGCTCCTCTTGAATCTCATGACGTTTTCTTAATACCCCTTGTCTGTCCTACCCAGGTCACCACATCATACTGCTGTTTTATTTTGCTTTGTTTATGTGAGTACACTGTCACTGTCTTCAGACACACCAAAGAAGACATCAGATCCCATTACAAATAGTTGCGAGCCACCATGTGGTTGCTGGGAATTGAACTCAGGACCTCTGGAAGAGCAGTCAGTGCTCTTAACCACCGAGCCATCTCTCCAGCCCCATTGCTTAGTTTTTGTGTCTCTTAAATGTGTCTTGACTCTGACAGCTTCTCAGACTTTACCAGTGTGTTTTTGAGATATCCCCGGGGAAGGAGATTGTAGAATGGCCCTCAGAAGATCCGTGTGGTATTTTCTTCACAATTAGAGAGGTCGTTGGATCTTCAGGAGACCACGGTTGGGGTGTGCAGAACCCTTCTGATTGTATCACATTAGAGGTAATGCTAACCAAATGGTTTAATTACTGGTGTTGACCTTGGTCATCATGTTGGAGAGGTCTCTCCCTTAGAGCAGTCCTAAGACTGCTCCTCTTAGAACAAAGTGTTATACTTCACCTCCTAGAGGGGGGACTATCCATATAAATTACTTGAAATCTGCACAGGAGATCTGTCCTTTCTCTCCCATTTATTTATTCAACTCTGGTTTATTTTTAAATCATTACCACAAATCATATGTTTAATCAACAAACATTTATTGTGGGCTTTCTATAAACAAGTCAATGGTAATATATTATTATTAAACAACGTTGGTTGGTTACAAATGAAGACATATGCCCCACCTGCCTCGGACACTACCCTGAACAGGGGCTGCAGTGAGTAATTACGCATTGGACTTCCGTTTTTTTTTTTTTTTTTGGAAAATTAAAATTAAATTCTGGAAGAATAATTCCAACACTTCTTCTGGATATGAGATTGTTCATTCAAAAGAACTGGTTTTAATCTGTTGACAAAAGGGTATTAGTGATATCTGCAGTGGTCTGGCCAAGTATAATGGAGTCTGTGCTTAAAACCTCTTCTGTGGGCTGAGGGTGTAGCTCAGTTGGTAGTCTCTTCCCAGCCTAGGGGAATTTCTGTGTTCAATTCCCAGCACCACATAAACCAGACATGGTGGCTCATGACTGTAATCCTGGCGCTCCAGTGGTAGAGAGAGATGGATGAAGGTCATCCTTGAATGTATGGCTAATTCAAGGCCAGGCTAGGCTGTATGAGACCCTGCTTCTCTCTCTCTCTCTCTCTCTCTCTCTCTCTCTCTCTCTCACACACACACACACACACACACACACACACACACACACACTAGACACATAAGGTTAAAAGGATAAAACCTTCCTTGTCATTTGCCTCTGGGAGCATGTTTTTCTGTCTGCTATGTTATTTTCTTGTGACTCAGAGCTGAAATATATATGCCCAACGAAAATATAGAGCGGATGAAACTAACTTGGTTAGTAGTATAAGCTATTTTACGACCGAGAAGAAAATGCCAGGCCATCTGCTAGTGACTGTTTTATAGATTTAATTGAAACCACTACCTATGGAAAAAGTGACAGGGATTGAAAACAAAGCAAAGAGTTTGGAACTGAGTCTAACTCTAGATGGAGGTGGTCTGGCTCAGGGAGGGCTCACTGAAAACCTTCCTCACTGCAATGGGGCGGTGTGAAGTGGAGGAAACCTGAGGGTAAAGCATTGGTTTGATTTAAGAGAGAAGAATGCAAGCCTTCATTTCTACTTCTTACCACGCTTGTCATTGGCCTGAAGGAGCAAAGCCTCCAGAGGAAGGCCTCTGGAAGGAGAGTGGGTACTAGTGGTCTCTTGTCTCATTTTAGGGAAAAGGCAACGGACTCTCTTTCATCACCGCCCTTTCCAGACTTCAACCAGGCTTTCCTGGTCTCTTTTTCCGGAGTCTCTTTTCACTGATGAATGCCTCTTAACGCATTTCTCGCAAACGGTATTTAATGGCTGTCCTTTTCGGTGGTTTCTAGGAAGATTTGCTCCTGTAAACTCAATAGTTGTCAAGGCAAACTCCAGTATAACTTAGAGAACAGGGCACACCATGCCAGCCCTCGACTCCACACCCGCTTTCAGTTGTAGCTCTGCCCCTGTGGGCCTGTCCTTGCCAGGTCTCAGTGGTCTCTGCCGAAGCGTTTTTTTGTTTTTGTTTTTGTTTTTTTCTTTTAGCTGCCTATTCTAAAAGACGGGACACTGGAGAACTGTGAGGTTCTCGGCCAAGCCTGTGCTTCCTGAGGCAGCTGATCCAAAGCAATAAAAGTCAGGGAGGAAGCAGAGCAGCCAGTGTCAAAGACTCTTAGAGTGCCCAAGACGTGCCAAGAACTGTGCTTGAGGAGTGAGAGGCCAGGGAAACAGTTCCTGGAACTTTCAGCTTTGACAGGGCACGAAGAGACGCAGTGCAAACAGTAATTGCAAGCAGCATCAAGATAAGGGCTGTACAAGGGCGGAGGAAGAGCCCGTTAGCATTTCCGGAAAGGCTGAGGCTCTGAGTTAGGTCAGTGGGAGACAGAAGGGGAGGAGAAAGAGGGAGAGAGAAGGGGAAGAAGAACAGAGAAAGAAGAGAGGAGTCTTGAATCCAGCATATTTTCCCATCTGGCAATAGAGGGAGAATTGGGGGGTGGAGGTGGGTTAGAGAGGTGAATCGGGCCCTTTCAGCACAGACATTGGTTGGCAGTGAGGCCTCTCCAGCTTCCTGCCTGCTAGCCTCTGGAGTTGCAAGGTTGAGATGGAGGCCTGCCACCCTCAGACCAGAAAAGTCCCTGACACATCAGGGTTTGTCATCAGCCCCGGCTCTGTCAGATGTGGGCATGCAAAGAAAGACCTTTTGTGTGGATGCAGGGACTGGTTCCCCTCAGGCCTGTAGGAAGCCTAGGGGTTTAAATGATCCTTTTCGGGGAGGCTCTGAAGGCTCTGAGGTGGGGCACACATTCCCTTTAGGAGGGGTAGAGCCGGGAGAAATCAGAGCTGACGCATCTAGCTTGGGCCAGGTTTTACCTGGCTTGATTCGTCTCATTTGAATGCTCTTTCAGGCACTCAAAACAACAAAACAAAACAAATTTAGAATTTGCTCAAAGAGACGGAGAGTTTTCTCTGAAGGAATGGGGAGTTCCTAACATGTACAGGAATGTTAAGTTACTTAAAGATGTCTTCAAAGGACTGAGGGCTGTTCCTGCCTTAGTTGCTTTTTTCATTACTGTGGCTAATGTCTGACATGGAGCACCTTGAGGGATGAACGTTTGTTTGGACTCAGTTTGATTGTATAGTCTATCATGGTGGGGAAGGCAAGGAGCCCAGGTTGTGAAGTGCCTGGTCTTGTGCCCACAGTCAGGAAGCAGAGAGAGAGAGACAGAGAGAGACAGAGAGAGAGAGAGAGAGAGACAGAGAGACAGAGAGACAGAGAGAGAGACAGACAGAGAGAGACAGAGAGAGAGACAGAGAGACAGAGACAGAGACAGAGAGACAGAGACAGAGAGACAGAGAGAGAAACAGAGAGAGAAATGCTGGTGTTCAGCTCCCCTTCATCTTTGCATTCTTGTTCCCAGCCTAGGGCATTGTGCTTTTGATAGTCAGGATGGGTCTTCTCTCTTTACTTAAACGTCTCCGAAAAACGCTATCATAGACATATCTAGATGTGTGTCCGTGGCTATGCTAAATCCAGTCAAGCTGACAACAACAACCTGCCATCTTCTTCTCTTACATATGAGGTCATCCAAAGAATGTAGCAAAGATGAAGAGCTATCCTGAGAACTTTATGCCCCAGTTCCTGCAGCGTGTCTGCCACCTTTGACAAGTCTGCCATCAGTGTAGATGAGAACAAACGGCTGATTGCCAGATAAAGTTATAAGATTCCCAAAAGGTCTCCTACGGTGAGGCCATGCCGGTATGGTCACATGATAGTTGTCCTTTCCCACTCCCATCCCCCAACTCATGTCAAGAACTGTACTTGTTTTGAAGTTTTTACTCTTTCTTCCAGTTAAGCTGGCCTCTTGCATCTCTGTGGACAGAGGGAGAAGGCTGAGAGATGGTCTGTGTTACTCATAGCAGAGCAATCACCACAAACACTGACAGGCCCTGTTGGTCTCCTAACCTCAGGTCTGGGTGTGCAGGACCCAGAAGGTTGTCACATGGGTACCAGGTTTGTGTCCACCTGTGGAGACGTTATGTCTGCTTCTTCTTCCCAGCTCCCTCACCCTAGAATAAGACTCAGTCTCAAAATATATTTACAAATACCTTAGCCACATAGCTAGGCTGTTTTTCTTATTAGATCATAATTTAAATTATCCAATTTATTTTAATCTACATTCTGCCATGTGGCTGGTTACCTGTGCTCAGGTACCGTGTGTCCGTCTCATTACATCTTCCTGGGCGGATCTCCTGCGCCCAGGTCTATCCCACAATTCTTCACCTTCTGGATGTTCCACCTTCTATTCTTCCCTTTCTTATAGGACATAGGTTTATTTTAAATTGACAGGCGATGCATCCATAAAATGCACAATATATTCTCTCAATATACCTGAGGATAGCATTTTGTAGTGAATAGTAAGCAAGACTACTCTTTTACCCAGAGAGGTTTCTTGCCTTAGAGACACTCCTTGAAAGTACCACCTAGAGAGATGGTCTAGGAAGAACCATTTGGGGTACCCTCAGGAATCTCAAAGATCCCCATAACTAGTTGTTCCAGAAGTTAATCCCTTGCCTTCTGTCAAATTTTGCCCCAGAAATGTCACTTCATCTGCCCTGCTCACTAGATAGACTGACAGATGTGGGGACTGGTTCTATCCCATCTGTCTCATCTGATGTGTGACTAAGGTTTCTGCAGACACAGGCTTCTGTTACTTTAGGTCTTCTACAAGTGCATCCTAGGTTCTTGGGAACTCTAATAACTCTAAAAATCCAGGGAGTAACAGTGGATATTTTTTCCCATTTGGGCAAGATACAGTCTGAGATTGCTATTACTCACTATGATTTATGTATGGGAATTTAGACTAATCTGCTGGTCTTTAGGAGTTGCAATGGTTTGATTTTTTCCTTGTTGCTGTTATAAACACCACGAGCAGAAACATCTTAGGGGAAGAATGGTTCTTTTTGGCTTATACTTCCATGTCACAGTGCATTAGAAGAAGAGCATGAGCTTGAGGCAGGAACCTGGATTCAAAAACTGAAGCAGAGACCATGGAAGGATGATGTTTACTGGCTTGCACCCAGGATAATGTTTACCTGTCTTTTTTGTACCAACCAAGACCACCTACTCAGAAGTCACACCGCCCATAGTGGACTGGGCCTTCCACATCAATCGTTAATCAAGAAAAAGGCCACCAACTTGCCTACAGGTCAATCTGATGAAGGCCATTCCTCAGTTGAGGTTTCCTCTTCCCAGCTATGCCAAGCTGACAACTAAGATTAGCTATCACTGGGGTCCTTGAAAATAATTATAGGTGGCCATATGTGGACCAGAAAAGTCACCAACCCTTATTCCCAGTGGAGGGATGTCCCATGCTATATTGTCAGTCACTCACACAAATATAATAATCATAAAAAATCACAGGCCCCTCTAGTTTAGAATTTGTTGCTAAACTTGGTGCTTATCAGCCTTGTATCTATTTGGTTAAGCTCTACGGGCAGTATCGTTGAATGGTTTACATCCCACTCTGCTAACGGAGCATAAATGTAAGTTTGGGAAACAAGTTTGCAGTCCCGGTGGGAAGGCTGTCCTGTTTGTACCCTATAATATCAGACCAACCATGTCACCATGAGTCTGTTATTTATAGTTTATGGATAGGAACAAGCAACATGGCAAGGGGTCAGATTGTCTGCATTTTGTACTGCCCGTGCCTGTTTGACCATATGATTTCCTTGGCAGGCTTTAGCATTGATTCTTGTTCTTCTTCCAGAGTCATGGGATATATATCAGGATTATTGCTTTCTCTCACTGGCCATGAAGTTAGCGTGTCTCATTCCTGTAGTTACACAGCACATTTTTTCCTAGTTACTCCCTAATTAAACCCAAACATTTTTGTCTAGAAAGATCAAAGGCAAATGGAAAGAGTGGTTTTGTTTCTCTCTCTCTCTCTCTCTCTTGAAAATATATTTATTGAGATAAATTATCCATCTGGCTTCCATGGGAGCTAAGAGCAGTGTCCCAGCCAAGTAGTTGCAGTTATGATCTCAGACCCAAGAGGGAATCCAAGAAGCTGAGCTCAGTTCGTATATGGAAGACTCTTTGTTGACTGACCAGGGCAATGCACCAGTCAGGCTGGCCTGGATTCTGTTAGAAGAGAGACATAGTCATCACCCTGAGGCATGAGGAGGGTAGACTACTGGAGGTACAGAAGGAGTTTCCATAGCTCCTCGGTGTGTCATCTGGTGCATTATCCAGGACAAAATGTTTTGGGTGACACGTTCAGCAGCCACCCCAGTTTTGTGGACCATCTTATGGTGCTCTTTTTGAGTCAGAAGTCTTTTGATATTTGAGGGGGGCCTGTTTCTGTGCTCTGAAATCTTTAATGCCTATTATGTAGGAGGCTGTGTAGAATGTCTATCAAATAGCTTGACCTCTGGCTCCTTGTTGGTTGGGCTTTCCAATAAAAGGCATGCTATTTTCTGATTATCAGTGATAAGAGGACACGGAAAAGAACAATACAATTTCATTTCCAGAGCCAGTCTGGCTGGAGTTGACCAGCTGGATTGGAATGGCAGTGCCGTAACCTAAAAGGTGTCAACAGTGGTAAGTGACAGTAGCTCCTTTTAGAGGTAAAGGTCTCATGTGTTCAACTTTCCAAGGCCAACAGGAGTGTCTCCTTCATTGAAAGGCAGGTGGACTCATTCTTGACAGGAATCACGATGCTGTAGAAACCTGTACTTTTGTTGTGTGGTCAATCCATAATGATAGACGAATTGCCACAGTCAGTGACCTAAAAGGCCCAAGGGTAAGATGACAGTGCTAGCTTAATCAATAGTGTCTCTTTAGACTTATCAGAAAGTGGGCTATCCTGAGGCTTATAATAGATGCTTTGGCTCAGTACATGTCTGACTTTGAACCCAAGCTTGATAATGTGACTTCAATCCTGGTAAAAGGGGAGAACAGAGTCTTACAAGTTGTCCTCTGACCTCTACATGCATGTTGGGGCACACATGTCAGGGGTGACTTGGGCCAGCTGATCTTATCCGAATCTACTCTGTGCTATTGGATACAGATCACCTTTGGCATGGGGGTGAGGCCCAGAACTGCAGTGTCAGGTACACAGTCATTCCCCTAATTGCATCTTATTTCACTTGGGAGGTAGTCCGCAGTGTTTACTTAAAATGGACTTTAAAATGTAGCCCATTATAATGAAATTTGTAAGAGTCCTTATTATTTATCTTCATATCCAGGAAATCCAAGGAGGTATTTACTGTTTGACTGGAAAAATAGGGAGGCATCCTCAACCACAAAAAGACGGCAATTATAGTGATTCTGTGCCCATGAAACAAAAACATTCCGCAACTGCATTGTTTTTGTTTACAGTGAGAAATTAGGTTTGAAAACTGACGTAGATATTGGTAATGCTGCTTTGATGGGCCTGAATTCCTCATTGCTGGGTTAATGAGTTGGAGGCAAAAATGTAAAATAAAAACATCTCAGCTGACAGTTAAGGGGGCGGGGCGTGAAAGGATCCTTCTGGTTAGCAGGAAACAGGTTCCAGAAACTCAGATTGGCCACAGAGGAGCTGCTGGGCTACCTGGCTCAGAAGAACATTTCTAAAGCAGTGGCCTTCAACCTATAGGTTGCAACCTTTTTTGTGGGTCGAACAACTCTTTCACAGGGGACCCTTGAAACCCTCAGAGCATAGATATTTACATTATGACTCATAACAGTAGCAAAATTACAGTCATGAAGCAGCAACAAAAACAATTTTATGGTTGGGGACACCACAACACTTGGAACTGTATAAAGAACCACAGTGGCAGGAAGGTTGAGAACCACTGCTCTAAAGGAAGTTGGGAAACAGAAGCCACACAAAGTAAGGTCTCCTGCCTCACCTCTGTTCTTTGTTTAGCTACACGGCTCTGTTTGCTGTTGCTACCTCCTCTGACAAACCACAAAATGCACAGGATACTCTGTCTCTATAGTCAGCAGTATCTCTCCACACACTCGCTGTACCTGGTGAGTGACTGATTCCATCAGCATCCCCACATCCTCAGTGAAGCCATGTCCCACAGGCATGGAGGTTCTGCACTGCGAACAGAAGTAGACCCAAAGTCCTGGTTCTGCTGCTTGTTGGTTGTGTGGCTTAGAACAAACTCTGAGAGCACTGACCCATTTACCTGAAATGGCAAAATCCATGTTCAAGAAGAGACAAGGTCTCACTATGTCACCCAGGCTGGTGTCCAACTCTTAGGATCAAATGATCCTCCTGCCTCAGCCCTCTGGGTGCTAGGACAGAAGGATTGCTGTGTGTGTGTGTTAGGGGGGCATGTTCACCTGTGAGAGATCAGAGGTTGGTGTCAGGTATCTTCTCAGTGATATTCTGCTTTTTTTTTAATTTTTAAGATGGGCTCTCTTACGGAACCTGAAGTTCACTGTTCAGGTGGGCTGGCTGGTCAGGGAACTCTGAGAATCTCCCTGTCTCCACCCAACAGCTTTGGGATGATGGATGCTCAAACCCATGTGGTTCTGGAGATACAAACTGAGGTCTCCATGCTTGTGCAGCCATCTCTACAGCCCCCTGGCTCCATTATTACAAAATATAGACAATGTCTCTGCCTTTACTCATTTCACAGGACTGTTACAGGCATGAAGGCACTCTCTGAGAAACTTCCTGCCAAAGCAGGCACTAAGAGGGGGTAATCTTGCCCCCAGGTAGTCAGTGTTTTCTGGGTTTCTCTATTTTAGCATAGAAGCCCCTCTATGGAGATTTTAGCCCCCCTCTCATTAGTGCATGGTAGACACCTTGAAGAAGTGGGCCTTGATTTCATTTGGAATCTTCTACACTGCCTAGCAAATAATGACTTAGCAGGAAGCAGGA
This sequence comes from Rhabdomys pumilio, assembly GCA_030674055.1. NCBI lineage: Eukaryota > Metazoa > Chordata > Mammalia > Rodentia > Muridae > Rhabdomys > Rhabdomys pumilio. Next base: position 170,903,751 of record JANHMN010000004.1, on the reverse strand, counting down.
CTCACTAATTTTTTTACCAAAGAGTAATGAGTGTGTATGTTAATACATGGTAGTCAATAGGATACTACTAATTCAGTCACCTTAAAGGAGTTTTCCAAGGAAGTACTAAACTATTGCCAGATATGTGTCCATCTATGTGGATGTGCATATAGGCATGTGCACATATATGTGTGCTGAACACTGACACTTAAAGCAACGAGGCAAAAGATTGCTAGTGTCAAAGTGCAAAGCTTGTGTCAAAGCTGTAATGGAGAGTTAACTGTTATCAGCGATACCTGTATAAAGGGGTTCATATGTTTTAATGGCTGAGTGGAAGACTCGGAGTGGGGGCAGTTAGTCTATCTCTAGAGGATGTGGTTAATATTGGGAGAAGTGTTTTGTCCTCATAAATAGTGGAGAGTGAGCTATGACAATGCACCCAGGTTGTCTGTGATATAAATTTGATTGCCCTGTAGATTAAGCAAAGATGCCTTAGACTGGCCACGTCTGCTGTGGGTTGATACTCTTTTGCTTAGCTGTATATTGATCTAGCTCTAGGTCACCTGGGGCATTTGGTCTCCGCTATCTCTTTAGTGACTGCCCATTACTTTCACTTGTGTGTGGAACATGACAGTGAACCAGATATGAAAGTGCCTTTTGATCCCTTGAACCTACTAGAGAGAAAAACTCCTGCTGTCCAGTATTTAGGGAAGAACTACCAGGTGTCTAACATCCATCTGTCCATCCATCCATCCATCCATCCATCCATCCATCTGTCAGTCCATCATTTTTGGGGTCCACAATGAGTCAGACACTGCCTTGGTATGGAGTGTCTGAAATATCATCTAAACAAGAGGTCAGAGCTGGATATTGTTATAAAGCCTCTACAGGCTTCCTGGCCCTTGACTGTGATCTGTGGATCTACCAAGAGAGATGGAGCTCCCACCCCCAGCAAGCTTACAGTCTGCAGAAGCTTACAACAACAGAAGATGGTTTTCAAGAAACTAGCTAATGCAGACACCACTGATGTGCACAGGAATAAAGGAAGAAAGGAACAAGAGGGACTTAGGGAACATGGCACCTGCAGGGGAGAACACTCTGCTCCTTTCAGTGCTGATTCTTATAAGAACCACTGCTCAGTTTGTGTGGTTATTTTAAGTTTTTTTTTCTACTCTTAAATCATGCTGCAAACATCACATAAAACTTTCTACAGAACTTTTTAGCTGTGTACTATGTTAATTCTGAAGCACTTGTCTTGACTTGTTCTATAGTCCCTTTGGCCTTTTTGTTTTCTAGATTAATCTTCAAGAACTTGGTGTTTAGACACTGAGTTCTTCTGGACCTTACTGAGAGGTTTTCCTCTTCTTGCATTTAGTCTACTTTAGATTAATTCCTTCCTATGGTCAGCCAGGTCCCAGACTGGAGATGTTTAAATTCATAAACATTTAATGAGAGACCCCCAAACCCTGAAAGTAGAATTGGAGCAAACAATGTTTTCAAACCTTGTTTCTTAAAACTATCTCTAAAACACACGTTTACTTTGTATCTGCATATTTACTTACATACATATGCATAATTGCATACACAATATATTTAGTTAAATATTATCCTTTTGTATTTGAAGTTCTTGGTCTTCATCACTTTAAACATTTGTTCCTACACATTACAGTAAACCCACATAAAAATATCTGGTATATTTAGAAACTGGCACTTCATTTAAGTACTCATAGTCTAAGTCAATGAAAATAAATTTATTAATCAGTATTGTAGCTGAGTTTAAAGTTTAAGTACAAAGGGAACTTCCAAAACAAACAGAGAAAATCGACTTCATAAGAAAATCAGCAACATAACACAATACATTGTGCATGACAAAATAGTGTCACGAGGATAAGTCCCTATCAGAATTCAGAACTGTGGGAAAGGTCACTGCCAAATGGAGAGGAATTTGAGCTGGGCCTAGAAGAAGTGTCATGGTTTCAGTAGGAAGAGACGGAGGGGTGGAGCCACATGGCAGGATTGAATATTGAACAAAGACAAAGGTGGGAGGTACCTGGGGTTGAAAACATCAAAGAGTTTCGGTTTCAGGGGTCTGGCAAAAGACACCGTCGCGTTTTGGTAGTTACCGCCTTGTAGCAAAATTGGAATTCCTAGATAAGCGTGGCTGGCAGCTTTCTGAAGACCTCAGTGGAGAAGCAGAGATAACAGTATTCGGAGGCAGTCTGTTTAACTCTGTGAAGGGAAGGGTTGGAGGTTTAGAAGTTGAGGCGGGGCATGCCCTTCACTACAGAGTGGACTTCGTGTGTTTATCTTCTTTACGGGGGCGGGGTGGGGGGAGAGTAAATCTCCGTGGTTGTTTGACTTGGGTTGTTCCGGGGGGCCTTTTCTGGAGAATTAGTCTTTGTAGGATGTTTCATTCCCTGCCCAGTTCGATTAAGACCTTCAAGTGCAGATAATGACATGTTCCCTGTGTTGTTGCTTCTGTGAACTCCATCGTGACAGCTTATTTTAAAAAAGGTGAACTTATGTAAACAATGTGTCTGATGGATTTTGAAGTTGACGGTGAGATGTGTGCAGCACAGCCGTGACTCACAGGGTTTCTCACTCAGCCGCTCGGCCAGATGACTTCCGGATGTAGAGGGAGGAATCTCTGCAAGGCAATGGGATGCTCAGATGACACGCCTTGGAATGCAGGTGATGGTCAGCAAATGCTGGTGCTGGAGAAAATGTGTTCAAATGCAAGGCCTGAGACTCGAGCCCAGGAGAAGGTTCTACGCATGCGCCACTCCCTTCTCTTCATGGTACTGTTCCGTATGCACAGTCTAAGCCATTTATGCGGTCTCTTGAAACAACAGCCCAGTTCTGAGCATCCCAGACAGGGCAAATGATTGCCCCCTGGGGAAAGGCCCCCGTTAGTCCTATTAGGTAATTCTGAATTCTGCATAACCAGAGCAGTCATTGTGTTAGTTATAAATTCAAAGGTGGAATGTCCCTTGGGTTAACTTGTGGCCTTCCTGGGTGAGGAGGGGTGTGGACAGAGAAGGGCCCACAGGAGGCTAAGATGGTATTTCCAGTGTCTAGAGTGGATAACACATGGAGTTACAACCACGAAGAGTGATGACAGAATCCAGCCTTGCCATCTGGAGTAGTTCTAGGGAGACTGACAGATGTCATGATTACGGCAGGTCTTATAAGATCCTGCAGATCTCAGGCCTGCTGGAATCACATTACGATGCCCAGAATTCTTGCTACCCTGAAGATCAAGTAGGTTTGACAAGGTCTCTTATAATGATTACATGTATCCAATACATGTACTTAGACTCTGTTACCTTCAAGTTAGTTGTTTCTCTTTAGGAAACCCCTAATACTTGGGAACTTGCCCCAACTTATATATTATACAAATAAAAGTGAGAGTTAGTTTCCCAGCCTCCTTTGCAGGTGTGGCTGAGGACTTAGATGTTTGTGTGCGTGTGTGTGTTTGTTTTTGAGATAGGGTTTCTCTGTATAGCCCTAGTCATCCTGGAACTCACTCTGTAGACCAGGTTAGCCTCAAACTCAAGAGTTCTGCCAGCCTCTGCTTCCTGAGTGCTGGTATAAAGGTGTGTGCCACCAGTCATCACAAGCAGGAGGCGGGTTTAACTAAATAACTTCTCCCATGAGCAGAGATGCTCAGTCAGAGAGCTATGGCAAAACGGTAGACGATAAATGGGTTAAAGGAAGATTGGAATGTAGGATTCTTAAACCCAAGGAAAGTGCTGGTAGGACCTGTAGTGGCCAAATCTCCTATGCATGTCACTTTGGGTCACAAGCATCCTTTGTGTTAGTATTCTGTCTAAACTCCACCTCCACAGTTACCTGGCAACAGCCAGGTATGCTCCTTCCCACAGTTACCTGGCAACCGCCAGGTAGGCCTGGCCCACTATAAAAGGGGCTGCTTGCCCCTCCTCTCTCTCTTACTCTCTTACTCTCTCACCCTCTTAATCTCTCACTCTCTTACCCTCTCTCTCTTACCCTCTTGCTTCTCTGTCCCCTCCCCCCCTTCCTCTCTCTCCATGTGGTCATGGCCAGCCTCTACTTCTCTACTCTCTTATCCTTCCACCTTCTTCTCCCCACCTTTGCCCTATCTCCTGAATAAACCATCTCCCCCTTGGAACCATGTGGTCTGGAGTGGTCTGTTCTGAGCTGTGGTCGGACTTCTTAGAACAACTAACACTTTGACGCTCACAGACCTTTATAATGCAATCATCTGTAGTTTCACAGCCACAGAAAGGCCGGGAGATGCTCTTAACACACAAACAGACACCTGGAGAAAGTCTCTCTCTCTAAAACCATGGGATTGCTACACAGGACACATAACAGGCTGTTCTGGATACCTGGGGTGTCTAGAATTAGCAATATTTCTCCAAAGGACAGTTTTGCCGCATGGCTCTCCATCCTTTCTGGAAACAGTTAAAAATGCTAATGGGTTTGTTTTCTTCTTAATCCAGAGTTACATAATGAATATATAGTAGCTTTTCTAATAGTAGCAACAGAGAAGAGCTGTGGGAAGAGCTGTTGGTTAGTAGAGAGCACTTCCCGCTCTGGGATAGATCTGAACCAGCTGAGGCCCTTGGGGGACAAAGATATTCCCGAAAGTGTCTCACTCTATACAGTTTAAAGCTCGAAGGGACCTTGAAGTGGTTTTTAAGTTCAATTCTCTCGTTATTTCATTAAGAAGTCAGAATAAAATGACATGTTTGTAGGTAAGTTCACATAGTTAATTAATAGACGAGCCTACACATTCAGAATCATGTACTTCCTTAAATTTCTCACCACTAACAAGAGAAAGAGAGGTGGAGGATTTTCCCTCCTCAGAGCAGACCGCAGCTCAAAGACTAAACTCTGAGCATCGCTTGCCACGTTAAAGCTTCTGGTCAGTCCATTAACGTTTGTCTCTAAGAAGTTGTCTCATCCTTGCAGCCCTCCACAGACACAGGAGGGCTTCCCTGAGCTGCAGTGGGTTTGCTTTCTGTCACTGGAGTGGGCATTTCCTTAAGCAATGCCATCTCTTTCTTTTTGGTAACACGTGGCCACTTAGAGTGTTGAACTGTTCTTGGTACTCCCCCACCCCCACCCCGTTTCCCACAGGGAAGAATGCTTTGCTGGCTTAAAGCTGAGGCAAATACTTCTTTTCCTTATGCTTCTTAAGCAAGCCAAATATGTTCTCCGCTCTCTTGGAATTTGCTTGCATTTTATTCTTCTTCTATTTTTTTCCCTATGTGAAACACGTGCCAGACGACTAAGCAGATTGCTATGCATGTTTCACACAGATTAGCAGATGCCTTCGAGCTTCAGGAGTTGGATTTGGGCAACTAAAAACAGCACTTGGAAAAAAAAGCACTCTGACATTTTTCTTTGTGTGTGTCTGTGTGTGTGTCTTTGTGTGTGTCTTTGTGTGTCTCTGTGTGTGTCTCTGTGTGTGTGTGTGTATGTCTGTGTGTGTGTGGTGTATGCATGGGTGAATCTACAGGGCATGTATATGTATTTGTGTGTGAATGTGGAAGTCAGAGGTCTATGTTAGATATCTCTCCGTCAATTGTTTACCATCTTATTTTGGGGTACAGAGTTTCTTATTGGGACAGGGGCTCATCAATTAAGTTAGACTGCCTGGTTAGGGGGCCCAGTAAATCCTTCTGTATTTGTCTCTTTAGAGCTGCAAGCACAGGAGCCTGCTGTCCTGTGTGGATTTTATTGTGGATTCGAAGAGATTGAATTCAAATCCGCAGACTTGCAGGGCAAGTTCTTTACAAAGCCACCCATCTCTCTGGCCCTCTGAATTATTTTAAAGGGAAATAGAAGATGGTTGAGGATGGGTGTGGGGAGAGGAGGAAAGTAAGCAATGACCAAGAGGTAGAGGAGACTTGGGAGCAATGGACAGTGGACGTGTGGTCATTATGTTCATTGTCGTGCTGGTTTCAGAGGAGTGATCCTGCCTCTGGTTAAATTGTACACTTGGGGTATTTGCAGCCTGTTTCATTGTACATTGTACTTCAGTAATGTTTTTCTTTTTAAACAGTAGACCCAATGCACTGGATGTGGTGGCTTATGCCTGTAATGTTAGCACTTTTGAGGCTGAGGCAAGAGGTTGGCTGTGAGTTTGAGGCCAACTTGGGCTACAGAGTGAAATATTGTCTTAAAAATACAAACATAGATGAAGGAGATGGCTCAGCTGATAAATCCTTGCACATGTACTCTAGAATTCACACACATACACACATACATATACACACATAGACACATGCACATACACACACATAGACACACATAGACACACATACATACATGCATATACACACACAGACATATACATATGGACACACACACACATACACACAGATACACACAGAAGCAGACACAGAAACACACATACAGTACACACGTATGCACATAGAGACAGTCACAGAAACACACACATACATACACACACATACACACAGATACACACAGAGACAGACACAGAAACACACACATACATACACACACATACACACATATATACATACACAGACACACACACAGACATACAAATTCACACACATATACACACATACACAGACACACAGACACATACAGACAGACAGACACAGACACAGACACACACACACACACACACACAAATAATGAAGCCAATGAGACGATAGTTTAGAATCTTCTGTAACGACTTAAAGGACCAAGAGACTTGAGACTTTGGCACGTGCTTTCCAGGGTGGCCAGAGAGGATGTTCCCCACTCAGCACACAAGTGAGCAGCAGCACAGAGGGGCTGCACTGGGACCAGATGCTATTTATGATGCTCTCTGAGAGCTTTTTCCCAGCTCTGCCCCCTGGATTGTGGTGTCACTTGGCCATCTTTGCTCCTTAAAATTTAAAAACATCACCTATTTGTTTTCCACAGGAATGTAACAAGGGATGGTGTTTATTAAATGCAATTCGGTAATTTATCTCATAGTTCCTGGAATAAGTGGATTTTTCTCAAATCCTTTTTAATAATTCCGAAGATGCTACTGAAGTTCTCATTGGAATTTCAGCGTTGTGGGTATGGTGCAGGATAAAGGAGAGGGATATTGGGATGAAACAGTGGACTGGAGATTGGATTCCATCTCTTTATCTCTTGACTTGATTTCCTTTCTGTTGTGGAAAAAGCCACGCGTGGGAGTATTAGGTTTACTTGGCTTACAATTCCAGAGAGTCAAGGCAGGAACTCAGAGTAGCACATCCATAGTGAGGAGCAGAGAAAAAAAATACATGTATAGATAGATCTTGCTTTCTGGCTGGCTTGCTTTCAGATAGTGTTCTCCTCTCTACACTGTTGGGACCCCCTGCCAAGGGAATGGCGCTGCCAACAGTGGTCTGGGTCTTTTTATATAAAATACCCCTGCACCCAGACAAGGCTACAAGCTAACATAATCTAGATAATTCCTTATTGAGACTCTCTCTCTCTTTTTTTTTTTGTTTGTTTGTTTTTTGTTTTTTGAGACAGTGTTTCTCTGTGTAGCCCTGGCTGTCCTGGAACTCACTCTGTAGACCAGGCTGGCCTCGAACTCAGAAATCCACCTGCCTCTGCCTCCCAAGTGCTGGGATTAAAGGCATGCGCCACCCCCGCCCGGCTTATTGAGACTCTTTACAGGTGATTCTAGTTTGTGTCACGTTGACAGTTAAAACTAACCAGCACACCTCTCAGAATAAGGGTGAGTCTATTAGTTTATACTTTATTATTTCATAATTATGTGTATATAAACATCTACTTGTGAGTGGCTAAATCAATGGTTCCTCATTGATTTAAAAATCTAATTACCTGTTCATTTTTGTTTGTCAGTGCTGGGGATCAAATGCAGGTCCTTGTACCTGACAGGCAAGCACTGCTAACGCGTCACGTCCACCCTTTACATTTCTTGATGCAATTTAGGATTACCTCAGACTTTAAAGTACTGTAGAACAGTGGTTCTCAACCTGTGGCTCTCAACCCTTTTGGGTGTCAATTGACCTTTTCACAGGGGTCACATATCAGATATCCTGCCCATCAGATATCTATGTTATGATTCATCACAGTAGCAAAATTACAGTTATGAAGTAGCAACAAAAATAATTTTATGGTCAGGGGTTGCACCAACATGAAGAACTGTATTAAAGGATCGCAGCCTTAGAACGGTTGAGAATCAGTGCCGTAGAAGATTGTGTTTTCTGAGAAAAGTCACCCACTTCCTTCTGTAATGACAGTGTTGTTGAGGGTGTGTCCCTGAAGTCCAGCACAGGAATTCTTAGTACAATGACCACTAAGAAGGTTTTTAATCTTCCTTCTCCTAAAAAATCACAGCTCGAGTTTGAGAGTAAGCCAGAACTTCTGGAGCGTTCTAATGGGGTTTTAAATTGACCTTCTGGAGACTGCAGGTGCATTTAAAATAGGCGTAGACTCAGTGGACCACATGAGCTCCCTCTACTTACTCATTCTGAAATGGCCGGGTGTCTCCGAGCCGATACAGTTGACACAGGGTTGGTGTTTCCAGGACCCAGCGAAACTGCACTTGAACCTGAGAAAACAACGAACCCAAACATTTCCAGGAAAGGCAGGTGTGCAAACGATCCGTGCTGTGCCGGGTGTGACCCTGTTTGTGCGACTGTGCTCTCCAGGTCCCCTCTGTCCTCCTTCCTCTATATCGAATGTGTGTGGGTGTAGTAGACAGAGGCAGATGTGCGGACCCACAGTGTGCCTGAGCTGCTGTCAACGCCTGCAGCACGCACCTTGTTGACCCTACAAAACGGGGTCCATTTTTAGCTCCCAGTTTATTTTGTGTTCTCTGTCTTCTTGAAACTGAAGTATACTTAACAGATTATTTTTAGTGAAAATGGAAATGCTATAATGAATGGGAGATGTCACTTCCCAGTTGCTCTTAATGGGTATCTATAATTACTTTTTAATAAAAGCCTTCTTTACTAAGAAAACATGAGACAATTTTGGATAGCAGGTTGTTCACCAAAGGACTTCATAGCTCGCCTGGTGAGGGTCTGGAAACACTGAAGGAGAAAATCATCAGTAATGTGTGAATATAGTTTATCTTTCAGCTTTCTGAAATACTGTGAAAGAAGAATTTATACTGTATTTCAAATACTGTGGAAAAAGAATATACTATATATTTAATGGAAAAAAGAATATATATTATAGAGTATGTACATACTAAATTTATAATAAATTAAATATATATTCATTTCATACACACACATATATACAGATACAGATACAGATATATATATATAATAAGCTGGGTGGTAGTGGCACATTCCTTTAACCCCAGCACTTAGGAGGCAAAGGCAGGTAGACCTCTATGAGTTCGAGACCAACCTGGTGGTATACAAAGCAAGTTCCAGAACAGCTGGGACTACACAGAGAAACCCTGTCTCTGGGGGTGGGGGGAAGGAATCAAAGACTTAAAGGGTTTAAAACCACTTTTCACAACATTTCTGAAAACTTAGCCAAAAGCAAGGGAAAATCAATCTATCCTTGGGTTTCTCAGTGCAGGGAAGAATGTGAGGCAGTTTGTTCTCTTTATGAGGTGCACACGAGTGCATTTATTTTTAGCTCCGTGCAGATAACCAGTGGAGTTCGTGATGGCTAGAATATTCAGGCTAAGTTCCAGGTCAATTACTCAAAATCTGTGTGAGTATCTGGACAAAGCAAGGCAGCTCTGGATATAGAAATACATGGTGCTGGATGAAGAGGCTGCCAAGCACTTCTATGGGTCCTTAGCTCACCAGGGCTCAGCTGCATGTGCTTTCTGGTTATTTAGGTGTGTGAGCAGGCTAATTACAGAGCATGATGCCATAGTTTTATTATCCTTCCTTCCCTCCCTCCTCCTTCTTTCCTCTCTCCCTTCCTCCCTCCCTCTCTCTGTCCCTTTCTCCCTCCCTTCTTTCCTCCTTCTCTCACTTTCTCCCTCTCTCTTTTCCTCCCTTCTCTCTTCTTCCCTCCTTTCTTCCCTCTCTCCCTTCCTCCTTCCCTCTCTCTCTCCCTCCCTCCTTTCTTCCCCCTCTCCCTTTCTCCCTCCCTCTCTCCCTCCCTCCTTTCTTCCCTCTCTCTCATCCTTTTCTTTAATTTCTCACTTTCCTTCCTTCTCTTCTTCTTCCTGCTCCCACAACCCCTGTAACCTTGATGGTAAGGACATCTCCTATCACAACAATAAGAGACACTGTGTCAAAGGCGGTGGATGGCATTTCCAAAGATGACTTCCAACATTGTCTTCTGCCCCATCCCCACGTGTTCACAAAAGCACACATGCACACGCATACATAAACTAATTAAAATAAAGAAAACAGAGAGGGAGAGAGGAAGCGGGTAGGGAGGGAAAATGCACTGTGGGCGATTTCTCCTTGTTTAACCACTACAGAGGATCCTTATACGAACGCAGCCAGTGCAGCCCATCCCACTGTTCATGCCTATATGATATGGGCTGTGGAAGGCTCACAGGCCTGGAAGTTGCTTGAGGTGAGTGAAAGGTGATTAATGAAGGCCCAGGGCATCACTATGGAGCAGATACAGACTTTGTATAAACCACACACTTAGCTTACATGCAATTTAAAATGTTCTTCTTGCTGATTATGGTGACGTAATGCAAATCTCTGTGAGTGTGAGACCAGCCTGGTCTATACAGTGTGTTCCAGGATAGCCAAGGCTACTTTGAGACCTATCTCAAAATTTCCTTTTTCTTTCTTCAATAGTAAATTTACACAAATTAACTTTTACTATTTTACTTTATAAACCTGAAACAATTTTAAGTGTTTGCGTGTACCACTAGCACTTAGCTTAAATCCCAACACGTTACAGAGCTATACAAAAATACTTCATTCACGTCTATCCTTCGTCTACAATGCTTTTCTATTTAATTACTATTGTTATTGTTTTCTTATTAAGCCTCTTAGTTTTAAAACAGACACAGACAAATGTGGCGGTGCATACCTGTGTATGTGCCAGTACTCGGGAGAATTACAGCGAGTTCAGAGCCAGCCTTGGGCTACATAGTAAGCTTCAGGCCAGTCAGGGGTAGATAGGAGTGTCTATCTCAAAAACCAAACAAAGAAGCAATGACAATAACCGAAAACTATACTCACTTTAGCCTTGGACTATACAGAGTCAGGATTGTCCACATCATCGTGTCCCACCTCCACACCTTGTCATGCTGAGAGGTCTTCAGGACAATGACATGCATGGAGTTGTTATCTTCTGTCACAATAATGTCGTCTTGAAGAATTCCTTCTGAAGGATCTGCCTGAAGCTGTTCTACAGTTAGCATGTGTGTATGTATGTTTGTATGTATGTGTATATATGTATGTGTATATATGTGTGTATGTATGCTTGCATTTATACATATATTCACATATATATTCACACACACACACACACACATATATATATATATAATATTTATGCATGCATGTATGTATGTACACATACAAACATCCACACATTACAGACACACACCCACACATACACACATATATGTGCGTTTCCTCTGAAATGATGGCAAGCGCTACAGGAAGTAAGCACGTAAGCCAAGAGCACAGCCTTTATCGTTGTCATCAAGCACTAGGCACTGTACATAATGGTGTGAACTGTACTCTCATAGGCCTAGCAATGTGGTAGGTTTGCCCCCATAGCTGCACCACAAGCATGTGATGGCCTGCGTTAGACACGACGGCAGCTACAATAGCATCCAGTAACAGGAATTGCTCAACACTGTCATTAGCTTACGGAAATAATCTTTTCATGTGACTGACGGGCTTGCTCTCTGACACATACTCAACTAGCTTTCTTATGCAGCCTAGGCCTACTTGTCTAGGGATGGTGCTGCCCACAGTGGGCTTGGTCCTCCCGTGTCAATCATTAATCGGGACAATCTCTTACAGACCCATTACCGTGGGTCAATCTGATCTGAGCAATCTCTCAGTTGAGGTTCCCTCTTTTCTGGTGACTTTTCTGATGACTGTAGGTTGTGTCAAGTTGACAATAAAGACCAACCACCACACTAAGTACAGTTGAGAGTTTATGTATTGCCAGAGTAAAGGCCACAGTTTCAAAAACAGATGGGGACAGGTTCTGTCTTATCAGTACACTGTGAATACGTGTTAACGGCGGTTTTCTTCAATGGTCAGTAGCTTTCCGTAAATTCGAAGACAAAACTGATCTCAATTTTCCCTCAATTTGCATAAAAGGGGATTTTACAAGTATTTAAATCAAGTTAAAATAGAGATGTAATTAAAGGAAGCAAAACACAAATAGACTTCCTTACAGAAGAGCACAGAGGTGGCGCTTTATGTCCTTTGTGTGGGAAGATGTTGGTCCTCACTGGAAACCACTGTCGACGTAATCAGTACCCTGCGTAGGTCATGTATTTTGTCTGTTGTATGGTCAACTGTGTTGTGTCTTTGAAATCTACGTGCTATTGGGAAAGAAGGAAGTCAGTACCGTCTTAGCTGCAGCTACTGTTACCAGGGGAAGGGAGATATGTTTGCTATTTCCTGGTCAGTGCTATCATTGTACTTTACAATAACTGAATCTATTTTTAATTTAACCTCTAAACACACAAAAGGCAATGTAAAATGCTGACAAAAGGCAACGTCTCATGGGAAGAGACAAGTGGCTCTCTGAGGCTTACTGAGCCTAAACAAACTGGGGGGGTTAGAGGTTCTGTTTTTTTTTTTTTTTTTTTTTTTAATTAGGTAGAGATAGCGAGGAAGATATCAGAAAACTCCTCCGGACTCCCTGTATACATGCATCAGTTTGTGTAGACATATGTACATATATGCATATCAGACCATACCACACACACAGACACAGACACACACACTCACACATACATACACACACATATATACAGAGAGAGAGAGAGAGAGAGAGAGAGAGAGAGAGAGAACAATGAAAAGCCTTTCTACCATCATCGTAGATCATCCATTGAGTGAGTTTCCAATGTGCACCAGGCATGGAGGACACACGAGTGGTCTAGACAGACATCCCTGCTGTCATGGGCTTGCCTGTGTTTCAGAACCTATGACAGCGAAACCCAAGGCAGCGGCAGAAGTGCCCACACATGCCTTGACCATAAAGACAGAGCTCTTCCAGATCTGCCCCACTTGTTACGCAGTGAAGCAGCTTATGAGAATCTTCGTGTGAGGAAAATGGAAGGAAGCAAAGGCCTCCATTGAAATCATTTGATTAAAATGTCGTACTTCAAGACTTTAGTTGGAGGGGAAGCAAAAACAAAGTTCAGATTGTCCCATAGGCAGAGTTTGGCCTGGTGCTTCAACCTATCAGGAGGTTTGAGGAGATTTTCAAATGACACTGTTCAACTTTCTGCTCTGCTGGGCTAGAAAGAAACCTTTAGTCTTCCCTCTGGCAAGATCATGCTTGTCTGTAGACGTCACCTCAGCATTTGAGGAGTTGCTAGTCTGATGGAGCTCCCTCTGTCCCTTTGAGTTCTGTACTTGTGCCCACTCCACTGGTTAGGACTGATGGGCCGGCCTGCCTCTCTCATAGGGTCCCAGACCGATGCCACTTAGTTCTGCTCCCCACAGAGAATGGATACCACTGTGGCACTAAGAGTTTGACTCTGTGGAACACATGGACCCCAAAATCTTGATCTTAGAAGCCCAGGGTTCAGTGCCATGACCTGGAGTGTATTTTGTGTGAGTCCTGGGATAAATGTGTTTGTTTCCCCCCACTTGAGGCTCTATGGCCTTAGCTTTAAAAGAAGGATTTTAGTAACCTTGTTCATGGCTTTTCTGTAAGGATGGTAACAAGTCACGTGTGCTACAATCTAAGTCATATAGCACCACACAACTTATGCATCGTACTTTGGTAAGAAATAAGAAGCATAGGGTTAGTGGCCTGCTGAAAGACTCCAAAACCTGGGAAGTAAGTCTGCGGCTCACTGGCTTCAACATTTGAATGCTGTGTGGGTTTTGTTGCTTTTTTTGATCAGACCATAGTAAGCTTTGGCTTTCCTCACTATTTCCAGTTTTTCTGTTGACCTTTGGAAATATCATCTTGCTTCCTGTTTAGTCTGTGTAGGGTTTAGTTTGGTGCACAAGGAACAGTGAAGTAGCAGCCACAAGATGCCCAGCTTCTCTCCATGAGTGTAGGAGTGCCAGCCTGGGGTGACTTCCTTCTCTGAGTTGGGGACTGGGGGTGGGGGGAGGGAGGAATTCCAGTGTAGCTGTTTCAAACCAGCTGAGATGAAGGAGACCTACATATACTTGTGAATTACTTACCTTACAGTCCCTGGGGCTTGGAAGGTGTGCCTGCTCCTGTGATCTATGGGCCAGTAAAAGATGATTAGGGTTCTGTTTGCTGTGTGGGTGTTGCTGATGCTAAGATTTCCTTCTTGACGGATGGCAGGCATGTGTGCCTGGACTAATCATTTATTTGCTGGTTCATAAAAACATCCCCCCACCACCACCCCTACAGCTTTGGGATTCAACTTTGGAGAACCTTTTTTTCTACATTTGAGGTTTTAGTCTCTGCATTACATCATCAGTCTGACTTCTCTCCCCATGGGACAGGGTGAGGAAGTACTACACCAGGAAGCCAGTCAAAGCTGGCTGACTTTTCCTTTCTGTCGGGTATCCTTCCTTGTGGCTCCCAGCAGGTTCACATGGCCACTAAATGTATATCTTGGTATAATTGAACTGGCTCTTCAGGTCTACACAAGTTCCTTTCAGTTTGTTTGTGTACCTAGTTCCAACATTGCATGGGCCACTTTAATGCCTTTGTTAAGATAAAAAGTGTACAAATCATAGTTTCTGCCAGGCAAATGGTCTCATTCTCATCTGTACAAGTCTGTCTTTATGTGTACAATCTTGTTTAATCTTCAGAAAGCTTTGGAGCTGCCATCATTATCCCCTTATAGACAGATCAGATTAGCAAGCAAAGTAATTACCTTAAGGCCAAATGTCAATCATAATCTCTGGAACTGCCAAATGACGATGGCGCATGCCTTTAATCCCAGTCAGTACTTGGGACTCAGAAGCTGGCATATTTCTTGAGTTCCAGGATAGTCAGGGCTATACAGAAAAACTGCTTCAACAAAACAAAACAACAACAATATCAAAACATACACAAAAAGGCTGGAATGGGGCCCAGGGTGGCCTTAGGTACAGAAATAGGTTCTCTCCCACTCTCATTTTGGCTCTTGCTCTTCAGGGACTCTTGGGCACAGCTCTGGAAGTACTGTACAGAAGCTTCAGGATAGCTTTCGTCAGCTTTTCTGTGCAGGGTTAGAACATATGGTACAGGTGGCTCTAATTTTTCCAAACCAACATGCTTCTAGAAAGCATGCCAGGGAGCAGATTGCCATGAAGCTCTCTGAGCGGTTGGCCAAAGCCATGTAGGATTATAGACAGTGTGAAGTCAAGTGTAAAGCATCGGGTGATGTCAGATGGGAGCAGCGAGCTGCACTTGGATGCTCCTCAGTCCTCCTCACAGTGCATAGCAGGCATCTGATCACACGAATGCAAGCATGCCTTTCCATGACTCATAAATTCACTGTCTTTTTATGATCCTTTTAAACTTGAGCAAAGTGTGTATTGGCATGCATGCATGCATGTATATACAGGTACACGTGCGCATGTGTGTACATGCATATGGAGCTCAGAGATCAATGTCAAGTGTCATTCCTTAGGAGTTATGTATCTTATTTTTTGAGACAATGCTACTCACTATCCTGGAGTTGACAAATGAGGTAAAGACTATCTGGTCAATAAGCTCTAGGGACCCATCTGTCACTACCTTCCTAGTGCTGGGATTATTATTATTTTTTATTGAATATTTTATTTACATTTCAGATGCCATCCCCTTTCCTCATTTTTCCCTCCCTAGAAAACCCCTATCCCATCCCCCCATCTCCTTTTTGCTTTTATACATTTTTTAAAATGTCAATCAAAGGTTTTATAAGTTTGGTAATGCTCAATAACAAGATGCCCATACAATCAGAAGTGTAACCCAATACCCAACCTAGATATACCAACTATCTTTGACTCGAGGAGACATGCGAACATCTGCCTCCATGTTCACCCCCCACTCTAGTCGCCTACCTCCTCTCCTCCTCCTCCTCCTCCTCCTCCTCCTCCTCTTCCTCCTTTTTTTCCTTCTCCTCTTCCTCCTCTCCTTGCTCTTCCTCTTCCTCTCCTTACTCTTCCCACCTTAGCTCCACCTACATATCACCCTTTCTGTTAAAATAAAACTTTTTTTCTCAAAATATAGTTAGAGCATAACTATACCAATTTGTGTCAGTAAGGTACAAGATAGACCTAATACCCAGTCCATCATTTTGTTGACTAGCCAGAACCTCTGTCTTCTCTCCTAACTAAAAGACTTAGTTCTGAATTTGGCTTTTTTTCTTGGCTTTAGAATGAATATCAGCTGAAAACCATCCTCTCAAACTTTTCTCTCAAAGTAAATAGCCAGGATTTGCTATGAGACTATAAATCTTCAACCCCATTGGAAATACAGAATGACTGAGTTAACTGAAATTATGGGAAGCACAAAGCATAGCTTCTAAAACTTAGCCAATTTATAGAGACCACTGAACACCTGGACAGTACCTATACTACAAAACGTTGGAGCATCTGATCTTCAGCCTTCTGGCCCAGGATCGTCTGACAGACTTAGTGATGCAGAATTATTAAGGGCTGATTACTCTGTCTTGGCAGATGTAATCAGAAGACTATTTTGCAAGTGTGTCCTTTTCTGGACAGTAATTTGTCTGTAGATGACAAGAGGCAATTCGTGCCTAGTGGCTGTCTCACCACAACTGGAGTAACTCCAAAGATGTTCAATTTCTTCTTAGAATCCAAGACAGGAAGCTGTCAGGAGCACACAGGTCTCTAATCAAAATGAACATTAATACAGAAATGTTTGTAACGTCAATTCTGTGGACTTCTGACATTTTGAAAGCCAACTATCCATGTAAGGTAACCTGGACTGTTGTCTGTTACCTCCTCTCAGCTATTTCTAAATAAAATATAGAAAACACCCTAACAATAAACTCAGAGCCATGAATTTGCGATAGGCCCTTAACTCACAGGCTAACCATCTCAAATCAGTTAGAAAAGTTAAAAAAGGACTGGGTCTAAGCCTTGTATTCCTAAATGTGTTATATAGGCACAATGCCTATGAGAGTAACAATATTAATTTTACTTTTATACTAATAAGACGCTCATACCAATGAAAACCTTAAATTTGAAATCAAAGTAAATTTTGTGCCATTTAAGAAATTATAACTTCATCTTAATGACAATTATACATATTTCAACCAATAGGTTATGGCTATGCAATAAATCCTAGCTAATCTTCCCTGTTCTAATAAAACTACTTTACCACTACTTTCCCCTAGAAAGACAGCCCAATATTAATCACCTCAGTCCCCAAGCCCAGGGAATAGGGGTGCCGACCCTTCATTAACTTCTTCAAGCTGATTATGGCTGTTGAGATATTAGAAGAAGGGCGGGGGGGAAGAATAAATTGGTAAGCCTCTGATACTGTGTCTTCACTGCATTCAGCTGGAATTCCAGGACATCAGAAGTTCAAGCAGGTCTGCTCAGTTTGCTTGATGAGTAGATACACCAAGGCTGTGTATTCTGCAATATACAATTCTCAAAACAAATTTTAGTATCAAGATAATTTTTTGTTTGAATTCTGGAATCTAGTTTTCTGGTGGCCTGCCTCTGTCATGTCTAATCCATATAATTCTGGGAGTTTCTATGAGGGTGTGCTCCCACCATCCTCCCATTCCCGCCTCCCTGCTCTCGAATTCCCCAACACTAGGGAATCCAAACTTTCAGGCACCAAAGTCATCCACTTCCACTGATGCCTAACCCCTTACCCCATACCCCCTCCTCCTATTACTATGAGGGTGTGCTCTCACCATCCTTCCATTTCTGCCTCCCTGCTCTCAAATTCCCCAACACTAGGGAATCCAAACTTTCAGGCACCAAGGCTGTCCACTTCCACTGATGCCCGGCAAGGCCACCCTCAACTACCTATACAGATGGAGCCATGAGTCCCTCCCTTTGTGTTCTTGGGCTGGAGATTTTAGAATGGCTACTCCAGATTGTTTCTTAGGACCATTTGCTTGGAAAATTGTTTTCCAGCCTTTTACTCTAAGGTAAAGCCTGTCTTTGTCACTGAGGTGGGTTTCCTGTTTGCAGCAAAATGCTGGGGGCCTTGTTTATATATCTAGTCCATTAGCCTATATCTTTTAATTGGGGGAATTGAGTCCATTGATGTTAAGAGATATTAAGGAACAGCAATTGTTGCTTCCTGTTATTTTTTTATTAGAGGTGGACTTATCTTTGTGTGGCTATCTTCTTTTGTATTTGTTAGAAGAGGATTACTTTCTTGCTCTTTCTAGGGTATAATTTCCCTCCTTGTATTGGAACTTTCCAGCTATTATCCTTTGTAATGCTGGGTTTGTGGAAAGGTATTATGTAAATTTGATTTTGTCGTGGAATATCTTGGTTTCTCCATCTATGATAATTGAGAGTTTTGCTGGGTATAGTAGCCTGGGCTGGCATTTGTGTTCTCTTAGGGTCTGTATGACATCTGTCCAGCATCTTCTAGCTTTTATAATATCTGGTGAGAAGTCTGGTGTAATTCTGATAGGTCTGCCTTTATATGTTACTTGGCTTTTTTCCCTTACTGCATTTAATATTCTTTCTTTGTTTTGTGCACTTGGTGTTTTGATTATTATGTGACAGGAGGTATTTCTTTTCTGGTCTAGTCTATTTGGCATTCTATAGGCTTCTTGTATGTTTATGGGCATCTCATTCTTTAGGTTAGGGAAGTTTTCTTCTATAATTTTGTTGAAGATATTTTTTGGCCCTTTAAGTTGGGAATCTTCACTCTCATCTATACCTATTATCCTTAGGTTTGGTCTTCTCATTGTATCCTGGATTTCCTGGATGTTTTGTGTTAAGAACTTTTTGCATTTTACATTTTCTTTGACAATTGTGTCAATATTTTCTACGGTATCTTCTGCACCTGAGATTCTCTCTTCTATCTCTTGTATTCTGTTGGTGATGCTTGTGTCTATGACTCCTGATTTCTTTCCTAGGTTTTCTGTCTCAGGGTAGTCTCCCTTTGTGATTTCTTTATTGTTTCTACTTCCATTTTTATGTCCTGGATGGTCTTGTTCAATTTTCTCACCTGTTTGGTTGTGTTCTCTTGTAATCCTTTAAGGAGTTTTTGTGTTTCCTCTTTAAGGGCTTCTATGTGTTTACCTGTGTTCTCCTCAAATTCTTTGAGAATGTTATTTGTGTCCTTCTTAAAGTCCTCTATCATTGTCATTAGAAGTGATTTTAAATCTGAATCTTGCTTCCCTAGTGATAAGGGGAATTCAGGACTTTCTTGTGTGGGAGACTAGGTTCTAATGATTCCAAGTACCCTGGGTTGCTGATGCTTATGTTCTTGTGCTTGCCTTTCACTATCTGAATCTCCTTGGTGCTACTTGCCCTGTCTCTGACTGGAGCCTGTCTTTCCTATTATCTTGGTTGTATCAGAACTGTGTGGGGTGGGGTTACTATTGGGGTTAGATCTGGGGCCCAAGATCTCTGCTCAGTGCTCAGGCACAACCAGAAGGAACCAGTGCTCCAGACCAGGAGTAACTTCCTGGGTCTTAGTGGGTCCCAGTTACTCCCTGTTTGGGGCCTGTGTTGCTTTCTCCTTATCTAAGATACTGCCCGGGTTAGAGCTCCTGGGAGGCCCACTTCCTCTGGGTTCTGTGAGATTGGGGGCAGAGCTGCCACCCAGGATCTGCTCAGTGCTAGGGCCCAGACCGGAAGGAACCAGTGCTCCGGGCCAGGAGTGACTTCCTGGGTCCTAGTGGGTCCCAGTTACTTTCTGTTTCTGGAGCTGGGATTATAAACACATAGTACCATGCCTAGCCTTTCACATGGCTTCCAGGACTCAAACCATGTCCTCATGCTTGGGCAGTGACACTTTAGTGCCTGAGCTTTCTCTGTCCAGTGCGTGCTTCTTCCTCAAGCAGGTTGTGCCCTCTTTCAATAGACATGAAACTCTACAAAGGCAAAGAGTTTTCTCTCTCATCTTCTGCAGGGTCTCTGTGTCCAGCTCTGGGTCAGGCCCTGACCCTGGAACACAGCAGGGGGCTTCCTTACTTCAGATTGTTGGAGTGAACTTTTTCCTTTTGTCTAGAAAAATCACCCCATGTCCTACCATCTATATGGGCCGAGTCCTGCCTTGTTGCCTCCTGTAAAGTCTGATCATAGGTTGGCTCCGTTTGTGACATTCTCCTTAACGGAGCTGTCTAACACCACAGGCCTTGCACCACCACAGATGTTCCGATGTTTAAACCTTTGTTGTTGCTGTTTTCTTTAAAACCCTTTCAGAGCAGAATCTCTCCCTCCTTCCCTCTCCCTCTCCCTCTCTCTCTCTCTCTGTGGTGTATAATTTGTCTTTTTCCATTAGAATGCATGAAAGCTCATGAGGGCTCTACTGCTATATTCTTAGCATTTGCTATAGTGACTGGAATTAATATATACTCAGTAAATATTTGATGACTTAATGATTAATACTTACTGACTTAGTAAATAATTCCTTAAGTGAGTATGCTGACCACTCTTCATGACTGTCCTTTCTTCCAGCTCAGTGGAATCCCTGACTCCCCCATCCCCCTTCCTCCATCTCCTCCTTTCTCTTCTTCTCATGGCAGCATTTGTTGTGGCTCAGCTTGGTCTCCAACAACCAGTGTAGCCAAGGATGACCTTGAATTTCTAATCCTTCTGTTTCATCTAAGTGCTGCAGTTAAAGGCCTGGGATACAGTGCTTGGTTTTATGTGATGTTGGAAATCAAACACAGAGCTGATTCCTCCTCTTCTTCTTCCTCCTCTTCCTCTTCCTCTTCTTCCTCCTCCTCCTCCTCTTCCTCCTCCTCTTCTTCTTCCTCCTTCTCCCCCTCCTCCTTTTCCTCCTCTTCTTTTCTGGACAGGGCTTCACTGTGTTTCCTTGGCTGTCCTGAAACTCACTCTACTTACCAGGCTAGACTTGAACTCAGAGATCCATCCACCTACCAAACCAAGACACTGTGCTATGCTTTTCATCGTCAGTATCAGTGATCCAGAGGAAAGTGTTGGTGGCATCCTTCCTAAAACTTTCAGGAAGACACCAGCAATAGTTTGATCAGCTTATACAGATAATCAGGTGCATATAATCAGTGTGATTCATACCTTACCTCACAGAATCATGATCTGAACAAGATATTAAAAATATCTAGAAAAAGCCAAGTAGTGGTAGTGGTGCATACCTTTAGATCCAGCACTTGGGAGGCAGAAGCAGGTGAATCTCTGAGTTCAAGGTCAGTCTGATCTACAGAGTGATTCCCAGGACAGCCAGGGCTACACAGAGAAACTCTCCTCTCCCCCTCCTCTCCATATATATTATATATATATATGTGTGTGTGTGTGTGTGTGTGTGTGTGTGTGTGTGTGTGTATTAATAAATACATATATTCAATAAAAAATTCAAAGCCAAATTGAATTTAAGAATTAAAAACTAGGAGAAAAACTGATGAAAGTCAAGGCTTAGGCTAAAAAGAAAACCATGAATATAGAATGGAAAGAAATGACCCCCCACACAAGGTAGTAACTTTTCTCCATTAGGCAGACTTGACCATTCAACTTCAATTCACAGAGACTCCTCCATCCCATGCACCCTTGATTCTGTGCATACTCTTTTTCTAAAAAGAAACAAAGGCCCAGCCTAGATCTGGAATCCAACCCAGAGCTGATGTTTCCTTCTCTTCCTCTCCCCTCCCCCTCGCTCCCCTTCCATCTCCTTTTTCTTCCCAAGACAGAGACTGTTGTAGCTCAGCTTGATCTCCAACATATAGTGTAGTCTCATGTGTCAACATGCTTCATATAAAAAGGAAGTTTAGAAGGAGGGCCTACCATGAGAGATGTGAGTGCTCAGTACTCATTTGTCCAGGGAAAAATCAAAATGCAGTGTGTGGCTTTTGCCACACAGTAAATCTTCCCACATAGTTTAAAGCTGCCAGTAGACTAACACCACGCAGTAGAGTGAAGGCGCTGGCCCTTAAGAGTCTGCAGGATCTCCAGTGCCAGCATGGCGCTGCTAGAAACATCATTGTAACAGAGAAAGAGGTCATTTGATTTCCTTGTCAAGTATTGCTCCAAAATGTTATTTGGTTTGGAGATTATTACAGATTTGATCAATTAGTTTATTCAAGACCCACTGACATACGTATATATTGAAAAATCTAATGATAATTTATACTTAGGAGTAATTGACTTTGGAAATGTGTTCTTTGTAGTATCCGTTTTATCTAAAATCTTTGGTCTTTGTGAGATGTGACAGAACTTAAAACGTAGACATTTGAAATTTTTTTCAGCCATAAAGAAGAATAAAATTACGTTGTTTACTGGAAAATTATGAAAGTAGAGATAATTATATTAAGCAAACTGAGTTAGTCCGTGAAAGACAAGAAAAAACCACACGTTTTCTCTTATTCATTGTTTCCCGATTGTTTTTATGAGTACACAAAAATCATGAATGTGTGTACTGCATGAAGCTTGAAGCCAATCTGTCTGGGGGAAGAAAGGGATGAGCAGGCAGGGGTTGGGGGAAGAAGAGCACAGGGGAATCTGTTAAAAGTACATTATAGCCTCACAAGCAAAAATCCTTATGTAATTCAGTGTGCAAACAAAGACGGGGTAGGATTTCACTTGCAAATCAACCATGGGAAGTCCAGGGCTTCAAGAGTGAAACAGAAGCATCCATTATCTGATTCTCACCCCGGCATCTTTTGAAAATGCAAAATGTCCCTGGGAAGTCAATACTCAGGGAGTAAGCAGAACTTCCCAGAGGACCCAAGCCCACTGTTCATAAAAGCACTCAGTGTTATAGTGTTTTTGAGTGTTGATGGTTCAAGCCCAGCAGCAGCCTGGAAACTTTCAGAGGGACACTGGGCACATCTCCACTTTGAGTACACTTTTATATGTTCTCTGCCAGTGGGCTCATGAACATTCACCTGGGATGTGATTGTAGATGCCAGGTGTGTGTGTGTGTGTGTGTGTGTGTGTGTCACTCCCTGTGACAGAAATCTCTGCACCCAGGCATACTGAGGAATGCAGTAATGCAGTAAGTGACCTCCTGGTGAAAAAAACCCACAGACAGATGTCCCCTACTGAACGGAGTGTGCCACAGAAAGTTCCACGAGAAATGTAAATAAGCAAATTTTGAAACACTGTTCAGTTTGTGAGAGGTCTACCGAGAAGAACGGTGCTTCATTATTAAAACCAGAACACAAGGGGCCAGCCAGCACAGAGGAGTTTCAAGTTGAGAAGTTGCTTCCTTCTCCCAGATTGCAAAAGAGAGAGGTCAGTGAACAGCAAAAGCGGCTCATCCTAAGGCTAGCCAGATACAGCCTGAGTGAGTTAGCAGAGTCACACGGAGAAGCCTGTGGGAGTCCTTAGTAGACACTCTTCGGGACTTCATGCACTGTTACAGAAGTTGGCTGAGACCCATGAATCTCTTGACAAAGCTCACATTGATTTTTTTTTCCTCTTGAGATGTTTCAATGAATAAAGACACTTGCTGCCAAGCCTGAGGATGTGAGTTCAATCCCCAAGGCCCACATAACGGAAGGAGAGAACTGACTCCTTGACAAGAATTGTTATCTTGTCTCCACCGTGGAACATACTGTGGTGCTCTTGCTAAAGGAATGCATACACATTTAAAAACTTTACAGACAAATCAATACAAAACCTCTGACACCACAATTTTCTCCCAACCCTTTATTTTTTTTCCCTAAAGAATCTGTATCTACAAAAGCTACTTGAAGAAGCAAAACAAACACATCTTGAGCACCTGTCTTACACATCATTTGGTAGCTAATATTTGTGCACATCTCTAAGATGGACCATGGTATTTTTGAACCAGTGATGAAAACTATTTAGATGGTAGGCAAGAAAGTGGATTTGAAAGCATCAATCTTTTCTCCACCTACTACACAGTGTCTTCATGAGAGAGTCCAGGAAATACCTCCCCTAATCAGGCTGTGAGGGATAGTCTTTGTTTCTGCTTGTGTTATCTGTCTTACTTAGTCTCTGTTGCTGTGATAAGATACCAAGGCCAAGGCAATTTATGAAAGGAAGCATTTAATTTGGTGCTCAAGATTTCAGAGTCCATGATTAGATTATCACGGGTGGGGAGCATGGCAGTAGGCAGGCAGGCATGGTGCTGGACCGGTAGCTAAGAGCTCACACATTTCTAAAACAAGAGCCACAAGGCAGAGAGAGAAAGAGAGAGAGAGAGAGACAGAGAGAGAGAGAGAGAGAGAGAGAGAGAGAGAGAGAGAGAGACAGACGGAGACAGACAGAGACAGACAGAGAGACAGAGACAGAGAGAGGCAGACAGAGGCAGACAGAGGGAATGGCCCCCAGTGACACACCTCCTAACAAGATCACATCCCTTAATCCCTCTCAAAGAGTTCCACCAACTGGACCAAGTATTCAAACATGTGAACCAGTGAAGGCCATTTTTATTTAAACCACCACAACATCTTTATCCTGGTGAGATCTTGTTGACAGTCAAGATTAATGAACACAAGTGCCTAGTTTGAAATTGGAGAGCCATGTCTCCTAGACCCTAGCATCTCTGCACTTGATGTTTTGTTTGCTGTGCCAACTGCCAGTTCAAACAACTTTGGGTCACATGACTCATGGGACTCAGTTCCCTGGCAGCCCCATGTGTCTAGCATGAGTAGCATGAGGCACCTCAAAACTAGATAGATAAAATGATTCTCAGCTGTGTTTTCTGTGTATTGACTCTATTGTGATGTGACTGATTTTTCTCTAAAGGGCTGCAAGTGTGTTTGGTGGACTGTGATGGAATTATATAGGAGGAATATACACATTATCTTTCTACCATCTATCTATCTATCTATCTATCTATCTATCTATCTATCTATCTATCTATCATCCATCTATCTATCTATCATTCCCCTCCCCTTCATCCTCTCTCTCTCTCTCTCTCTCTCTCTCTCTCTCTTTCTCTCTCTCTCTCTCTCGTGTGTGTGTGTGTGTGTGTGTGTGTGTGAGAGAGAGAGAGAGAGAGAGAGAGAGAGAGAGAGAGAGAGAAGGAGAGAGAGAGAAAGAGACAGAGACAGAGACAGATAGAAAAACAGGCGAGAATCAATATCAGAAGATCTCTCATTTGGAAACTAGGAATCAAGGGAGTTCTCTTAAGGGCTCAAGAGATAGCTTAGTCTTGTTACATTAGCATGAGGACCTGAGTTCAACCCATAGAACCTGTGTAAAAATCTAGGCACATGGTGTACTTATAATCCAGGCACTGGGGAAGGAGAGACGGGTAGATCTATCTCCAGGGCTCCCTGGTCAGCCACAATAGACTAATCTTTCAGCCTCATGTTTGAGTGAAAGACCCTGTATGAAAAACCCAGGTGGGTAGCTCATGAAGAAGGACACTTGAAATTGACATCCTTCACACACATGTATGGAAACACGCATACGCATGTGAACATTCATACGTGTACATATACAAAGAGACATACGTACGCACAGTAAGTTTTCCTAGTAGATATTGTCCAAGTATCCATCCTATGGCATGGTTGTTGAAGTTGGAGAATTTCCTTTATTCAGGCAGGCTTCAATGTTACTGCTTCTTTCCTATTTATTCCTTTAGTTGAAAAAAAATCATATACACGGAGGTATTCTTCTGTGAATCAGAAGAGACTGGTTCTCTTTTAAAAAGAACTGACAAGACTGAAGGCCTGAGATCTTGGAACCAAATTAAATTTATGTACAGCTAATGTGCTACCAGCTGGAGGCCAGGTCACTTGAGTTCACCTTAGTGAGATTTCCGCTAAACAGGAGGCCATCTGGTCTGTTAATTGCGGGCTTTGAGGGTTTCTTCTCTTGTTTTTGTATCTTGCGGGGATGAGGTTTTGACCCACAGAGTAAGTCAGCTGGCCAAGGAAAAACAAAGAAAGAAATACACCTTTTCAGGGTGTTAAGAGACAAATGTGAGTGCGAGCCACCCCTCAGGACAGTACCAACTGTCATTTCCAGCTTTGTTTGGCCCTAGCTGCAACATATTTTTAAAAATGATGTCATCACCTTGTGACAGTAAAGCTGACCATGCAGCGATACATTTGGATGACTCCGGATGTTGTTACAGTGTCTCATTTCCCCTCATTGTAGCCACAAAGTTACTGAAACAAAAGCATCCTTGCAGGTTTCGGGTACCTGGCTGGAATTTTCCTGGATGTCCTGTACTTCCTGGCAGCATTCTGACTGATTCAGAAATGTGAATAAAATAGGTGCTTTAGTTTAGGCAGGTCTCCAAATTGCAAGATACTTTTCCTCTAACCCCAACAGCTGGCAAGGATAGAAAGCTCTGAAAATATCATTCCATTAAGCTTGTTTGCAAGAAGTCCCACCACAAAAATGCTACTTGGACAGCTGTTTCAGACATCGACAGCGAAAATGAAGTTACTTAGGCCTCTTCATTTTATATTTTCCTTTTGTGTGTGTGCATGTGTGGGTGCAGAGACAAAGGTCAGAGGTCGATCAAGATGTCTTTTATGATTGTCCATCTTATTCATGAGTTGGAGCCAGTCTTTCTTAACTCAATCAAGGGTTTGCCATTTCTGTTAGACCGTTTGACCAGTGAGTCCTAAGAATATTCTTTGTGTCTACCTCTCCCATGTGTGCATGTTGCTCCACTTCTGGGCTTATAGGAGCACACCATAGTTTGGCAGGGGTGGGGGTGGGGTAGGAGAGGGTCTGAACTGAAGTCTTCATGTTGTGAAGCAAGCACTTTTACATACCAAGCTATCTCCCCAGCCCTTCATTTTATGTGTTTTTAAAAACTGGTGGATTGTATGAAACAGCTTATCTGATTTATTGTTTATGAGTTCATACTTCTAAATCTAAACGTTTGTCTTGAATCACATCGATTGATCATGTTTCCCTAGGAGTTAGGATGGATTTTACAAGGCTTTTGAATCCTTTCTTTTCTTTCCCATTCGGTAATCTTGTCCATGCTTGAGCTTTGTGTATACAGCTCTGAGTCCTGGAACTGTTGAAGACTTTAACCTCGTACGTAGTTTTAAAAGTAAAACTTTATGCTGGGTAGTGGTGGCACAAGCCTTTGATCCCAGCACTTGAGGAACAGAGGCAGGTAGATCTCTGTGAGTCTGAGGCCAGCCTGGGCAGTCAAGGAAGGCTAAACAAAGAAACCCTGTCTCCAAAACTAACTAACTAACTAACTAACTAACTAACTAAATAAATAAATAAATAAATAAATAAATAAATGTTATTGCAGTGTGATTTCTATAACATTTAATCCACCTATGTAAATATGCTTAGTGACTTAGAATATTGTCAGAGTTTTCTAATCATAACTTGAATATATCTGAAAAAAAATGTCCTCTAATTTGCTTCCTGAATATACCTTACGAAACCTCTCTGATTGGCTATGTGTTCTAGACATGATAAGAATATAGAAAGAGCAGAAGAGAAAGATGAATGTGAAATCCTATTTCTTCTCCTGGAAATAAATACTGATCATTGTAGGGAGAGCTGGTAGTTTCATCTTTAAGGACTTCTTGGATATCCGTCAGTCCTCTCAGCATTTAGACAAATACTTGGACATATCGGTAGGCTGAGGGTTGGACTGAGCTGCCCTGGGGGTTCTTCCTAGAGCTAAAGAATTTGTAAGCATTGCATATTCTTATAACCAAAGCATTGACTTGTGTCCTATGTGTGTTCAGATAGGTCTGGCCCACGCCTCAGCTCTGAATTCTCCTTAACTCAACTGACTTTCCTCCCCCTCTCTAATAAAGGAGTGTTCATATTTTCCATAGCTGTTTGCTGTTCTTTGGGATTACACATTAATCCATCCTGAATAACCACCTCGAAGCAACTTACCTCTCTTAATTGCACTCAGGCATCTAAGGAATTTTATAGGGTTGACGGTAAAGTTGGCCTTGACTTTTGCCAGCAGTCACTATTAACACTATTAACACACTTAAGCTTAATGCATCAGAAATGTCATAGTTCAAAAATGAAATCATATCTCCAAGCATATCTTAGCCCTGGTACAAGGCTGTGATTTTCATAATGAGTGGAAGGAGTCATCTCCCCCGGGGCCAGGGCACGGTGAGGTTGTACTTGAATGGCATCATCTGAACTTTGCTGGGTATTTGACCCACCTTATGGTTTTTGCCACGATGGGGAAAAGATAAAGGGGTCAACTGAATAAAATTATGAAAATGATAAAAAGTCATTTGAAACTATTGCTTATGGGATTGGAATAAAACAAATCTGCCTGGGAACACGTATAGACGTGATCAGACGTTGTTGCTATGCTAGGCCAGCACAGCAATGTAAGGATGCCAGGGGGGTCCTACAGGTGTACATGGAACAACACAGTTAAAATGTGGGGCCTCCACGGGCCACAGACATGGACAGTCTCACTGTTTCCCAGATCACTGATACCCTAAGTGAGAGGCTGGACTTCTATGGGAAGAAACGGGAAGATGAAAGAAAATCTTGGCTCTAATCTTGGCTGTCTGGTAACTTGACTTAAATGGAAATGGAACCGTTAAAGAAGCTATGAAACACTCACAGACTTGTAACTTTTGAAAATAAATGTAGAGTACTCTCTTCCCAGAGATAGCAGGGTCTCCAGAGCAACTGGCCTTGGGACCAGAGAGGTCAGGATCTGAATCTCTGCTCTGTGACTGAACTTCAGAGTTTCCCAGGCAAATTCCTCACGTCTTCACTCTCTTAGATCTTGGCGGCTACCACTTAGTTTTCTTTGACTTAATGAGATGGTATCTGGAGTCTTAACTAGATGGTTGCTTGACACTTTAGTCTGCTTGGGCTGAGATCACAAATGCCACAGACATGGAGGTTAACCAGAACCTTGCTTCTCACTGTTTTGGAGACTGGGGTTTAGAAGGCAGTTTTGGATCGGGGTGCTAGGAGATGCAGCATCCTGGTTGATAGGTGACTGCCTTCTGTTTGTCCTCGCATGACCTTTCTTTATTTAGTGTGTGCATATGGAGAGAGAGGGGAGTTTTCTATCTTACTCTTCTTCTTTCCCTCCCTCCATCTATTTTTCCTTCCTTCCTTCCTTCCTTCCTTCCTTCCTTCCTTCCTTCCTTCCTTTTTTCTTTCTTTTTAGAAACAAGGTCTCTCTATGTGGTCCTGGCTGTCCTAGATCTCTCCATGTAGACCAAATCTCAAACTCACAGAGCTTCCCCTGCCTTCTGACTCCCAAATGCTGGGATTAAATGTATGCATCATCATGCTAAGATTAAAGACAGACTATACCATGCCTAGCTTCTTATTTATTTTGTTTTCAATTTCTTTTTCTTTCTTTTTTTTAGGTTAATAAAATGTAAAAACAAATTTCTCTCTCAGTGCTAGGGATCAAAGCCAAGGCTTTGTGCACGCTAGGCAAGTGCTCTTTGACTGAACCTCAACCCTGCCTTCTTCTTCATATAAGGCTACTAATCCCACCAAGGAGTTTCATTCTGTTGACTTAAACTAAACCTAATTACTTTCTACAAGTCCTGCCTCAAGATTTCGTTATGTTTGAAGTTGGAACCTTAACATGTAAATGGTTTTTCTTTGAGGAGTGGGATACAATCAGATTATAAATCCTAACAAATATAAAATGCTCAGTAAAAAGAGAGGACTGTTAGCCAGGGAAATGGTGTTGCACACCTTTTATCCCAGCTCTCTGGAAGCAGAGGCAGGCAGATCTCTGAGTTCAAGGCCAACCTGGTCTACACAGCAAATTCCAGGACAGCCAGGGCTATACAGAGAAACCCCAACTCTGTCTCAAAAAAGGAAAGAAAAAAGTAAGGCTTATTGTTGTCTGTAAAATATTTGTTAATATAATCTCTATGTTATTTTGTTAACTTGGGAAAACTTTCCAAACAGTAGTATTGGTAGCACCTCTGTTCCCTTCTACTGCCTTTCTTATTACAAACTATGTGAGAACATCACCCTCTTCTCAAAGCCTTCATAGTCTTTTTTTTAAAAATAATTATTTATTTTATGTATATGAGTACACTGTAGCTGTCTTCAGACACACCAGAAGAATGCATCAGATCTCATTACAGATGGTTGTGAGCCACCATGTGGTTGCTGGGAATTGAACTCAGGACCTCTGGAAGAACAGTTAGTGCTCTTAATCAGGACAAGAACTCAAGCAGGAACCTAAAGCAAAAACCAAGGAGGAATGGTATTTGCTGGTTTGCTTATAGACCCGTGCTTAGCTTGATTATTATTGTTGTTGTTATTATTATTATTGTTGTTGTTGTTATTATTATTATTTTTTTCAGCCCAAGATCATCTGCCTAGGAAATAGTGTCACCCACAATGGACCAAGCTCTTCCAAATCAATTAACAAGAAAAACAATTCCCTACAGACATCCTCACAGACCAATCTAATCTGGGTAATTTCTCAGTTGAGACTCCCTTCTCAGGTAACTAGGCTGTGTTAAGTTAACAGAAATAACTAGGACAGGGTCCTTCAAGAATCTACTTATTTCTTACTAATAACTAATAATAGATTAGAAATAATAAACATTCCTAACTAATGTTTGGTTACTTGTCACCCTTTGCATGAGTCACTGCAATCACATCTCAACTAGCTTCTTGCCTTCCAGATTTGCCTTCTGTTCCTGCATCATGTGGTAGAACATTAGCATTTCCCATTAGTGTTGTGGTTGCACTGTGTCTAATCTACCTTTTATATCTCAGCCAATGGGACCTTTCAAAGTAAGTTGAATCATGTTTCTAACAGTTAATAGCTCTTCTTGTTGCTGTAAGGCTCAACCAAAATTCCTTAGCCCAGTATGAGACACTCACCTTATCATCTTTAATTTATATTAAGTGCACCAGGCTGTGGTGGGAAGATAGTCTCTCAGAGTCTTTTACTGGTCTCTTAGCATGTCACCACCTTAGCTTAGAGAAGTGAGCTTATGGACTTCTAAATTGGAAAGGCAGCCCTTCAATACACATGGAGCGGAAAAGAGGATAGGAGGGAAAAGAAAAAAAAGCCTCTTTCGGTGGCAGTAAAGGTTGTGAGGAGGAAAAGAGAGAAAGAAGATGTTTATTAGAAAAGGAAGAAGAGACAGGAGTCAGTCCCCAGTCCCTAGGAGGATAGAGTTATGTTCAGCAAGATAGTAACACTGAAGTCCAGAGGGAAGAAGCTAATACCACATCCTTCCAGGGACTAGCCCCAGAGATAGTAGCGAGAAAAATCTTCTCAAGTTTATCTTCAGTATGGGAAAGAATCAGCATCAACCACAGGGTGAACTGAGGCACAGAGAGGATACTACAGAAGAGAAAACATCCAGGAGAGGCTAGAGTGAGGTGAAGTCAGCTGTGGAGACTTTCTGGTGTTGACCAACCCAGAGAACCAGATCATATGCTCCACCAACAGCTGACATGACAGGGGACTCTGGATCCACACTGTGGGATCTGGGAGCATGTGTCTCCCCTTGACAACAGACACATCAATCACATCCCTTCCTCCCACACACCTGGACCTCTCCAAAAAAAGCAGCAGAGGAGGGGAAGCTTCCTTAGAGGCCCAGTTATTTTTCCAAGGGATACTTGGCATTCCTCAAATGGTCTCTTTAAGTGATTAGACTGTATTATGCTTTGAACGGACTTGAACATTAACTTAATGTGTTTTTCCTATTAGTGAGCAGTTGGAGACTTAGGA
Organism: Rhabdomys pumilio; assembly: GCA_030674055.1. Lineage (NCBI taxonomy): Eukaryota > Metazoa > Chordata > Mammalia > Rodentia > Muridae > Rhabdomys > Rhabdomys pumilio. Next base: position 170,871,945 of record JANHMN010000004.1, on the reverse strand, counting down.
AAAAGACCAAAGTAAAGAAATAACAAATTTCTACATGTCTCCATTGGAGAGTGTGAGACATTTTTGCAAGCTTCCCATGTTTGTAAGACTCAGAAAAGAGCAGCAAAATAGGAGCTAGTGCACCGCACCCTGGGTTCCCTTTTCCCGTTTCACCCATTTCTTTTCTCTTGATGCTTTGGAAAGCCAGTGAGAAATGGAAGGCAGAGTGCAGACATTCCAAAATCTGGCAACTGATGAAATAATTCTCTGCTGGTGTCTATTAGATTAGAGTGGCTTTGAACTGTGTGGTGGTTTGAATATGTTTGGCCCAGAGAGTGGCACTGTTAGGAGGTGTGGCCTTGTTAGAGGAAGTGTGTCACTGTGAGGGTGGGCTTTGAGACTCTCTTTCCAGCACTGTGAGAGCCAGTCTTCTTCTATTTGACTTCAGAACAAGATGTAGAACTCTCAGTTCCTCCCAGTGCCATGATTGCTTGGATGTCACTGTGCTTCTTGCCTTGATGATAACTGTAAGCCAGCCCCAATTAAATATTGTCCTTTATAAAAGTTGCCTTGGTCATGGTGTCTCTTCACAGCAGTAAAACCCTGACTAAGACAAGCTGGGGCAAGTGTTGTGTGCTGTAAGTATACATTACCAATCTAAAGATGCATCCTGGAGGTGGGTACAAGTTCCTTTGTGGCACTTAAGCAAGAGGTTAGAATAAGATACACAGCTCAGGATCCTCAGCCAATGAATGGTGAGTGAAGATACTGTCTTGGGCTGTCTCTCTGCTGATGAATAGTAGGAAAATCATACATGGTGAATGTTGACCAAAGGCCATTGTAGAAGATGTAAGAAGACGATGGTTGGTAATATGACCAGCTGTTAAAAAGCCATTTACGATGTTGTACATTGCAAAAGAAGAGAGACTTTCCAAAAAGAGGGTCTTGAGAGTGTAGTGCTAGGTTAGGTACCCAGAACTTAAAAAAGTAGAGGGTGTGGTGGCTCGTGCTTCTAATTATAGCATTTGAGAGGTGGAGGCAGGAGAATCACAAGTTTAAGACCACTCTCGGCTACACAGGGAATTTGAGGCCAGCCTGAGAGACATGATTTCCTATCTTACTTGTTTTTTCTTTAAGACAAAACCGAAACAAAACAAAAGGTATATAACAGTCTGCGTTAGTTAAATTAACTATTTTGATGTATTCAAACATAGTAAGTACTCACCATATATCCTATATGATATCAAGCTCTGCAGAAACAGAGATGAAAACTTAAAATAGCAAAGTGATTGGGTGCTAGGAAGCCATGGGATTTGTCCATGAGGGAAGGCTCATGGTGGCTTTGCCCACAGCAGTACCAGTTAAGCCATGGTGGAGGATGGATAGAAAGGGAGTTCTTTGAAGCAAGTCTACGAGAATAAGAATTTATAGTGGGAAGAGAAAATGCATCTGAGAGAGCGGTGTAGGTGTTAGTGTGAACTGAGAGGCATGAACCCAGGGATGAACTACTCTGTCAGCACATATGGACTGGGTTCTGTTCATGGAGGGGCAGTTTTACTTAGCTTGGCTTGTGGGGTACGGAGAACACATATACAGGAAAACACAGCTAAACACTGGGTGATGGCAGGAAGGGATCTTTTCTTAGAGACCACATCTTCTCTGTGATGGACACTTGCACTGAGCCCCAGGGAAGGGGTGGGGACAGCAACCTACACAGGTAGATGGGCAGGCTGAAGAAAGCTTAGTCTGTGGATAACAGGAGGGCGGAGGCTCTGAGGACAGTAAGAGATGAGGTTCAGGAGATGGATAGAGGAAGGGATGAAACCGGTGAGCTCCTGCCAATGAAATACCCTGTCTTAAAAGATGTCACCTACCCTCCACCTGTGCAGAAGTGTCCATGCCTATGCATCTCCTTGCACATGCATACATTAAAAAAAAATTGGCTTTCTTTCTAGGCGGTTTCCTTCGCTCATACCCTGCAGCCTCACTAAAATCTTATGCTTTTATTTTTTCAGTGTCCACTCTCTTTAGATGCTTTTACTAAACAAACTTACTTAAACTCCTCAGTGTCTTCATGAAGAGGTGCATAAGCATTCTCACATCCTCCCTAACAAAAGCAGCTAATTTGATCCTTGGTGAGACTGATTTCACGACTTTTCTTTTCTATAAATTTCTTTTCTATAAATAGCTTATTTTAGCGAAACAATTTGTGAAGTTTCCCCAAGTTCTGCTATGCTTTTCCCTCCCTCCCCGTTCATCACACACTTTCAGATTTAATCCTGAGGTCTGAAACATCCTTATTTCTGTATGTGTTAAATTATCCTTAGAAAAGCTTTCTGCCTGAGAAATTTAAGATCCAGAATGAACTTATGACCTCAGACTTGGGCTTAGTTTAGGAAGCAATGTCTATTGTTGACAAGTAGAAAAGAAATTGCCCGTGGTGCAGGCCTCTCCTGAAAAGTGGTCTTTGTATTAATGGTAATGAATAAGAGGTTCCTAAACACGGCTGAGAGCACAGGCTCTGAGAGATTTGACAGTGCTGTGTCTCTGCTGTAAGGTATAAGAGTGCGGTTGTGTCTGGACATCAGCATCCTGCTCACATCCTTGGCTTGAAAACGCAACAGGAGAGCAATAGATCGGCTGGTTTACAGGCGATTGTACTAGACTCCTCCCAGGGACCTAGCAACGTCATCACCTGCTATCATTACCTGCTGCCAGGTGTGGGTGGCACACAGAGTGGCTTATGAAAAAAAGAACTCTTTGCCACCTCAGCTTGTTCTCTGTCTGTCTCTGTCTGTCTGTCTGTCTGTCTGTCTGTCTCTCTATCTCTCTCTCTGTTTCTTCCTCTGTCTCACCGTCTCTCGGTGTCTTTCTGTCTGTCTTGCTGTTTCTCACTGTACTGTTACTCTGTTGTCTCTGCTTCCCCCTTCTCTGTCCCCAGGGCTCTACTCCCCTGTCTGTCTGCTCCCACCCCTTCTCTAGGTCCTCAGTCTCCTTCTTTCCTCCAAATAAACCTTGTACTGGGTCTGTTGCACAGCATGATTTCTCTGGTCAGGGTGCCTTGGCATGGGCCTACCAGGTACACACACACACATCCCGCACTCACTCGGCATTATATTTTATAACAAGATCCTCAGAATACAGTTTTCTCTGATAGCGTTGCTATGTCTCTCTTTAGCATCTCATTTTGGTCTCCTCTGCTTTCTGGGCTACTCTTGTCCCGTTACAGTGAAGTTGTATGTTATTTATATAGCTGTAAAGGCACCTGCATACATAGGTATATGTCTATAAATACACGAGGTCATGAAAACAAACCAAGTCTGTCAGTGGCTGGTATGTGTTAGCCTGAAAATCAGTCTCCAGATAGACTCTTTGGTTAAAATTAGGGTCAGTGAGAATTAATAACAACAGTTGGTAGATCAAAGCACCAAATGAGAAAACATGAAAAAAGAATTTATATACCTGTGACCCAAAGAATTTGTGAGTCAGAGTATTTAGTGGCATTTATACTATTTTTTTAAATAAATGTTATTATTTTAAAAACTTGCAAATAAATAAAAACATCCCACACATCAGAAACAACTTGAGATTTCTTCATGCTGTTTTGTGGAGCAAGGCTGAATCTACAATGTAAGCAGTGGGCATATTAATTCAAATGGAGTCTCTAGACACACTACAGTTTTCTTCAAGAAGCTGAAATATTTTGTTGTTGTTGCTGATGTTTGTCTGATGTATTCCTTTTTTCTTCTGAATCTTATTATGATTAAGGCTTGCATTCTACTGAAATCATAGAATTTACAGGAAAATGGGCAGATCTGGGAAATATATTAAGCAAGTTAACATAGACCCAGAAGGATAAATATTGAATGCTCTGTCACATACATGTTCCCTAGCTTTACATATGCATATATATATATGACACATATATACGTATATTATATACATATAATTCATATATATGGCAAACACACTTATATATGGAGATGTATATCTCTCTACACACACACATATATATATACTCTCTCTCTTTCTCTGTCTATATCTATATCTATATCATCTATATCTATATCTATATCTATATCTATCTATATATAGAGAGAGACAGAGAGAGAGAGAGAGACCAGCACTCTGGTCCCCCACATTTGGCACCAGATACTCTGGTCTGCACCCCACATTGAACGCCAGCAGATGACCCGGTCTGCACTGCCCCACGTTTGGGCACCAGGTGACCCGGCCCACCGGTCAGTCAACAGGGTCTAGCAAGAGAGAGAGTAGGGATGGAAGGGCAAGAGACATGAAGAATAATGGAGACAAGACAATTGTCTGATCAAGTCCTGTTTATTGAAAGGAAATCCTGGGTATATATAAGCACAAGCAGGGAAATGTAGCTGAAGACACTTTACTGCGTGCACCTTGCAGCTGTGCACTAAACAACAAAACAAGATATGTGAGAAAAACAAGATGTTTATCAGAGTGTGCTCAGCTGTTGTAGGCTGCTTGCAAAACAAGTCTCTTGTCAGGGTATATGGTTCGAGAAGGCTGCAAAGATGACGAGAAGGTTGCAAAGATAATAGCCACTTTCTGCTAGGAGTTGGCTCCCAACATATATATTATTACACACACGCACGAACGAGCACACACACACACATATGTGTGTGTGTGTGTGTGTGTGTGTGCTCACGCACACGTGTGTGTGTGTGTGTGTGTGTGTGTGTGTGTGTGTGTATGTGTGTGTGTATGTATAGGTATTTGGGTCTAGACCATGTAACCAGAGATGGGAGAACAAGAGGGGAAATAGGAGGTAGAGAGTATGGGTGAGTAATAAAACACACATGCACATGTATGCATGTGACAACAAAGGACTGTAAGGATGGGGTGAGGGATGAGCAGAGGATGTGGGAGAAAGGGTGGACAGAGAACCAACAGAAACAAAAAAAAACCACATGACCTTGAAAAGGTCACAGTGAAACCTAATACTTTGTATGCTAATTAAAAAAATTTTTTTTCAAAAGTTTGGTTTCTGTTGCAAACCAATTCATAGTTCAATGCGTGAAGGGCAGCCTGGTTACCATTATAAGGGGCACAGACAGAGGATGGAAGCAAAAGGTTGAATAAAAGCCTCAGGGGTGTAGATTTCTGTCCAGCTAGAAATAGATTTATTTTGTCTGGCAGGGTGACCACGAGGAAGTGTATGTAGAGGTCGGGGACTCGTGAAATACCTGTGTTTTGGAGACTCTTGAATTCTAGTGTGACCAAAGAGGAGTCTCCCATGACGCACACAGAAGAAGAGAGAGACTGTGAAGGCAGTGAGAGCTTCCAGCTAGGACTGAGAGTGAACAGCCCAGCACAAGCTGAATACACTCCTCAGTGCCCAGCAGCCAGGCAGGGGTGAGTCCAGGGCAATGGAAGAAAATGGGAAAGGGTTTGCAAATGCCATCTAGTGCTTTCTGAAGATTTCAGCCTTGTTTGAAGCTGAGGACACTGAGCCAGCCACAGCTAAACCAGCCACAGCTAATAAACAAGAAAAGGAAGAAGGAGGAGGAGGAGGGGGAGGGAGAGGAAGAGGAGGAGGAAGAGGAGGAGGAGGAGGAGGAAGAAGAGGAGGAGGAGGAGGAGGAGGAGGAGGAGGAGGAAGAGGAGGAGGAAGAGGAAAAAGCCAAGGTCTTCGTTTCTCTGTGCTTGAAGCAGAGAGATGTGGAGTCTAATTCTAATTCTGACTTTAAAAGTTAATTCTGACTTTAAAAGGTAATTCATTAACCCGCCCATGGCTTAGATGCTTCAGTTGTAAAACTGAGAGCCTTGGCCTGAATCAGTGACTCTCAAATGTTAATGTGCATCAGATCATTCAGAGAGGGCTGGTCCCTAAGGTCCTGGCTTCGTTGGTCCAGGTGGGCTGATAATTTGCATGCCTATGCATGCACATTGTCTGAGGATCACAGTTGAGAACTAGTGACCCAGAGAAGTCTTTTCCTGTGCAAAATACAGTCTTAATCTTCTTACCTTAATCTTCTCGGCAGAAGGAAGTTTACCTCTCACAGCACTAGGAGAGGCTGGGCTGACGAGATGTGTGTTAATGAGCTGAAGTGTGAGGTCCTCATGTGGAGACACATCTTTAGTATTGCTTTAATGTATTCTTATGTCAGTTGCTCTAAAGTTTTAAGAGGAATGTGAGAAATTTAACTTGTTTGGCAAACCAAAATGTAGCATTGTAGCCTTGGAGGTTTCCTAGGAGTGTCGTCTGATGAAACTCAGTCTCCAGATAGACCTTTTGGTTTAAATTAGGCTCAATGGGAATTAATAACAACAGTTGGTAGATCAAAGCACCAAATGAGAAAACATGAAAAAAGAATTTCATATAGTTGTCACCCAAAGAATCTGTGGGTCAGGGCTCTTAGTGGCATTTACAATTTTTTGAAAAAATAAATTTTATTATAAAAAAATAGCAGATAAGTAAAAATATCACGCACCAAAATTAACGAGATCCAAAATCTATACAACCAAATGAACTTACATACAGTTAGGATTACATGATTGGAGTTGAATGTCCTTTCACAGTTAAGATTAGGTATGAAGCTGTGGTCTTAATTCAACTTCTTTCTTGATCTTTAATACAAACCTACTTAGTCGTTCTATTATTTTCAAAGGAAGCATTAATTAAGTGGGGGGTTCCAAACAAATCATTTCCCCCTCATTCTGGTCAGAGATCAGTTTTGCCTCTAGCTCGCTTTCTTTGGGAACATGTGCCGGACAAGACTGGCCGCCCTGGGTTTCTGATAGTGCAGTTACATTGTGTGTTATGTCACCCAATTGCTGAGTATCTATGTCACTAGGTTTTAAATCAGGGTTTAGTTTGGGCCAAGTTTTAAAAATCAATATTCCCAGGAGATAGAAGCATGCTTATTTTTATTTATATTTATTATATTTGTTTATTTTTAAAAGAAGGACATTTTAGTAGTAAAAAACTATGTCCCCAATACATAATGATATTTTCTATCTCCTTAATTAAAAAAAAGATTAAATTAGATTAAATTAAATTAAATTTGATTAAACCACTTACAAAGAGATAATGTGGTTTTCTGCTATAAGTGTCTAATAGATTGTTAATAGACTTAGGTCTCAGTGAGAGATAATCCCTGTGAAATGCAATTTTTTTTTTTTTTTCAGAAAAAAGTGAAGGCTGGCTTTTCCTTGGCTGTAAAACAGAATGTAAAACAGAATGAAGCATTTTACCTTGTTTTCACCCAGCACAGCAGGGACTAGGAGGGCTGGCCTTTCCATTAGGGAGATGGGGGTGGGGCGGGGGAGCCTGATAGATACTTACAGGCCATCTGGGAAACCTGTTATTGGCAGATAGTTGGTGAATGTCCTGGGCCCCCAGAGGCCAACAGGGCACAGCATTGTCTTACGTGGTGCCATAAAGGGACCTCCACAGCTGGTGTCCAGGTCACAGGGCTCTGAAACTAAGGGCTAATTTCTTCCTTCCCCCCCCCCTCCCTATGTCGAGTTGATTTGTGACATCATCTGGTAGTCTTGTTTTGGGAAGAAATTCTTTCACAAATAGAAATTATGGACAAACTCATCATGGCCACAATAAAAATGCTGGCAGTAAGTGACAGTGTGAGTGTCGAGAAATTGGAAGCCACAGTGGAACAGCCGAGTTTATGGAGCCTGACTGTTTCCTCTTGCATGGTTAACCACAGAGTTAGCAGAAAGCCAACTGAGAAGCTGTGTAGTTCTTACTTGCTCTCTCTCACTCCTTCTCTCATATGCTTTCAGATCATTTACACTGTAGTATAATTTCCAAAGTCCAGGCCCGGTCTGTCTGGCTCATGTTGTGTGTGGAAACATCTGGAACAGAGTGTGGCATGCAGTAGCTGTTCAAGACATGTTCAGCTGACTAAAACAATAAGGCACAGGTGTACAGTGAAATCACTGTTAACATGCTCTGGAGTTACCCTGCTCCAGTGGGAATTCTGACTTACTTTGTTCCCCCGAGGGACCTTACACTAGACACTGGTCTTCTTTGATCCCCATTCTGCCCATCTGTGAAATGAAGTAGCAGTAGACCTTATAAGAGTTTTTAGTGATAATGATTTTATTAAGTAAAGGCTTATTAAAAGCAAAGAAACTCCACTTTAATTGATTAATTAACTAACTACTTAATTAATTGTAAGCATCGACTGCACAATACAGTACCCTGGAATATGAATGTGTTAAATATAGATTTTTACATATTTCAAATTGATGGATTTTGGTCATTTTCTTGTACAGCCTGGGATATCTTCAAACTCAAGAGCCTCCTGCCTCAGTTTCCCAAGTGTAGGAACGACAAGCATGCAATACCACACGTGTGTGCCAAGTCTTTCCGCTTAAATTTTTCTTACACTTAAGTTCTATAAAAACACTCTAGTTAAAAACCGCTTAACATCTTTTGGTAAAACAATCTAGAACTGGGAAGGTGGGGTTACAATCCAGTGTATTCTATTTTTAGACTTATTGATGCTAACTAATGTCCATCAAATTAAGATGGGCCGCCAGACAATCCCAGCCCAGTTCAAGCAGGAGCTGCAAGGTCACTTCCCTTTGACTTGAGCTCGTGAGAAGACTCTGCAAAGCCTCTCACAAGGTTATGATGCAGTAGAGGTGCTTTTGAATGTGGTACCAAAAAAACCCGCGCAGACTCTTCCAAGGAGGGTGTTTCTACATGCCTGTCAAACCACAGAGGAAGTGTACTGGTCACCAATAGCTCCCAGAGGAACCTGACTCCTGTCTGAGGAAAGGCTAGAGATCATGGGGTCAGAAGATAGGCATTAGGAAAATCAAACTGGTTTTTCTCAGGAAATTTTAAAAATCTGTTGTAGAAAATAGCTGAAGTGAAGGTTTGCTGTTGTGTAGGAAGTCACTATTACCTAAACATTATAGAACATTTAGGTAATTAATTACCATTGCTGTGTCTGTGTAAGACTGTGTTTGTGTGTATGTTGTGGTGTGTGTGTGTGTGATATGTATGGTGTGTGTGTGTGTGTGTGTGTGATATGTGTGGTGTCTGTGTGTGTATGTAGCCACCCCCCTCTTCTAATACTGGGATAAGGCACCAAATGTCAATATTCTTCTTTTAACTTAAAAATAGACTAAACTAAAAATAGGTATTTTTGTCACTACTCTATCAAATCTTGAATTTCAGTGCTGGCTGTCTGTATATGAAAGGCTGAGAAGTTTCTTGTGGGCACAAGACAAGACTAATTCTGGACAAGACAGACAAAGAGCCAGCTAACTGGCATCTTCTTTGTAATAAAATTTGCATTTATAGGACCTCACCTGTAAATATTTTTACACTTAATAAGGAAAATGAGTACACTATATAAAAATAGTGAGGGGCATCTTAGTAACAAACTATTCCTTGTCCCGTTGTATAGATCCACAAGTCCTTTCTCTCCTCTTTCTCTAAGATGTTGAAGAAACTCATCTGACTTTGTAAGACATGTGCTAGAATACTATTGGCTCATTCAAGTTCATGAGTTTGAACTGTAAGTGGATCTCTCCTTGTTTCTAACATCCTCTGGGAGATGCAGGTCAGAATGCCTGAGGTATCCAAAGCTCAGAGGTACCTGGTCTTGCTACTCAACACAGTTAAGTCTTTCTGTTATTAGGTCAAGGTTACACAGCCTCAGCTCCATCCACGGTGATACCCAGCCAGTATCTCTCTAGCTGGTCCAGATTCCTACCCTCTCAGGAAGAAGAAAGCCAGCTTTGAGACCAGCTTTCCACATTCTCCAACATTTTCTCCAGGATCTGCACACATTCTTTATTATGAAACCCTCATGTCTCCCCTACTCCCAGCTCACTGTGCTTGCTTTCCTAATTATTCACAGAAAATGTTTTATGGCTCGTATGTACTGTACCCCACACACCTTTTCTTTGCCATTATATGAGAGTAAATCTAATGTTCTAGAAGTGACCATAAAAAAAACTTGTGGATGAAAGACCACTTTAGTATTTAAAAATGAAAAGCCAGGAAATGTACAGGACCACTCTTATTTAATTAACTTCTCAATATAGGATTTGCTACTTCAGACTGATTGTTGTTAAATATATTCAGCAGATGTTAACAACACTCTGTAAAATAAGCAGTTTATGTTGGCTAGTTTTAGGTTATCGTGACACAAGTTACTCTGAAAGGAGGGGACCTCAGTTGAGAAAATGCCTCCATAAGCTCAAGCTGTATCCACTTTCTGATTTAGTGATTGATAGGGGAGTGTCCAGCCCATTGAGGGTAGTGCCATGCCTGGCCTGGTGGTTCTGGGTTCTGTAAGAAAACAAGCTGGGCAAACAATGAGGAACAAGTTAGTAAGCAGCATCCCTCCATGGCCTCTGCATCATCTCCAGCCTCAGGGTTTCAGTCCTATTTGAGTTCCTGTTCTGGCTTCCTTCAGTGATGGGCTATGATATAGAAGTTTAAGCCAAATAAATCCTTTACTCCCCAACTTGTTTTTGGTTATGATGTTTCATCACAACAATAGAAACTCTAACTAAAACAGAAATTGGTACCAGGAGTGGGGTATAGCAGTGACAGACCTGACCATGTTGGTTTTGGAAAGATTTTGAAAGGACTTTGGGATTTTAGGCTAGAAAGGCCATTGAGTGTTCAAAGGTTGGTGAGCTGTTCCATGGAAGCTTAGAAAACAAGAGTGTTGAGGGACATGGAGATGGTGGAAGCCTGGGTCACTACTGGGACCATTGAATATTTTACATTAAGAATCTGCAGTTCTGGTTAGCTTGGGCTGAAGAATCACCTGTGATTAGCAGGAGACCAGAACCACTAAAGTAAAACCTTTGTTCTACTTGGATGATTGCTGTGGGTTCAGCTGCAACTCAGAAATTAGTGATGATCAAAAAGAGACCAGCGTCATTGAGGTGAAGTCTTCTGGGAAATGTTTCCTGAGAGTCAGCACACAAAACCTGTGTTCAAGGGGTGGCCAAGGTTGTGCTTGTATAAGCACCTGAACTTTGTTTGCATAAGGGTCACCCAGGTGGTACTGGTTTTAAGGGCGTGAAGGGGTTCATAGAGAGCAGCTGAGCCTTGGTCCCATGAGAAGCCAGGAAAGGCCATTGGAGAAGGTACAGCTTCAATAGTAGTTGAAATTCCCAAAATTGAAGGGGTTGTGGGAGAAAAGTTGAGTCTTGGCACCATGAAGAGGTCCCATGAGAAGCTATCACTGAGCATGCAGTTCGGTTGCAAGAGAGACCCCAGCATTTTGGAGATGCAGGTACCATGGGATGAGCACCAAGAACAGCAGCATCAGTAGAGAGGAGCCAGATGGAGCTAAGAAGACAAGTTGTGTATGCTGCAGAGGGAGGAACCAGAGAAGTGACCCAAGGCACTTGTAGGAGCCCAGAAGATCATGAGTGAATCCCAGGCATTGGATGTTGAGTTATTTATGTAGTTGGAGTTTGGTTTTGATCTGATTTGATGTCGACTGTGCCCCGTGTTCTTTCCTCTTTGAGTAAGAAAGTATTTAACTTATTTTTTTTATTTTATAGGAGCCCACAGCTCAGAGACTTTGAATTTTTAAAGAGATTTGGAATTTTATAAAGACTTTGAATTTTGGAAGGCTAAATATTTTAAAGAGAATAAATGTTTAAGTGTTGATTTTTAGAAGACCATGAGACTTTTAAAATCATTGATATTCATGTGTGATCTTGGGGATGAACAAGAAAGGAAAGGTTATGGCTTAACAGTGACGTGTTTATGTGTCAAGTTGACAAGGGATTAATTGTGCCTTGTTCCTTTTCCCTTCTCTTCTTAACCCAAGACTTTTAATAAAAACACAAATGAAAAACCCTTTATTCTGTAGGTTTCTAGTATGTGGGGAACTTGGTGAAGGCCTGATGCCTTTCTATCAGACTTATAGTACTCACAGCCACAGGCTCCTTGCACTGTGTTGTAATGCCTTTGTAATCAGGGCTGGGTTTTATTTATTTTTTGAATTCCTCCTAGCTTTTAACTTTCCACATGAGTTATTAGGGAGAAAATATCTCTCATCATTGTTTTGTTTACTTATCCATTGTAAGATAGTTTTTAAAGTTTGTTTAGCTTACTGTCAACATACACTCATCCCTATTCCATCATCATGAACAACCGTTCAAAATGATCAGCCTTTGTTCTCCTCACATCCAATACAGCTTTACTAATGATGGTAGATGCTGTGAGATGGACACACACACACACACACACACACACACACACACACACACAGAGACAGACAGAGACAGAGACAGACAGACATACAGAGAGACACACACACAAGAGAGACAGACACAGAGAGAGAGAGAGAGAGGAGACAGACAGACAGACAGACACAGAGAAACACACAGATACACACACACACACACAGAGACATATACACACAGACATACAAATAGAGACACACAGATACTCAGAGACCCAGATATACATTAACCCCCCCCCACACACACACAATGCTTTGCAGACTCAGTGAATGTGTCATAGTCTTTCTTAGTGTTACTGGGGACAGGGAGCTGCTGTTTAACAGGGTCACAGGGGACATGAACACCAGGTGAGCAAGAGTGAGCTCACACCGGTGGTCCAGCAAGCAGAATGACTATTGCAGAGGTGCACAGCAGTTAAGTACACGTGTTTGATGTTTTACAAAAATGACTATAATTATCATTACATTTTTATAAGACAGACCCACAGATGATCCCTTATTCTTGCCTTCAGTGTATTTTGAATCAGACCAGAATGTTCCCTCTGAAAGTTACCATTTCTCCCTGTTACTGTCTTCCCCTCCAAGCTGACGACCTCCCCTGATCTCAGCGCATTTCCTTACAGGGTGTTTGTGATCCTCTTAACCATCGTCCCATACAGATGCCAAGTCGGGGATCTGTTCACACACAACCTACTACACCCGCAATGCTCCTCTGCCACACAGGCTGCTGGACCCAGGCGCTTCAGCTGCAGAGCTGCTGCCTGTGGAGAGTCTCAGACTTAGGCAGTGGGACCCAACACACTCATACCAGAAGCTGCCGATCCCAAGCTGAAAGAGAGAAGGAAGTAAAATTCAGGGGTGGCCATACAGGAATACGAGGGTCCCTGAAGGTAGAGCATTGCCTTCCAGACTCTTTGAACTGTGGCTAGGTGTGCTGGTGAGTTGAGAGTATGGAAGGAGAGAGCTGATCACAAACAACCGGAATAGCCTTCAGCCTGGCACTTCCGGTTGCTGATCCAAAACTGGGTCCCTCACCTGGAAACAGGATGTCAGGGGTATCCTGACACCCCAACCGGTGTATAGTCCAAGTTGATAGAGATTGTAGAATTGAAGAATATATTTTGCCTGGAGCTATAGAGTCCAGAGAGTGCTCTCCGAGAATGCTAACTGCCACGTGTGGTGGGTATATGTCAACCCTATCTATAGAGAATCGAGGGTCCGTCAAGAGGCATGTGTGGTATAGCTTAGGCCCTTGTGCTATTTCATGGTGATGCCAGACCTCGGACTCAGTCAGGAGAGAAGAGAAGGCTGGGGTGTCAGAAAGTAGTGAGCTCAGGGCAGAAATCAGAGGAGAACTGGGGAAGAAGCAAGAGGGAGGCCAGGCCCACAAGCTGAGTCTTCTTCAGGCATTCGCAATACCTTTACCTCTGAACAGTCAGTTACAAGCTATACACAACAGTCATCTGTGATCTTTAAGGCCCTGCTTTTCATCCCAAGAACTGCTAAGTCTAAGTTTGAAAACTTGAGAAAAAAATTTAGCTAATTTTTTGGCACCCCTTCTAGTCATGTCTTCCCTTTCTGTTTATAAAGAAGTCGGTGGAGGCTACAAAATCCTTCAGCTGTGCCACAGCTGGCAGCAAGTTGTGCTCTCAATCTAACAATAAAATAAAATAAAATAAAATAAAATAAAATAAAAAAAAAATCCGTTTTCTTTCACTTGCAGTAGCTGGGTTCTAAGTTCTGTTGATTTTATCTTAACATTGCTTGTAAAATAGTCTATCAGAAACAATTAAATATTGGACTGCTGCTCTGTTAATTCTGGTTTTTTTTCCTTCCTAATCTTAAATTCAAAAAGCGTTCTAAAAAATGGGATAGAAATCTGTTGTTTTTAGAACAGAAGTGAGAGCACAGTTGCTCTTTGGAGGTTCTCCCCTCTCCCCTCTTATTTTTTCTCCTTCCCCCTTCTCCTCCCCCTCCTTTCTACCCCTCCCCTCTCCCCCTCCTCTTTCACCCTTTCTCTACCCCTTTTCCCCCTCTCCCCTCCCCCTCCCTTCTTCCCCTCCCCTCTCCCTCTTTCTTGTCAGCTCTCCCCTCCTCTCTTCCTCCTCTCCCCCTCCCCCTCCCCTCCCCCTTTTCCCCTTTCCTCCTTTCCCTTCCTCTCTTCTCCCTACCCCTCTCCCATTCCCCTGTCTCCTACCTCCATTTGCCTTTTCTTCTTGTTGTGTGGTTTCCAGGTTGAGACTAATTTTCTGAAAGTAGAGTCAAGATGATACAGGTTCACAAAGTCACCAAATCAGTGTGTTTTTTCAGTGTTTAGTTCCGTGAGATCACCATGCTCTTAAAACTGATAGAGGACCCAAAGAGCTTTTAGATGGATTTGTGTGAATTATAGCTGTCAGTATTACCCCAAGCAGAAATTAAAGTTGAGAAAATGATGAAATAATTATGATGTACTAAAATGGCTATAATGATGCTAACAGAAGTAGTATGTTGTTGCAGGAGGCACGTATGTACTCATATGCATGCATGCATGTGGGTGTGTAGGTACAGGTATGTGAGGTCAGAGGTCAATGTTAGGAGGTCTTCCTCCATTGCTCTCCACATTATTTTTTATTTATTTTATGTATGTGAGTATACCGTAGCATCTTCAGACACACCAGAAGAGAGCATCAAATCCCATTACAGATGGTTGTGAACCACCATGTGGTTGCTGGGAATTGAACTCAGTACCTCTGGCAGAGCAGTCAGTGCTCAGCAGTCAGTGCTGAGCCATCTCTCCAGCCCATCTCCACATTATTTTTAAGACAACGTCTCTCACTGAATGGAGAGATCATCGGTTCAGCTATCGGTTAGATAGTCAGCTGAACTGACCACATCTCTGACTATTCTGACTAAATACCCTGATTCCCAAATAAAGTACATCCACGGGTATCATGAGTAGGAAGGAGTTCCACAGATGGTTTCTGGAGGATACGAACTCAGCCTTAACCGATTCCGTTGGTCTTTGGCTGTTTGAAAATGTGCCCACTCTCTCTCTCTCTGTCTCTCTCTCAGCTTCTCTCTTTCTCTGTGTTTGCATGTGCATGTGGTGTATATGGACATGTGTGTTTGTGTATATGTATGTATATGTACATGGAGGTCAGAGATTAACATTTGGGATTTTCTCAAGTCTCTCTCCAGCTTAAATTTTGAGACTAGTTTCATTCTGAACCTGGAGCTCATCGGTCTGGCTTGACTGGCTGGCCAGCAGGACAAAGGCATCATCCTATCTTAGCCTGACAGGCATGAGGTTATCATGGCTGACTTTTTATGTGGTGCTGGGGTTTCGAACCGGGTCTTCATGCTTGCATGGTGAGCACTTTACCACCTGAGCCACTTCCCATCCTTGTTTTTGCACAATGTTCTTAAATTATTAACCACCATCATTGTTGAGAACAGAAGGAGTCTGAGTCTAATCAAGTTTCTAGTTAAAATAGTTAATCTTAGAAAATGTGGAGAAGAGAGGGATAGTTAAGACTTGGCTGCAATAACATGCAGACTCTGGGACACCGGTGAGACAGAAGACAAAGGAAGGGAGGGGGTAGCAAGATGGCTCATGGGATAAAGATGCCAGCTGCCAGGAGAATAAACCAGCTTTGATCCCAGGGATCCACACAGTAGAAGGAGAGAACTGAACAGATTCTTCAAAAGTATTTTTTGATCTCTGTGTGTGGTCATGACATGTGCACACCCATACACATTTACATATATGTGCACAACAAACAAACGAATGAATGAATGAGTGAATGAATGAATGAATAAACTTTTCAAAATATGAGGAAAAGCAAGGACTGGAAATTGTAGATCAAACAACGTATAAGATGGAATAAATACACAAGATGTAGCTATGTGTCCAAAGGGATGAGCTTTTCGGATGAACAGCCATGTAAAAAGCAAGAAAGACATCAGTCTAGGACTGGGCATGTACTTGCTTAGGACTAGGCATGTACTTGCTTTTTGAAGAGAGGGTGCTGTGGATAGGGCATAGCTTAAAGAAAGGGGTTCAGGGTACTTTTTGGCCAAGTTCTCTTCCTCGTGTGGTTTCAAAGCTGTTTGCCTTTGATACTTCATTAAGTTTTGCATCCGTTTCTTTTCTTGTAACCATTTTAAAAGTAAAAGAAAAAAAATACAATAATAAAACAACAGATTGCTGTGAGACATGGGGTTTGTTTGTATGCAGGCTTCCCTGTGGTTATGTTATTTTGGGAGTGTTAGCAGCCCGGGGTTCAGAACACATCCCTTGTTCTCTCTTCACACCAAGTGCCATTCCGTGCTTTGAGGGTTTGGATGGAAGTATGTGGACACCGGAGCGCAACTATTCTCTGCTACACAGCACACCACACCTTGAACTAGAAAGTCCTCCTCCCCTGTGTGAGGAGCATCCCAGGAAGAGCACCACATAGGCACTGGATGCAAACCTGGGGCTCTTGAACAGTGAATTCTTTGGCAAAGTCTGACAGGACAAAGTAACATGAATTGAGCTAGTTAGACAACAGTTCTGATGGCTGAGCAACCAAATCAGGATGTCTATAAGCTCAGTTCCTTCTTGGGGTCCCAAGGATGCTGCTCTTCTTGTCTTGAAGGTAGACATTTGATTTTTGGCTCTTTTTTGCTCCCCTCTTCTCATTGTCTGTTTCTGTGTCTAAATTTTTCATCTTGGATTAGGGCTGACCCTGATCTCATTTTCACTTGATTGTATATTACTAATTCTAAATAAGGTCATATGCTGGGGCACTGACCCAGAGGGGGTCAGGACTTTGTCACATCTTTAGTTTCAGCTGCCTGGCACAGAGTCTAGAAGGCTTGTTTGGGTACCAAGTGAACCTTTCCTGTTAGGTACATAGGTGTCTTTTTTTTTTCCCCATAGAGAGGGCCAGAGCCAGAGAAGGGACACGAGGGCCTCACACTGGTGTGTCTCGTAGCAGTGTTCTCTATAACATGGCATATGTAATTAGTAACTGTGGTAAACACCACCCTTCCCTTTCCCTCAGGTAGCTCTGTGACCTACTGCCAATAACAACCTCTGTCTAGCAGCTTTCTTTGACGGATGTCGCCTGCTTCATTCCAGGGGATGAATTCTCCCCTGGAAAGTTCAGACGATGACTGAGCAGAGCTGGAGAAGAAACACCTCTTTCCTAACCTTGGAAGCATAATTCCGAGGAAAGGAAAATACGTGGGTTGAAGTTAGACTTTCCTCCCTCGTTTAAATGTTTTGGTAAAAGGTATTTATTTAATGTGAAAATTAATATTATATATGTATATATAGATAATTACTGTGTAAATATCTATCATCTATCTATCTATCTATCTATCTATCTATCTATCATCTATCTACCTATCACCTATTTATCTATCATTTGTCCATCTCTATCTACCAGTCTATGTCTATTATCCATTATCTATATATCTCTATCTATCTATCTATCTATCTATCTATCTATCTATCTATCTATCTATCTGTGTTTTATCGTTTACCTACTATTTATCATCCATCTACCTATTTCCTATCATCATTTATTATCTACTGATCTAAGTCATCTATCTCTCTATCAAATATCTACAATCTATCTTTCTATAATTATCTATCTACACACATGCATTATCTATTAATTATTCTATCTATCTATTTATCTATCTATCTATCTATCTATCTATCTATCTATCTATCTATCTACCTATCATCTATCTATTCATTGCAGAAGTCTGTAAGCAATGCCCATCAAGAATGTTCACTCCAACAGAGTAGACAATGGTAGTTTTCTTGGGCTAGGGAAGGGTTAGGTGGCAAAGATAACTTATGAGTCTGTATTTTATCTAGTTTTCTTTCTAAAATGAGTTTTTCTTCTCACCGATATTATGGTTTTTTTTTTTTTTTGAGGTTTGGATCATGATTTTTTTTCTCTCTCTCTCTGTATTTTAGCTTTTGAAATGACTGACCAAAGGACAAATGTGGCTGTTTCTTGACAAATCCCATCACGTCACATATATATGGCCTCCTCCCCACTGTCACCTCTTCCAAACACATGACTGTCAACTCATTCCTTATCTCTACAGGCAGGCAGCAATCATTCATAAGGACTTACTTGTCATTTTCAAGGTTGGACCCCCCCCCCCCCCCATGATTGGTTTATAGTTTTCACGTCCCTGATTCATTCACACTCTCTCATTTCCACAGTTCCGTCTCTCTATGCTTTAGGAGTCTTTTCTCAGGGATATATCAGCCAACCTGGTTTTAGTTCAAGCAATCCGCACAAGACCTGGCATTCCCTATTCTCCTTCTGAAGTACCCACTACAGTGTATGCAGTTTGCTCTGACCCAACCCAGCCCCAAAGCTGTCTTCACACATGGCCTCTTCAGGCACATTCCATAAGACTAGGATAATGATCCAGTTTACTGAAGTCACGTTTTCTTGAGCAGGTTACATTTTATTTTAGAAAAAAATATCTATCTTTATAATATCTATAAATGGGATTTCATTGACGCCTCTTGTACCATAGGGGATGGTGGTAGACATTCAACTCTGTTGAATGGAGAATGAGATAATCACGAGCCTTTAAAAGCTGCTTTAGATTTGCATGATAAAATACACTGTAAATACTCACAGAGCAGTGTTCTTCAGTGTCCCTTGAATGCAAACACAGTAGAAAACACAATTATTGTGACAGACACAGATAAAATTATATTACTGAATAAAGAGCCAATTTAGCAGAGAAGGTATTTGGCTGGACATAGTAGAGAATAATTAGATTCATTGAATAGATCCTTGGATGCAAATAAGAAAGCTTTGGAGACAAAGGAAAGGCACTGTCTCATCGCTGCAGCCTCGCCAGTTTTAAAGTGTAGCTGCACGGTTTATTTTGGCCACTCAAGACTTACCACACTATGCTCATGTTACTGTCCCTTTGCATTTTCCAGTTATCAGTAAAGTTAATCAGGCTGACAGACCTTTTAGTCCATCTTCCCATACCAGACTTTAGTTGTGAAGTTTTGACTGCATACTCTTGCTTTTGAACATGAGGGTGTAAATACCCTGGCTAGTTTAGAACTTATAATCCTTCTGTCTCAGTCTACTGAGTGCTGGGATTATAGATGTATACTGGCACATCCAGGTATGAACATATTTATATGTTCCAGAATTACATTTATTACCCTGACAGGTTTAAAAACAAATTAAATGATCTGCTTCGGAGATTGCAAAATGAGCTCCGTCTTCTAATTAGCTTTAATTGTCAGCTTGACACAGCCTAGAGACAGGCAGCTGAGAAGAGGGCCTGGCTTGAGGAACTGCCTAGATCAGATTGGCTTGTGGGCATGCTTGGGGTTGGGGGATGCCTTGATAGTTAATTGATGCAGCAGGACCTAGCCCACCATGGGCAGCACCATCCATAGGCAGGTGGTCTTGGGCTGTATAATAAAGCTAGCAAAGCTTAGCCTGAGCTTTTCTCTATAGTGAGAATCTCTTATAAGCATCACCTGTCAATAAAAAAAAAGCTTATGGCCAATGATCTGAGGCAGGAAATAGAAGGTGAGACATCCAGCAGGAATAGAGAGAATTTTGAGCAATAGTAAGGGTAGGAGATTCACCTAGGAATGCTGAGGAGATGGACATAAGAAGACAAGAAGAGGGAACCAGCCATGTAGCTGAACTCAGGTTAGAATAAAAGGGATAATAAATTCAGAGCAAGTCAGAGAACAAGCCAAAGCTTACAACCTAGGCAGTTTATTAATAAATAATTAGTCTCAGAGTTGTTATTTTTGGGGACTAAATGGCCAGAAGGAAGAAAATGGATTTTTTTTTTTTTACATTTTTCTTCTTCTTATTTTGGTTGCTAATATACAATATATTTAGAATTCCTTTTTTTTTTTTATATTTAGAATTCCTTAATGAAACTACTTGATTTTTTCTTTTTCATTTCTGAGTTTGTGAATATAGGCTTACGCATCATTAATTCATATTTATACTGAACAAGATTCATTTTCTAGAATCACATGATCTGCGGTTCAAATTGAATCTTTGCATACTTTGATTTAGCTAGGACACTATTCAAACATATTAAGACAGAATGTTGAATAAGATAAACATATGCACTTTTTATTTGCTCAGAAAACAAAACAAAACAAAACAACAACAACAAACCAAACTCCTGTGGTCCCCAAAGCAGAGGATTTTGGTGATGTGTCGTCTTCTGAGGTCCGTGAATGTGTAGCTCCTATGTAGAACTTTATTATACAACTTTTCCTGGAGAGACATGAACAAATTATTCACCTCAATAGGACACCGGCGACCAATTAAAGAAACCATTCCACACAAGTGTATCTTGGTGGGCCGGTGAGCTTCCTGAGGTCACTTACAGGAACATAGTGACCCCAAGACAGCTGTGTCACTGCATCAATGACAGCTTATGAAAGCTGGATACCTGCCCAACTTGCCAGCTGTTCAATCACACAGTCTTCCACCCACCAGCAACTGTTTACTGTTTGTTTAATGTTGGGGAGGGGTCTTGTCAACAATTCTCACTTCCTCAGCTTCATTCTTTACTGAGCTTCCGGTGCCTTGCAGGCTTTCTCAGCTTCCTGGTCCTCTCTCCCTCTCTCTCTCTCTCTCTCTCTCTCTCTCCCTCTCTTCCTGTTTTCAGGAGGGAATGTTTCAATTAAGTGGAAATAGCTGCACAAAAAAGCCTTGCTTAGGGTTGTTGGCGCATAAACGCTCTAAAATGTGCTAAAAATCTAAAATTGTGGTTAGTCACATTTTAGTTCAGAAAGCAGGCAGGAGACAATGCATGGTTCCTCAGGATAAAAAAAAATGAAGAAACGAGGGTAAAGAAAGTACTGTCAAGCTGCTTGGTTGAGACTCTTGTATAGGTGAGTGGAATTGCAGAGAGACTTGACTTTGCAGCCCCATATGTGGTGATGTTACAGGGCTAACCTCTTAATGAATGAAATGGTACATTATCAACTTGTCTCCAGGACAGGATTCCCTTTGGCAGTCTGCCATGACTTTTTTTTTTTTTTTTGAGACAGGGTTTCTCTGAGTATCCCTGGCGTGTCCTGAAATTGTCTCTGTAGACCATTTCCTCTCCCTCCTGAGTGTTGGGATTAAAGTCATGTGCCCCACCACTCAGCAAGAGACTCTAATATTGTAGTAGCTAGGGAGTGACCAGGACTTTTAGAGACAACAGGCTTTGGCTAACGATGTTAAATCCCTTCTTTTCTCTGAAGGGAATGTTTTTAAGTTTCTTAGTGTATTAATTAGTAACCAAAGATAACACCATTCTGTGAATCACACCCACTTTTGCAAAAAAAAAAAAATAACTGTAAAACCCAGTGGTACCAGAAGAAATGAGAAAATTGTGTTTAACATAATCAGATAAACTTCACACTGTGCCGGCTACATGGAGATATTACCCCTTCTAATGAGATGGGGCAGGTCAGACAGTTTCCTTCACATTGGCGGGAAATTCAGCATCGTGAACATCTGAGACCTTTCTAAGTATGAACTGATAGCCAGTTTAACAAGGATGCCAAGAGAAGAAGATGAGAGAAGCCACAGATTACTGAGGGAAATGTAGCCTTCATCTACCTTCTTGTTCTTGATTCCTGGTGGGTCAGTGAAGAGCCTCTATGGTGGGGTTGATGACGGAGCCTCTCTGATAGGTTGGTGGGTGAGGAAGCCTCTCTGCATAGTCTACTGGTTCTAATGTTAATTCCTTCCAGAAACATGTCACAGACGCATCCACAAAGGAGCTTTGCCAGCTCTCTGAGTGTCTCTTTGCTCATCCGGCAATGCTGAAAATCAGTAAGGGAGCTGGACCCTCAAAGGAAAAGCAATTCACATCTGATGACTGAAGATGACAATGAGTTTCTCTCGGTGTTTAATACTTCTATTGTTTTAAAAAATTTGATGTTAATATAAGTGAAATCCTCAATTGTATAACCAACGTATGAGTCGCACTAATTGCAATTTTGATAGTTCTGGTATTTGCACATCTTTATTTTGTTGTAAACAAATTAGGAGGAGGGAGACCTGGGATACATTTTAGTAAAAGAACATTTGTCTAGCATGTGTCAGGCATTGTGCTCAATCCTCAGTGCTGAAACAAAAAATCCACAAAAGCATCCAAAGTTCTGGAGCTGGTTGGAAAGTTCCTTCAATAAAGCTCTTGCCTTGAATGTTCTTGCCTACTCTGCCTCAAAGTGCTGGGATTAAAGTGGGCCACTATTGCCAACATCTATTGGACTTGAAATGGTCTTATAAAATAATGCTGTTAAACCAAATCAAATAAGAAAAATCATAAAGCAATACAGAAACAATTATTTGTCTGTCCTGTTAACATTAGCGAATTATAATATTCAAATCTGTGTTTTAATTCTAATGCTCAAGATTTTTACTTGGAATAATTTTAATTTTAAAGAGAGATTTACAGTGGCTTTTGTGCTTTCTCACCCTCTGCATCTGTCTGTCAGCATCAACATCAAACTTGTGTTTGAAACGAGGATCACTGAGCCTGGAACTGACGGGTGTCATATTTACTTGTCCAGAGAGATCACGAGTCCTACGAAGCTTCAGCTTCGTGGAGCTGTAGGAACAACAGGTGGGAATGGCGTTGGTTCTTTTTAGATACTCTGCAACCTGATAGCTGCAATAGAAAATATCTTGCATCCAAGGGGTGGGGGTGGGGGTGGGGGTGGGGAGTAGGACCCATTGTCTCTTCTATGCAATGTGCTCCTGTTAGCTGCTTTAGCATCCGAGGGTAAGAGGCATAACTGTGTTGCTTCATGTAGCAACTCTTCCAAAATATGTGTCTAGATCAGACCTTCTCAACACTGGGTTGTGACCCCTTTGGGGTTGCATATCCATATCAGTCCTGAATATGGGATATTTACATTAAAATTCATAACAGTAACAAAATTACATTTATGAAGTAGCAACAAAATAATGTTACGGCTGGGGTCACCACCACATGAGGAACTGTATTAGAGGGTCGCAGCCTTAGGGAGGTTGAGAACCACTGTTCTAGATCCTTAAAATTCATTGACAGTGGCCAGTGTTTCTTTATTTGAATCAGCTCTTCTGAACATGATTTCAAATAGTGGAGGCAGAGGATGAACATTTGCTGGGCTTGTGCAAGGCCCTGGATCCCTTTCTAAGCACTAGAAAATAAATCAAGAAAAGCAAGCCTGGTGGTGTACACTGCTAGGACCTGCTAGTATGGAGCCCGAGGCAAAGGATAACAAATTCATTCATGGTTTATGTGGGCTACACACCAAGTTCAAGGTCAGCTTGGGCAATTTACTCAGACCCAGCCTAAAAATAATCACAAGAAGACTGGACATATAGATTAATGGTAAAGTATTTGCTAATGTGTATGAGGCCCTAGTTTCACAAACCAAATAAATAATAATAATAATAATAAGGACCAATAAGTGACATGAGGCAATTTTTATGTTATTGACGTTGGTCTGTGAGATACGGGTGGGAGTCAGGAAGAGAAAGCCCAACATTAGCTCTCCTACTGTCGGGGGATGATGTCATTAAGATTCCCAAATGATCAAAAGAATTCAAACAAGTAAGGCTGCATTTATTTCAATGAAAAAAAAAGTTTGAGAATGTTACCACCTGGATTATCTGATGGGACGCTTGTGTATTTAGAGAGATAATTTCATTACTGCGGTGTGAAGAATCCAGGCCCATTGGAGCTGAGTGCAGACAAGTTCATCAGCAGCCTGGGTAATTTCCTTGACTGACTTTGCAGCCAGGTGACATCATAGATAAGAACACTTGTCCCACTCTGGGGGGCTTCTCTGGTGGAACTCGGCAGGATTATTTGCTGTCTTTTAAGCTAAAAGAGAAACACAAGACAACATGAGTCAATTTATATGTGGGAAAGATTAAATGATTCTAAATTTCTGATTTGGAAAAGGAACATCACGATAGAAAGACAACCACCAAAAGAAGGGACCTCAGCTGAGAGGAAACGCATTTGGAGCAAGCAGCTGGCCTTTGAATAACTTCATATTTCTCTCTTTATAGGAAGTGTTTTGAACTGGCAAAGGGCTCAGAGTCTTTTACGAATGTATTTATTCAGTAGTTATAGTAATAACTTTGTCTCCAAAGTGCTTAGGCCCTACTTCTCAACTAAAACCAATAAACTTTGAAGATACTCAAATTATTAATGTGAAACTGATCCCCAAACTCATTGGTTGCTCTGTACCCTCTTGGTCTTTGTCTTCTGACTAAAGGCGACAGAAGAAAACCCTTCCTGGTAAAGTCTCATGCTGTCCAAGGGTGAGATTTTTGATCTTCTTCATATTCAGTTTAGTACGGTATGAGCATTTACAACATATTTTGTTGATTGAATAAATGACCTAAATAGTCGAGGAGGCTCGAAGAGAAAAGGAGAGGAGAGGGAAATACAGATGAATGGGCTCTAGCATCTACACTGTAACATATCAAATTCAATCAAAGGGTTTGTTCAGTTCCTAGTCATGAGGGAGGAACCCTGGCAAGCGTCAAGGCGGAAAGGAGAAAGGGTGCTCCTGCTGAAGAGTGTGGGTGCCATGGAACAAGGCCACGAGGACAAGCAGGAAGAAAACTGGCAAGAGTATGAATGATCGCTTTTGCATACACATCAATTTCTGTAGCCGATTATCTAGAATCCTTCCTCTTTGATGTGTCAAACTTTCTATGTAAAGCTTGCATTTCGGCCGGCAGTCAGCACACCCTAGAACTTTCACATGCTAACAGCTATAATTAAGGTAGAGGGCCTTATTTACATAGTAATTAGCCTGCAGGACTGGAAGAGTAAACACATCGCTAATTCATTTAGATAGTTAATTGGTCTTTCGGGTTGGAGATTTTAACTTGGCTTTCTTTGCATATTTTGTTTATGGGCGGAGAAAGTGTAGATTGTGTTATCTGTGGGATGAAATTCGGCAAACTGGACTCTGGAATTCCAGCTTTTAGTGTTCCAATCCAATAAGCGCAAAGCAACAGGAGAACATTGTCAAAACATCAAGGAAAATTCTACAGCAAAATCATTTGATACAGCATTTGACCCTTTTCCTGATTCCAGGGGTTGTGCAGCCAAATTCCTATTCTATCAAGCTAGTTACTGTTTTGCCTGCCTTTGTAGGCAGCACTGTTTCGTAGATGAATTACTTGCATGACCATCTAATCACATAGCTATTTTTGAAACTGTATGCACAGTTCCCAAAGATCAAGATGGTTCTTCTCTCTAGAGGCCAGAAAGATGGTTAAGGAAAGACAGGTGTCAAAGGTCATTTCTTACAAAGATTCTTACTCTACCGGGAATCTTCTCATGGCCTTTGTTAAGTTTCTGGATTGGGTAATTACTTTTGGTTTTAAAAAAAAAAATTGCTATTTTGATAGTGTATGTCTCTGTGCATAGACGATTGCACCACCGAGGGCTAAGGCAGTTTGTACGCTATACACCCAGAACACTCACTATACAACAGACAGCTGTGTGCTAGCGGTGATTCTCATGTGTAATAAAGAACATCTATCCTAACAGAGCAAATATGAACACAGTGCTTGGAACAGGGGAAGCAACTGCGGGTATTTGCTGACTGAATAAACACCAACCACTCTCTTAAGCCGGAAGCTAAGTAGTTGGAAGAGGAAGAACAGATCCAGCTCAATATACCCAAAATACCAAGCAGCCTCTTCCTTGGATAGGGTTAATAGTCGCCCAGGGGAAGATGGAAATCAATAACTATAATTGAAAGAAGACTCACTAGGGGCCAAAAGAGTGTCTGCATGTGTGTGGGAGGTGAAGCAGGGAGGCCGGGAGGGAGGTAAATACTGGTTATAGGGTTTTCCTCAGACCGGTCCTCTGCTTCCAAATTGAGGCTTGTAGCGCGGAAAGGGTTTTCCTCCCCTTGTCAGAGGCTGAAACTGGGCAAGGTTCTCTTTTTTTCTTTCCTTTTTGGCTCACTGACAAATTTTGCCTCAGGGTTAATGACTAATCTGAATCAAGGGTTAGGTCATTTAGAAAATATGACTATTACATTATGGCAAAACACAACTCCAAGAGCTGCCACTCTGGTGTTATTAAACCGAAGAGTTGATACACTGTAGCGGCCTTGAGAGCAGTGGTACACAGCCATCCTTTTGTCCAAAACACACACAACTGGCCTACTTTAGGAAACTTAAAAGGAAGACCGCTGAATGGCTGAGCGAGATTGAGACTCGAAGCTTTTAAAACTAAAACAGACACATCTCAAACCAACAAACAGAGAAAAAAAACTGTTTACAGGATTCAGCTGGTTCGGCTGCCACTAAGCTGGGACCTTTTCGGAGCCAAGCGGCTCTCTAGGACTCAGGCAGCGGCTATAGCCCACCCCTTGAAAAGGAAAAGTAGAGCCCAGGAGTCCCGAGCTGGGATGCAGGAGGGAAAGCCACCGGAGTCTGCGTCATCGAGACCCCGCCCCTCCCACGTGTTGCTTCCACTCGGCCCCGCCCCCTCCCACGTGTTGCTCCCGCTCCGCCCCGCCCCCTCTCTTATTCCCGAAGCAGCGAGCGGAGCAGAAACTTTGCAACCCGAGCGCGCACGCTCCGCGTTCTTCCCCGCCCGGGCGGCCCGCGACGGTGGCGCAGGAGGTGGGACCGGCTGGCGGGAAGGCTCGAGGCGCCGGCGCACGCGGACTGGGGACCTCGGAGGCGGACACCGCTCGCAGGAGCCGCAGAGGGCCGGCCGACCTAGAAGTTCCCGGCCAGGAGAGTCCCCCGCCAGAGCAGCTCCGGCCTGGGGTCTGAGGTTGCAACCTTGCGCCCGCAGTCTCGGTGGTCGCGGAGAAGCAGCTGTATCCGCGAACGGCGTGGGGGGAACTGCAGCTGGACGGTGGTAGCTGCGGGAGCAGCCGTACCGGACACAGCTGTCCCGTGCGCAGAGACCCAGGGCCGCGCTCCCCTCTCTGAGCCGCTGCGCGATGGCCGGCTGACTGCGGCCATGCAGGCTTGATCGGACGCCCGGGACGCACAGGGGACAACCGCGGGCGCAGGCTTCAGGACTCCGCCGTCGACTCCCCAGCCCAAGGGCAGCGAAGCAGCTCACCATGGAGCCCGTGACCAAGTGGAGCCCCAAACAAGTGGTGGACTGGACTAGAGGTGAGCGAGCCGTGGAGGACCCCCGGGTCCTGCAGCCTGGGAGATGGGGCGGGCCAAGAGTTGGGCACTGGGGTGCTCGGCCCCTCCTGCCGGCGACAAAGCAAACTTCTCCTCAGCCGCTTGTGCGCCCCTTTCTGGTACGCTTGCTCCTATCTTTCGGTGGGGGTTCGTGCGTTGTGTGTAGCCGACGGGACATCCAGATTTAAACCAGGGAGCTTTAGGATGGCCTTTACGTGGAAGATCGGCTGGGAATGTGGGACTAGGGATTAGACGCCTGTTCGGGTATGGTGCCTGCCTCTTGCTGCCTGTCGCTGAGCGCAGAGGCACAAGGAGTCTTTGTGTGGGTGACTGCCCCTGGATCTAGTAAAGGCTGCGGGCTCGGAGAATGCTGCGGGCGTGACCCAGCAGTTGGGCAGGTAGATGAAGACTCCTGCTGCCAGCCCAGCCTGTTTGTTTGGGTTGGAGAGGGCGAACTGGCTTTCGCGCCAGCGAGAACCTTAGCGCTAGGACTCCCGCAGAGGCAGGGACTCAGCTCCGGAGGCGCCAGGACCCCCAAGAGCGCAGCATTTTGAGGCCAGTTAAGCACTGTGAGGGAACTGAGTATCTGGAATACAGTCCGGTTCTGTACAGTTCTCGGGAAGAGGAAACTCAGTGGATGCTGGCCGGTATAGCAGGAGCTGGAGGGGTCCCTGTTACTTTATCTTGTCTCTCATGATTGCTAGGGACAGTTGCCAGAGGCATTCAACTCTCTTTGTCCACTTCCAGTAGTCCAAAGTTTACTGAAATCAACCAGTGGAGTCTCAGGGGTCCCACCTCCTCACTTCAACATCTGTTTCAAGTTATCCAACCCCCCAAATTGGTCTTCCGGGTGAAGAGTAATTTACTAGAGTTAGTAGTGTGCTTCACACCTGGCTAAGCGCTCTGCCTTTGCTTTTGTTTATCTCAGTAGACATGAGAAGTAGGTGATGCTGGTGTGTTCGGGTCATCTTTCAAACTGCCCTATCCATGGCTGTGGCACAATGGAAACCCCATCCTGTCATTTCTCTAGCCGGTGTCTTATATAGGTCACTGGAAGGGGCTGTCCCAGGAATGAAGTGTGTGGTGTATTATCCGATTATCTCTGGCTTCTCTGGAGGAAAACACAGAATACTGTCTTAGAAAGTAGTTTTTCTATTAGCCATACTTTCCAGGACTCTTCAAAGTAAAGCCTTGGTGAAAAGGATGAATACATAGATAGGCCTTGGTGACTGTGGCCGGGTGAGCAGTAAGCCACACGGTTAGCAGCAGTAGACTTAAGTTATTTTAAGCTCATTCCCTTAACTTGAAGTGTAACTTGTACGGAAGACAGTACCAGGTGCTCCGGCTAGCTTGCTGGGATGAAGCAGATGGCATGTTTGACTGTACCACCGCCATTGAGGGGTCCTCAGAGCCTGCTGAGCCAGTAGCTACATTTGCTCTCAAGTCCTTGATTTGTGGCTAGCCGTAATTGCCAGGTACTAGGTATACAATGCACGAGGTGTTTGAAGACTCAGTGTGAAGAAGGAGTAGAAAATATAAACAATTTTTGTACATATTACATATCGATGTGATGGTATTTTGAATAAAATTTGCTACCAAAGTGATCTCCAGCCCTTTACTTTTTATTTCCTTAATTACGGCCTCTACAGTTTGCGGTAACATGGCTCAGGCCTGTGGCTCACATTCTGTCTCTGTTGTGTGGTGCTGTTCTAATCTCATGAAGGGGTGACAGGATCACGCTGGCTTTCCTGTGGCTCTGCCAGATTTGATAAGGTAACAGAAAAATGGTGACAGGCACACCTCACATGACAGACAGACCTCTCTCCCCTTCCTGTTTTCCTTCATCTTCTCTTAGATGGGAGAAATATGTTAATTCTCATCCTAATTATTATTATTATTATTATTATTATTATTATTATTATTATTGATTTAAAAGGAAGAAATGTTAAAGCACATTTTGGGGTACCTTTGGCCTTATGGCTTGGTTGAAGTTGCTCTAATCTAGAAAAACTTTTGTGCTGCCCTGAAAGAGCAGCTGTGGGTGGCTCAGGATTCTGGGTGCTCACTCATTTTTAGGTTACATACTAGTGACGGCACTTGGCAGCATCCTAGGAAGACCTGGATGCTTTGGGTTAGAATCTTTAAATAAATAAAAATCTTCAAATAAATCTTCAAATAAATAAGTAAGTAAATAAATAAATAAGTAAATACGTAAAAGGTGGAAATATTTGCCAGAACTCTTGAATGTCTGGAGGCCATGTTCTTCCAGCTTGCATGATAATATATCCCGTGATGGTTTTTTGCTATCACGTTGCACAGGTACTGACCTTGTAATAAACAGTTGACACTTGTTTGCTTAGCGGGTTGTTTTTAGCTGTCTCTGCTAGTCTCTCCGCCCAGCTCCCTCTTTAAAACTACATCCCAGGAAAATTGTCATGCGGATATTGCTTCTCTTGTTCTGTGACTGTGAGTGTGACAGGTAGCAGCACTATCAAAAGCACCGTGGACGATCAGCCACATGTACAGCCTGTGCTTATGTCAACATTACAGAGTCATGTCGAGAAGGAAAGCATGCACTGTGCTGGATAAACACACCCGTCTGGCTTTTAATAGTAAAGTTTGGCTACGTCACCACCAGCTTTACCATGATATGAATAGATGCCTAGTAAATATTCACAGTCTCAGGCACAGGGCGAGCATCAGCTCGTTTTAATATGTACTACCACCTTTGAGGCAGGAGCTGCTGTTTCACTTGTCACTCATGGAAACCAAGGCACGGAGATGCTGAATTCTTTCATTTGTGACAGTATTGGTGAACAGTATTTGACCAAAGTGCTTAGATGCCGTTTTATACATTTTCCCAGCGCAGTGCAGAGAACACACCAAGACTCTCAACACACTTAGGAGTAGGCCCACAGTGTTCTCATGATGTAATTTATTAATATCCTGTGTTGGTGGAGGAGAGCCATCAGCATACAAGCATTTTATTCTGCATGGTCACAGTGTTTTAGAATACATGAGATGAATTCCTATCTACTTCATGGTACCTGTCCAGTCAAACAACTTAGCTAAATTTTACAACATATAGAGGCAGAAAATGAGTGGGTTAGGCAACTGTGAGTTTTAGTTTTCTCTTGTATAAGAGTGAGGTTGGGCAGTCCAGGGGCTTCTGGCATCCTGGCCTCATGTGGTGTATGTGTGATATAGCATGTGCTGTGGTGCCTCAGCCTGGATGACTGTTCTGTCCAGGTTCTTCCTGGGTCAGGCTGGGAAAACAGGCTTAATATCATACCCAGTGACAGCCAAGACTCCTCTTTAGAAGGTTCCCTGTGAGGGGCTGGAGAGATGGCTCAGTGGTTAAGAGCACTGGCTGCTCTTCCAGAGGACCCAGGGTCAGTCTCCAGCACCCACATGGCAGCTATCTGTAACTCTGTCTCCAGTGTATCCAGTACCCTCACACAGACATACATGCAGGTAGAACACTAATACACAGAAAAATAAGTTCCCGGTGAAACCCCTTCCAGTCTCTTGTAGTTATCAGAATGGCTACGTGGCCACTTAAGGCTGGAGAGGAAGCTGATTGCCTGTTATGTATATGTGTGGTGCTGGGAATTGAATCCAGGGCCTCACATATGCTAGGCAAGTGCTCTCCCACTGTGCCAGACTTTGAACACCCAGTTGGGAACATTGTAGCAATAAAAGAGTTGGACTGTGGTGGTTAGGAAAGAAGAGAGTCTAGATAATTGGTAGGCAGTGTGAGTGTCTACCACATGCTACTGAGCTGTGCTCAAAGATGTACTTCAAATAGGACATGAGTAGATTTCCTACCTACAGGCCAGCTCTACTGTAGAAATAGTGTCATTTCTCTTGAGTATCCTCAGGTCCTTAAAATAGATGAGATCTTTGTCCCAAAGCTTGATTTAAATACTAGTTTTATACTACACTTCTGCCCACAGTTATGTGTCTGTTTTCAACACTGTTGAGCAATGTGGTCAAGAAGGAAGACACCGCTTTGCTCAGCGTCCCTGTCCTTCCCTATGATCAGCTATGATGAGCTAGAACTGGCAGGTCCCTGTCAGTGTGGTACCGAGTGAGCACATCTGGATAGCTTTCCTGCCAGAATCCTCCTGCTTGCCAGCCAGTGCCCCTGCTAGCTAGCTTCAGTCACTGTCTAGGCTCCATCAGACAGTGAAGGAGGCTCTTCCCTTCCGAGGCTGAATGGGTGGGTAGGTGGCACTGGGGGCATTTGCCAGTCCTCCACTCTTTCCCTGGAATGCCGGAGCATACGGTGTATTGGCAGCCTTCAAGGGCCTCACTGTGTGCTCATGGAGGGCTTGGTGGGTTTCACATTGTAGGTCAACTATAGTGTGATATCTTATACTATTGGGCACTGTTATTTCCCCCTACAGCATCTGGGGCCCAGGGTTTTGTCCAGTTGATGGTGTACCGTTTCTTTTAGTCTCCGTGGTCACTGGAATGTGGAGTTCTCAGGAGCTGTAGGCTCATCATTTTACCATATGTCCAAAAACTTCTATCTGAAAGTCCACCCCCTCTCTGGTTCTCTTCTGTTTCCTGGGCTCCAACATTAAAGTCTTTCTTAATACCATATTGGAAAAACATTAAATGAAGCATTTATTACGTGGTACATGTTGTTTCAAGAGCTTGCTTTAGACACCGTTCTTTGAATCCTCAGAAAACCCAAGCAGAGAGGTAGGTACCATTGTTAGCCCATATTAAAGAAATGGCAGCAGGAAGAAGGGCTTGCCTGGGGTCATGGGTTTACAAGCAGTGTGTGCTTTGAAGCCTTCCTCCATCTCTTCATCTCTGTGATGCCTCTCGCCAGTCAGAGGAGCTGAGTGGCTGGGAGCGTGGGCACCAGTGTCAGCTCGGTTGGCTTCCCGGTTTGTCCCTGACTGTGTGATCTTATGCAAGTGCTCCATAAACTGCTATGCTATGTTTTTTTATTGCTTCCTTCCCTTCATCCTGTAGCTTCAGGTCATGAACTGTTCTGTGAGCACTGAGGTGGATTCTGACCATGCAGGAGTACTGGTTTCCGCTGGAGAGACTTCTCTGCCAATTGCCAACCAGTCAGAGGATTGGGGCTGCACTTACAGCCTGTCAGGAGGGCTCTAGATCAGCCGACGATACATGCCTCTTGTGAATATGGCGAATGATCTGTCTGCCTTTCTCTTTTCCTTTGTGTGTGTGTGTGAGTGTGTGCATGCTCACGTGTAGGTGGAATCAGAAGTCAACCTCAGATGCCATTCCTCGGGTGCTATCTGACTCGTGTCTTGAGACAAGATCTCTTACCAGTACCTGAGGTTCATGTATCTATCAGCTAGGCTGACTGGCCAGCAAGCTCCAGAGACCCTCCCGGCTCAGCCCTCCTAGTTTGGCTTTTTCACTTGGCTTATGGGGATCAAGCTTGGGGTCATTCATTGTGTTTTATTGGCAAGCACTTTTTGTCCACTTGAGCCACCTCCTCAGGTTCCTTGGCCCCTGCTTTAATAGGAACTCAACTTCTAGCTAGCATAACATTAAAATGGCCCTCCTGCCTCCACCAACACCCACCCGACATCAGGTTTGTGTCCTCCTGTGCCATTGACCTCCTCTGGCTTTTCCAGGCCTACCATATCAGAACCTGAATTTTAACAAGATCACATACCCTTTACAGTTAGAGGAACCCTCTCGTAGCACACAGCTGAGAACATGCTTTTAAACTTAGTTGGAAGGCCCTGCCCCTGTCCTTGGGGTTGCTGGGCTTCACACGAGCTCTGTTCTTGAGTTCTGAGTACTCACTCTTCATTTGAGGATGCTTGACCTGGCCACTCATTAAGACAGAAAAGCACCTTACGGCTTCTATTTATAAGCATCACCTAGCAACAGCACAGGTAGTTCTCAGCAAAGTACCTGAGCCCCTGTGATTCCTTATCTCTCCTCTGGGACTTTCAGAATGCTCATAACAACTTTGGATTTTATTTATCTATGTACGTTCTTTAAGACGAGGTGCTGTGAGGGTCAGCGTTCACCATGGCTAAAGATTATTTTCATGTGACTCAGCAGTCCTTAGGACAAGAGGGGCCTCTGGCCAATGGTATCTTCTATGCTCTGACTACATAGAGCGGACTACTTGGAACTGACTTTGAGATTTGTGTATGTTTGGTTGTTGGAGGGAAGAGACACTGAAAGTCATCTCTGGAATAAATGACCAGAACAGTTTTCAAAATTTAGAAGTTTGTGTCACGCTAAGCTTAGCTGCCCTGGGTTTCATACCATTGTTGATGGGGAGGGCACCCTGTCCCGTGCAGCCTCAGCCTTCAGAGACTCGCTTGTTAAGTTCACCTCAGTAGGCAGAGCTGGGAGCCTCCTCTTGCCTGCCCCAGCACAGCCATCTCTTTGCCTCATCCTGTGGCCATCACAGCTGTGAGCCTTTGTGGTCTCACCTCATGTTTCTATCTTGCTTTCTCATTCTTGCTTTCTGTCCTCTCTCTCCCGTTAGCCAATTTCTGGGCTTGCATGAGCCAAGTGCTTTTATTTTCATGAGCTCTGCAGAGTCCTCCTTGGTTCCCTTTCTTCACAGGCCTTTCACATACGTCTCTGTGGGTGCTGAGTTGAGGCTTTGCAAGTAAGATGAGCTGGCCCAGATCTGGAGGCCGAGGCTGGCCGAGGCTGGCCGAGTCTGCCTCGACAGGCTTTGGTTCCTCTGCCAGTCCTCTGGGACTGAATGCCCCATTCCTTCTAGTCTGACTGTGGGAAGGAAAGTGTGACTTCAGGGAGCTGCCTGTGGCCTTTGCTCTGGCTGCAGCTCCCTTAGAATCCTTGATATTAGGAACTTGACTTTCCAGCAGTTGGGCAGTAGCTACCAGTGACTTAGTGAAGTTTTGATTTTGCTCTGTTTTATCAGAAGGTAGCTCAGCGATGGAATAAACCATTTCTCCTCTGGCTTTCTTAACTCTGTGTGTTACATTTTTATTTTATTTTAATTTTAGTGGTGGGATCCAGTTCTGCGCCATGGGCATGCTAGATAATGATCTAAATCCCCAAACCAATTTTATTTTTATGTCGAATGCCACGCTCGTTGTCTCAATGATACAGTTAGCACACGGAGCTGGTAGCATCACACACGTGTGCACTTACGTGTTTTTTCTTAAACAATTGCTACTCAAGCTGATTCATGAAGTCCACTCAGGCTTTGGGAGAGAAGGCTGGCCAGGATGAGAAGCTGAAGAAACAGAGACTTTGAAGGGAGATGCAGACTCAGATTCTGTGTCTGACACACAGAGGTTGGGAAGCTTTGCCATGTGACTTTACCAAGTTCTTCTTTATACTTGTCCCATCTCAGAGAAGGGACACATCATAACTAACACCTAGGGTTTTAGTTAGAATGAAAAGATAAGGTACAGGGAGAACCCTTGGCATGGTATGCAGTATATAAATATCCACACACTTATTCCTTATTATTAATTCATAACGCTTCACAGTGAATGAATGGCATATAATGGATACTTTTTATTTAGATATTCAATACCCCTGTGGCTGACTGTCACTTCTCCCATGTCTCATAATCATCTGTGACAGGACAGCCGGACAGCCTCCTTTTTTTTTTATTGGACAGGAGTCAAGTTAAGTGGACTTATCAGCTGTTTTCTGCCCTCTGGTGTTCCTGGTCACTTTCCTTTCCGTTCTTGAGAGGATCTCTTTTATCCTCCGGGAAGACTGGGATATAAAAAGGTTGGGGGTGACCTTTTTGTTTGAAAACAGTTCAGTGTCACCTCTTGCCGGGGTGACATTCTGCGTCAAGAGGTAGAAAGATGTGCTTCTGGTTAATTTAATAAATGGGACCCTTCCCCCTTCCGTTTGGACAGGCTTGATTCTAGGACTCCTGGATATGAATGCATCTGAATGCTCATTCCCGTATAGAAACGCACAGCGTTTGCACAGTACCTCCATGGATTCTCCTCTTACGTTTTCAACAGTCATTAGATTCATTAGATTATTTATAATATACAATGTAATGGATACGTGAGTCATTTTGCAACCACGTTGCTTAATGGTGATGACAGCAATAATCAGTGTATACATATTTGGCACAGACACAACTTTCCCCCCCCACAATGTTTTGTCGGTGGTTGCTTCAGTTTGCTGAAGCCAAAGGGGAGCCCATAGCTATGGAGGATGCTGGTGATTCACGAGGAAGGACCCAGTTCCAGATGGTGCTCTGGGTCAGGCTTTCGGCTGCTCTTAGGTGGGTAAAGGTGACGTGACAGATAACCGCCACTACCCAGGTGAAGGAGAAGATACCTGTGTTGTGTGATGTGAAAGCAGAGCAGATGTGTGGAGGAGAGACGGGGTAACTGGTGAAGGGCTCCTTTGGTTGCTGTGCTCTCAGAAGCTTTTCTGAAAAGATGTCACATAAGCGTGAATGAGAGGGCGGAGCTGGCTGTGGACAGAATAGGGAGTGGACCATCCTGTGAGAGAACAATTTGTGCCAGGGTCCTGTGGAGCGAGAGGGTCTGAGGGAAGGAAGGGTGGTGGACTTGTGAAGAGAAAGGCTGACAGGATGGCAGGTGGAGTGGGAGAGGACGTTGGGAGAGAGAAGAGGTCAGGCCATGTGTGCATCGTGGACAGGCACCAGAAATCTTTGTCCTTGGGGTGCGAAGCAGGGCCGTGGCCTTGTGTGATTCGGCTCCTGAAGGATCGCTCTGGCTTCTTTCCATAGCAGTGAACTTGGAATACAGCTGCACGCGTTGCCGTGTTCTAGGGACGATGTTTTAGACTGTGATGTGGGTCATGCTGGACTCTGAAGTCAAGTGTAAAACAACCCATCCATCGCTTTAAATCTCAGTGTTTTGAATACCACATTTGAAATTGGGGCACCTGTCTCGTTCTTTTCCTCCTACCAGGGTTAGGTGCGTCCTCTGGCCTCCCCTTGTCCTGATTCCTGTCTTGCCACGTGTGCTGGTCATTCGCCCATTGTCTCGTTGCCTTCACATGCTCTGGCATCATTGTTCTTTTCTGGCACATTCTGCTGGAGCTACAGTGTGTGAACTTGATCATCCCCTTTGAATAGAGTTTTTGTGAAAGTGCGCTTAGCCTGGTTCATCTTCTTTGACATCAAATGGCTAATTGAACGGTTTCTAACCTGTGCCCAGGAGGGCAGATGCAGATGTGTTTACTGGGACAAAGCAGCCCTTTAAGTCACAGATCAATAGGCGGAGAAATTAGAACGTTTTGCCTTTGAAAACTTTGAAAGTTTTAGAGTACAGGAACTGGCAGATCTGACTGAAAATGCTTGGCCCCTCCGTTGGACTGTCCTAATTTTTACTTTAGAAAACAGAGCCATTTTAGTTGAATAGATGGTATTTTGGGAAATTCTCAGCAAGCAAGAGTGGAACATTTTTATAAACATGTTATGTCTCACTTCTCAGTAGGGAAGGGCCAGCAGGGAGGGAATTGAAGACAAGTTCCCTTTTAGACCCAGTTTCTTGGTCTCCTCAAGGCTAGGATACTGTCACTCTCCTGATGGAAAACCCCTGTGTTATCTATTTGAAAGGAGGCAATATGGTCGCCTGAGTCATGTTTTCCTGAGGAAAGGATTGCAGTGAAAGGAAGCAATCTATTTCCTGTTTTAAGGAGTCTGCAGTACAGGGAAAGTTAATGCTTTTCAGGTTGGTGTGTGTGTGTGTGTGTGTGTGTGTGTGTGTGTGTGTGTGTGTTTCCAACTGGGAGAATGTGTGCTTCCAACTTAAGTAATAATTGAACAATCTTGTATTTCCTCAGGTGTGTGTGGGGAGATGCATAGGTTTGTATGTGTGCATGTGTTTGTGTGCTAGCAGTTTCCTGAGAGAGTGTGTGTGTGTGTAGGTCAGAAGATAATGGCAGGTTCTTCTCCCTATACTTATCTACCTTGCTGTCTGTCTGTCTGTCTGTCTGTCTGTCTGTCTGTCTGTCTGTCTCTAGCTGAGACCTGGGGTTTGGCAGTTACGCCATGGTGGCAGGCCAGGGAGTCTGTGGACCTACCTGTCTGCTCACTGCTGGAATTATAAGGGGATCTCACATGTGTGGCTGTTTCTGTTTTGACTGTAGGCTGCAAGTCCTTATGCTTTCAAGGCAAGTACTTTACTGACTAAGCCATCCCCCTAGCCCCTCAAGGTAATTCAGATCCCAGTGTTAGCTGGAGAGTCTAGAGCACGCCTGTGGGAGCATGACGTATTTGGTGGAGGAGCTTGAACGTGGTGTTTTGGGAGGGCCTGGCTCCTCAGCACTTGTTGGAGCTGTCAGCACCATCTTAACATAGATTCCGACAGGAGCCTGTCACTAACTGTGAACAGATGACGCATACGTGAGCAGCATTTCTGAAGGTCTCTGTCTACCCCGAAGCTTAAAACAGTTAAAAATGAGTACCAGGAACGTACCTCTTCTCCACTAGCGAGACGCCTAACAGGCATAATGAGCCTTAAACTGTGAGCACGCAACCAGCTTGAAGCATTTTACACAAAGGCACCAGTAAAGACAGGCCTCTCTGTGGAGAAAAAAAAGTATTCTTGTTTGTATCCTCACAGGAATGGTCTGGGTTCTGGGAATAGGAAACCATGCCTAGCATCTGCAGATATATGATCATTGTCTTTTTTTTTTTTTTTTAAATTCACTTTACATCTTGATTGAAGCCCCCATCTCTCTCCTCCTCCCAGTCCCATCCCCCAACCCTTCCTCAACTGTCCCTTCCCCCATCTTTCTTCTCTCCTCTTTCTTCCCCCCTCCCCATTATCTTCTGAGTAAGCCATTGAAGAAGCCCTTTCCTAGCCAGGTACCTGTGCA
>JANHMN010000004.1:170786492-170833723 GCA_030674055.1 Rhabdomys pumilio | reverse complement strand
ACCAAACGGGAATAAATGACACTAGTCAGACCCTCCTCATAATTCCTGCTGACAAGGTGGCTTTAGGTTGATGCATGATGAGTGGTTAGCAAGGAGAACTCTTCTAGCAGGGATGGTTTTTGACATGCTTAAGTATATGGGTCACTGGGCCCGAGTTCCTAAGTGCTCTTTCTAGGAGTGTGCAAGGGGCAGTTAAGGTTTTTGTCTCAGTGCATGCCCAGCTGGCAGCTCTGTTACATAGATATCCATTGGTTGCATGCATCTCTGTGTTGCTCCATTGGGGAAACCTAGGACATGGGGGTATTTTATAGGCCTGTTGCTTCCTTCTTCTAGGTAGAATTACAGATGTGTAATACAACATTTAAGTCATTTACATATTTAGTTAGTTTTTTTTTTTTTTAATGGTGCTTAGGATGGAAGCCAGGACTTTGTGAATTCTAGGCCAGTAAACTGCACTGAGGCACAGCTCCAGCCTGGGCTCGAGTAAGGGCTCAGTAGTATGTATAGGTCGGGCTGGTGTGAGTACTTGGTCCTCCTGCTTCTGTCTCTCTGAGTGAGCGCTGGGATTACTGGAGTGTGCTACCATGCCTGGCCCGAGAAGCAGTATATAGACCCAGATCAGTTAGATGCCGTGGGCGTCAAGAGGGTCACACAGAGGTGAGCTCTGGAAATTGAATCATGAGCTTTGTACCAAGAGTCTCAAATTTAGATACTGTAGGACGAGATGCAATGTTAGAAATGGAGCTGGGGTCTTAAGAAAGCATGGCAGGGCTGGGCGGTGGTGGCGCACGCCTTTAATCCCAGCACTTGGGAGGCAGAGGCAGGCGGATTTCTGAGTTCGAGGCCAGCCTGGTCTACAGAGTGAGTTCCAGGACAGCCCGGGCTACACAGAGAAACCCTGTCTCGAAAAACCAAAAACAAACAAACAAACAAACAAAACTCAGCATGGCACAGTGGAGATTGTAGCAAACACCCACAACACACACACACACACACACACACACACACACACACACACCCTCCCTTTAGTTTCTGCTGATTATGGACCTGAACTTCCCAAATTCCCAAACAGAATTTGGACTTCTGTTTTGTGTTGTTTCAAAAGAAAACAGCTGGCAATCTGTAGTTGTTATTTCCCAATGTTAAGAAAACTGTAGGTGTTTTTTTCTCCTCCTCCTCCTCTTCTTCCTCTTCCTCCTCCCCCTCTTCCTCCTCATCTTCCTCCTCCTCCTCCTCTTCCTCTTCATCTTCCTCCTCTTCCTCCTCCTCCTCCTCTTCATCTTCCTCCTCTTCCTCCTCCTCCTCCTTCTCCTCCTCCTCCTTTTTCTTCTGTAAACTGGCTTTCTATGCCAGCCCTTTGCCCTGAGGACTACATGTGGAGCACATGGCTGGGTATATGCTTTTCAGTCTTTTTGAACCATTTGTGGGTTACTGCTGTTGATGACATTTGCTCTTAGATCATGAGATAATGAGGAAGTAACACAGAGGTTGGGAAAGATGAGGGGACAGGGCTATGGAAGTGAGGAGCCCTTCGTAGGGGAGGTGTGGGTGGAGGCTGAGAGACCAGTTGTGAATAGTTATGAATAGTGTGAATTCAGCTAGGGCAGAATTGAGGAGAGGCCACACCCCAGAGGAACCCTCCAAAACCTCTGTAGGGTCTGACTTTGAAGTCAAGGTTTTGTGACCCATCATGGTGGTGTCATTAAAAAGGTGTTACAGCAGTGGTTCTAAATCTGTGGGTTGAGACCCCTTTGGGGGTCAAATGACCTTTCACCGGGGCTGTCTAGGACCATTGGAAAACAGATGTTTACATCATGATTCACAACAGTAGCAAAATTACAGTTATGAAGTAGCAACGAGAAAAGTTGTGGGTCATCGCGATGTATGGAATTGGATTAAAGGGTTGTATCATTTGGAAGGCTGAGAACCACTGTGTTAGAGGGACCAGGGGGGATTGGTCAGTCAGTTAAGTCTGCCCCATAAACATGAGGACCTCAGTTCAGATCCTCATCTCAAACGAAAAGCTGGGCATGGTGATGTGTGCTCACTGTCCTGGAGTTGAGTGGGCAGGGTCAGATTGATCGAAGGCTTACTGGTCAACCAGTCTTAGCAGAATTGGTGAGCTCTAGATCCCAGCTAAGAGACCTTATCTCAAAAATAAAAAATATAAACAACCAAAACACCCTGAAGAGTGACACCTGAGTTTGACCTGTACCTCACACACCCATTTGCGCTCACATTCACAAAATGTAAGTTCTGGAGAGTGAGCCCACCTGCGGGTTCCTGCCACAGAGGCGCTGCATTTTGTATGATGCACTGTCTTGTTAGGTTCTACCCTTTAGGATGACAGGGTTCCTCCTCTCTTTGCAGGGCTCCAATTGTCTCATGTTTTAATGAATGCAAATCTCATGCTGCTTTGCACATGAGATGTGTTAAGGCAGAGGGTGTTAGCAGGGATTCGGGTCCTCAGACTGAAGTGATGCAGTAGACAGGAGCGAGACACCCTGGATTGTTCCCATAGGTGCATCTTAAGTTGTTGGCCACAGAAGGAAGAACACAGAACATTCAGGCCCCAGGACAGGGAACATATGTGGTGCTGATGGTCAGACCGTGCCTCTTGGAAGGATCAGGGAGTCTTGTCTGTTGCTTAGTGAGGTAGCGGCCTCTGGCCATACATCACTGCTATCTGCAGAAGCTCTGTGGACAGGAGAGCTGGTTCTCTGAGCTTTCTACCTCCTTAGGGTTGTAGTGCAAGCTGTGGGAGGGAGAGCAGCCAGGGTGGTCAAAGGTGAGGGCTGGCACAGCCGTGCACTCAGCAGGGTCGACTTAACCTGATTTTATTCATCACCAGTCTGTCCAACCTTTCAAAACAGGTGTGATTTTTCTCAAGTTAACAGAGTCTCTCATCACTTAATGATATCTAGTATAAAATGAGAGATGGTTTTTGCATGTGAATGGTTTCATATCTATTAAAACTTGCCAGTTTCTTATCTCTGATTGACCTGAAAATGGAGCTTTGAGTTGAGTACCATGTCCCTGGCACCTGTCAGGAGCTGTGCATCTCTCCTCTGGGAGCTGAGAGGGTCCCATTTTTTTCACCTCCCAAGTCTGGTAATGGGTAATACTTGTTAAGTCAGTGAGTGCTGAGTGCTGTGAGCCAAGTAATGATACCAGGTTCATGGCTTAAGGGTATAGTGATGGAGGACGGTGTGAGGTGGAGTTAGCCTCAGTTCACACATGTATCCATAATCACATGAAGGAAGACCCTTAGACCAGGTGGTAGCTCTGGCCACCCTGAGAGGAGTTTGTATTTTGCATATCCTGAAAAGCCAGTAGGATTTACTAAAGGACTAGGTGTGGGTGTGCTGGAAACTGTCCTAAGAGCTAAGGATGCAGCAGAGAGCACAAGGCTACGTCTTCTTTCTAGAGCTGAGGGT
Source organism: Rhabdomys pumilio (assembly GCA_030674055.1). Taxonomy (NCBI): domain Eukaryota; kingdom Metazoa; phylum Chordata; class Mammalia; order Rodentia; family Muridae; genus Rhabdomys; species Rhabdomys pumilio. Next base: position 170,830,286 of record JANHMN010000004.1, on the reverse strand, counting down.
CTAGTCAGGCTAGACTGCTGATTGGGATAATTAATTGCATAGAGATGTGATATATACTGTATGGAAGGACCATATAGATACCCATATAGATGGGTATGAGGAGGGAGGAGGAGGGGATGTAGTTTTAGCCAGGCTCACCAGGGACAAATCTCAGTGAGCGCTGTGACCTACAACAGGTGGAAGGGAGATTGAGTACCAGTGCCCTTAGGTGGGGTGTGACTGGCCTGTGGAGGCTGCAGCAGAGAGAGTGACAGGAGGGTGAGAGGAGCTGGGATGGAAGATAGCGAGGTGCCTCAGAGATCATAAAATAGACTTTGGCTTTCCTAGTGTTTTGGGGAACCACTGGAGGGCTGCGAGTCAAGTAATAATGATACCAGGTTCATAGTTTAAGGGTATAGTGATGACGGTGCGAGGTGGAGTTAGCTTCCGTTCACACACTGTATCTGTAACCATGTGAAGGGAGACTCTTAGGCCTGGTGGTAGCTCTGGCCAGCCTGAGGGGAGCTTGCACTTTGCATATCCTGGAAAGCCAGTAGGATTTACTGAAGGGCTAGGTGGGTATGAAAAGAGATCTCTAAAATGTTCTGACTGACAGTAGAGTAGCCAGCTGAAGAGAGGTAGAAGAAAGGGAGAGGTAGGCTCAGGAGCACTCTGGGTTTTATACTTGTGATGCCTTTTCACCTATGTGTGAGGCAGGAGATGGATACACACTCGTCTGGATTAGTGGAGATGTGTATACTAGAGCGAAAGCTGGCGCTTGAGACTGGATGCCTTCTCCAAGTGAGGGAGCAGGAGACAAGGGATGGGGAGGGGGAAGGGACACACTGGGGCAGGCTCAGATTTTTCTTAGAAGTTGGAGAGATGGAGGGCTGGAAGATAGCTTCAAGGTGAGTGTGAGGACCCGAGTTTGGCTCACAGAACCATATAGGAGTAGGTCTGGTGTGGTGGTGCACACTTGAAATCCCAGTGTTGGGGAGGTAGGGGTGGGTGAATCAGTGAGAGATCCTGTGTCAAAGGAGGGTGATGGTTTCCTGAAGATGATATGCAAGGTTGTCCTCTGACCTCATGCATGCACACACATGCATGCACCACTTCCAACATGCGCGCAGGTGAAATGACAATAACAAAGGAAACCTGAGGAGTGATCAACAGTGAGCAAACAGCAAGGTGCTCCCAGCATAGAATAGGCAGTGGAGCAGCCTTTGCATCCTAAAGGCAAGCATAAGGGTGGTGGGGGAGGTCCCTGGGAAGCTGAAGTGAAAAGTAGTTTAGCACTGCCCCTGGGATTGTAAGAGAGCTGATTAACACCCCTGGCTCTGGGTCTGATTAACTTGATAGTGCAGTTGGTGGGTTGGTGGTTGCAATGATCTCATTATATTTAAACACAAACGGGATTGGACCTAACTGATGTGCACTGCACTCTTCTAAGTCTGGCATTCAAGCAGGCAGACCTAGGAGGTCCCTACCAGCCAGGGCTGCATAGAGAGATCCTGTCTAAGAAACAAAAAAACAAAACAAAGAAAATAAAAAACAAAACAAACAGAAACCAAAAGCACCTTCCCAGATAAACAGAGCTCTGCTGGAGTCTCACCTTCTCTGACAGGTTATTGTTTGGTTATGAGGTAGCTGGTATACTGGGAGGTCCCACCCTCCCCGCACGGAACACACCACAGACCTTAACGAAGCCTTTAATTTAGCGAGTGATTCTGGATAAGTGGCTTTTAGAGGAGACTCGCTCAGAGACACAATCTTTCTCCACTTTCTCCAGCCGTTTCACCTCCCCACATTGTTCTAGAATGGAGGATTTAGAATGAGAAGAACTGGCTGTCCACCTGGCTTCTGTGTTACTGTTTGCTTATCGGGTTGGGTTGAGCAGGCAAGACTTGTTAATGTCAGATCCAGAACCTTGCAGGGAATCCTCCTTGCCATTGATTGTGTCTCATATGATTTATCTGGTGCATCCAGAATGCTATGAGATCATGTATAAATAATGTTGCCAGCCTATGTACGGAAACTCTTTGTTAGAGGACAGTTGGTGCAACTAGAGAGAGCCAATCAACTTTGAATATGGTTCGTGCAGTATTTATTGAGCACCTGTCATTGGGAATGTTCTTGTCCAGGTGCCATGGACAAGGTGGGCCCCTGGTTTTTGTTTGTTTTGTTTTGTTTTTGATATGTTGAATCAAGTAGTGTGGAGCCCTGGCAGGCCCACAAGTATTTCGTCCCTTAGGCATCCTGGAGTGGAGGTGGGGTGGTGTCTAACTCAGGTGTTAGCAGGTGCTTCAGGGAGAGCTCTCCTGGAGGAAAAAGACATCCAGGTCAAGACCCTTGGATGAGCAAGAGGCAGCAAGACTTGCTGGAGGGGAATGCATCTTCTTGGAAGAAAACCAGGAGTCAAGAGACAGTGTGACGTTGTGCTGGTTCTATGCTCAGGCACAGAGTGGGAAGAGAGCAACCTGGAGAACTGGGAGAGGAGTGTACAAGATCACTAGGGTCCTCTTTGTGTTGCCGAGAGGCTGGAGCCTGTAAGTCTTTGTGTCCTGTGGTTGTTTCCCTCTGTGAGGGAAGTGCGTGTGCACACACTGCACACATGATGCATGTCTATATTACAGACTCACATGCACACATATGAATACATTTGTGATTGTATTTTCAGACTCTTGCAAGTTGTTTTTTTTTTTTTTCTTTTGGTTTTTTGAGACAGAGTTTCTCTGTGTAGCCCTGGCTGTCCTAGAACTCACTCTGTAGACCAGGCTGGCCTCAAACTCAGAAATCCGCCTGCCTCTGCCTCCCAAGTGCTGGGATTAAAGGCGTGCGCCACCACTGCCTGGCACAAGTTGTTCTTTGATTTATAGTTCCATCAGAGAAGTCTTGGTTTATTGTTTATGTAACGTGTGTGTATGTGTGTGTGTGTGTGTGTGTTTGTATATGTGTATATTATATATACATGTGTATTTATATACATATATATACACATATATACATAACACATTTATATACATATATATATATATATATATATATATAGACATATATGTATGTATGTATGTGTGTATGTACATACATATATTGGCCTTTCAGACCCCTACAGAACTTGCCACTCTGAATCATAGGGAAATATCACCTGAGGGATCTGTGAGGAAGGAACGTGACTCTGTGAGTGTTTATTTCCTTTGATTTGTGAAATGTAAAACTGATCTGACTTCAAGTATAAAGACATTAAAAAAAAAAGGTCTTTGTTTAAAAGAAGGACCCATGAAAGACTGACTGGAAAGATAGGGGTGGGGTCAGCAGGGCTGGGGAGAAGGGTACATCCAGCAGGGTGCAGAGGGGAGTAATCCATACTGTGGGGTGTGAGCCCTGGGCATACCTGGAATCCAGGACGCCTGGACACTTATCACCTATGATCAACTGTAGGTCTTGGGTTAATGGTTAATAATGGTTTGGAGCTCAGAATGTAGGCTTTGTATGTTCTAAGACTGCACTTAATGGGATAAGCCAAAGCCTCAATTTATATGCTCTAAAAGTAAACAGGAATATGGAGACAAGTCTCCCAGCACTGGAGGGCAAGATACAAGGCCCTGAGATGAGCAGGAAGGTCCCGCACATCCCTTCCTCCTCCCTTTGCCCTCCATGTACTTTGACCCAGTCTTCATGCTTACAAAACTCCATACAGCAGGGACTTTAACCCAAACCCGGGGATAGAGAGCATTTACTGTGACTATCTCAGACCCTAGCTCCGATGAGTCACCCACTTGCTGTCCCCCAGCCACGTGGTGACCTTTCGGAGTTTCCAGACTCCTTAGGACACAGTTTACACCTCAGACTCTCAGCTCCTGATTACAGCTGGATATATAAAGACAGCTCGGGTGTCACCTCGGAGGGGTGTGGCTGCCTGCCTCTCACTGTCTTGCTTTCCAGCATGGTTGCTTTTCTCCCAGGGTTAAGCATATACTCAGCTCTGGGAAAACATCCATTCTCAACAGCCTGGAGTTATAATTCAGTGGAATGTGGTTTTGAAACAATTTCACAGAGTAGACTTTTAGATTTTAGCAATTATTGTGTTTAAAAAAACAGTCCCCAGATTTTTGCTCCTGCACATTTCTTTCCCAGCTTGATTTCTGACCACCCTTGGAGGAGGTGTATAGTTGCTTTAGATGCCAATTTAATACATTTTATCTGTTTATTTCAGCAACGCAGGATTCTGTGCTGTAAGTGCCTTTTACATCTGTTAATATTTGAATTGAGTTGTTTTTTAAAATTTCTCCTTCATCTTAAAAAAAGTAAAATTCTTGCAATTGTCTATTAAGTTGAAGGACCTGGGTTGGGTTCCTAACAACACACACACACACACACACACACACACACACACACACACACACACACCACACACACACAGCATGGGGGTGGCTTGGAAGGGTGTGCATATTGGCAATTTTAAAATTAACTTGATAATAGGTAATATTTGGCTCTGCTGTCAGAAATCTGTCTCTGAAAATTATGGTCCTGTGAATCAAAGAAGAGAGGAACATTTTCTAAGCATCATTCCAAAAGGGGGAAACATAGACACACCCTGAGGCAGCCTTAGGGAGCCAGGAGGACATATGAAGTGTTCTAGCAGGGGATTTGTGGAAATGGTAGGAGGTGGGATCAGACCTTCCTAATGACCTGATCTCTACCACAGCTCCTCAGACGGTTTTGTGGCTATGTAGATCATGATTATTCTTGGTGGTAACTGTGTATTTACAATGTTTTAGAAGCCAATAAGCTTGTCTTACTTTTCTTGTAACAGCAGATTACTTCCATGCTATTCCAGAGTTATAAAGTGGCTCGGCTTGGCAGGGAGCACTCAGCTAGGCACGCCCATAATCTACTTGATTAACTTGATTTTTTTTTTTTTTAAATTGTCCAGTTGAGACCATTTTCACCTCCAATGTCAATAGTATTGCCTTTGATTCTTGAGATGGTTGAGGATGGCCTCAGATTATCAGCTCAAGGCCTGCCAGGTAAAAACCTTTGGCCTGCTTGTAGTGCAGCGTAAGGTTAGCCCCAGAAGTCTCAGAGCAAGAGAAGGAATTGTCTAGAGGTGGTACTTGTCACTGGAATGTATATGGTGTGTAGGATACATCAGAGGACTATGGTTAATTACCTGCTATAGAGGTGTAGTTAAACTATATTCTGGAGAGAAAATACATTACCTATTTCATCATGTCTCTCTGCCTGTCTGCCTCCTTCCCTCTTCTCTGTCTTCCTCCTGTTTCTTACCCCCTGCCCCTTCCCGCCTTCTCTGTGGCCCTGGCAGTATTTCAGAATGGTTATGTGCCAGGTGTGCCAGCTTGGCAGAGCAGCTGCAGACATTCTTGTCCTTTACAGTCCCCATCTGTATGTATGTGCCACGCCACACAGGCCGCACAGAGCTTATGCACTAGTGGACTTGAAGGTGGACTCATGCTGTCAGTGTGGCTTGTGCTGAGTGTCGAGTGAGTTTTGGTTCCAACATCCTTATAGCAAATGCTTCTAAAAGGGAGCCCCAGTATGCTGCACCTCTGCCCTGGCAGAGACAGCTCACCTTTTCAACCTGACAGTGTCGGTTTCACAGTGAACAGGATCCCCTACCCTTCATATGGATAGTAAGTTACATCTCAGAGAGCAATGGGAGAGAGAATATCAGGTCATATTGACTTCGTGCTGTGTGCTGAGCCACTGAGAAGGGAGGCCAACTCTACCTCTTAGCTTCTTCAAGGTGGAGGGGAAACAGTGAGTGACTTTTTTTTTTCTTTTTCTTTTTTTTTTTTTTTAAATTTTTTTATTGGATACTTTATTTACATTTTAGATGTTATCCCCTTACCCCATTAAATGCCTCCCCTCAGTTCTTCCAAGAACAGTGTCCTGAGACTTGACGGCCCCTCCTGGTGGGTAAGGGGAGGCATCAACTTCAGGTGGCCTTCAAGGCCGTATTTCTGGTTTTATCAGAGTCAGTACCCAAGACTCAGTCACTTCCTGCTTCACCAAGGCTCTTGATGACCGGTGGGTGTGACGGCAGCGTTTGGGTGTGCCCGCTGTGTAGTGTGCACATCGCTGAGTCATCACCCCGGCAGAGCAACCTCACATGGAAGATGCTCACCCTCGCCAAGCTCAAGGAAAGAAGCCAGCCAAGACGTCAGTCATTTCGTAAGAGCAGCGCCTATAAGCCCTGTGGGAATGGCTGCCAGGAGAGAATGGCGGTGGCCACTGCACCTCAGTTACCAGAGTCACATCTCTCCTTTCCCAAGTCACAGAATTTTGCCAGCTTCTCTAAGGACTTAGGCTGCTGATGCAAAAGGAGTCACTTTATTCTTGTGAACGATCTCTAGGGGTTGCTAGGTGAGGTGAGGGTCAAGAGCGAGTACTGAACTGTCAGAAAGAACCCAAGCTTGCAAGAAGCAGTGCCCAGACCTGAGGTTTACTTTGGGAAGCGTGAGGTTACGTGAAGAGCTTGGACATCGTCCTGGTTTGCCTGTCCACAGCTGAGGTAGATGTTCTGTAAGGCGTCCGTGATTGAAGTGGTTGCTTCCTGAGCTGTGATATCCCATAGATGGAAAACATCTCACCAGCCAAGGGTCGACTGGCCTCTCCTCTAGGCTGGTGTTTCAACAGATAGACGCCTCTGCTGTCTCTGTGTGAAGTAGCACTTGGTGAAAGTACGTTTGTAAGACGTGTGCGCTGATCAGCTTCTGCTCCCCCAACAGTAGATTGGCTTTAGAACTCTGGGGTGACATGAGCCAGTCAGGAGGTTCATGCTCAACATACGGAGCCAATCTGAGATCCTCTCAGACTTCAGACTCTGCTGTTTGATTTTGCAGTTTAAAAACCCGCACACAAAACATTCTGCAGAGAGTTAAGATGCAAGCTGGCCCGTGTATTCATGGGAATCGGCAGGGGTAGTGTACCAGGCTAAAGCCCTCCCCTGGATGCCGTGAGCATAGGCTCGGGCTGTTGGTGCCCTGTGTGGCTAATATGCTGCCATCCTTCAGTGCTAAGACCTGCTTGTCTGTCACTGTTTCCTGGGACACTTTGTAAATTCAATTTACAAAGAGGCCTTGCCTTGATTTAAGATGGGGGTATTTAATAATTTAGTACTTATGGTTGAAGAGTTCTCCCTCCTCCTCGTATGTGTGTGCATGTGTGTTTGTGTGTGTGTGTGTAAGATGTATGTGTGCGAATGACTGAGATCATACTTAGATTTGAGACATGGAGGACAAAGAAAGTCCATTTAGTGGAGGCCATTGGTATCAGACATTGCTAGGATTTAAATCTTTTTTTTTTTCAGTCTGTGAACTGTAAGCCAGCCTACCTGTTAGGAAAATGGTTTTTTCTTGACTTTGGGAAATGTAAGAAAGGGTCCTTTTTCTGTGGCTGGAAGTTTGGCTCTGTAACCCCCATAATCTGTGATTATGATTTTGAGAAGTGAAGGTCTTAGATCATCCACCCCAAGTGCTGTCCTTAAGCGTGAGTACATTGTTGCGTTTTACAGTACAAATGGGCTGTGACCCTGGGGGTTATGTGACAATATGGAGTGGTGTTACTGAGATTAGAACTGAGTATTCTAGACTACATGGTCAAGATATTTCTCACTGGGCCGTTTCTCCATTCCTAACTGTGTTAGTTACTCTCCCTGTCCCTTGGTCCCAACCCCCTTAAAGTCCTTCCCACCACAGCATTTGTGCGGGAGGGGCTTCCTGTCCTTCAGCCAAGATGCCTGGGCGGTTAAAGGTGTGGATGCAGCCTTGGATACTTAGCTTCTGGGAGCAGACAGCACCACCTCGAAATTTCCATGGCCTTGGAGGAAACAGGACGAAGGGTAGGAAACAGCTGCCGGGAGTGCAGAGGCAGAAGTGCAGTCTCACTGGAGCGTTCAGCAACCGCAGGGCTGTCAAAGGAAGGCCTCTGATTAAACGGAGCTGTGGAATGTGATTTGGTTTCAGACGTTGGCCCCTCCCTGCCTTTGTTCTTCAGTTGCCTGTAGATTTTATTCTTACTTATCAAATGATCGGAAGTGCTTTCTTTAAAAATTAAAAAAAAAAAACAAACCACTGTGTGTGTGTGTGTGTGTGTGTGTGTGTGTGTGTGTGCGTGCGTGCGTGCGTGTGTGCATGTGTGCGAGTCTGTGTATGCATGCATGTGTGTCTGTCTGTGTGTGCTTGCGTGTGTGCATGCATGTGTTGTGTGTGTGTGTGTACCTTTGTATACATGTGGAGGCCACATGACAACTTTTCAGGCTTTAGCTGTTTGCTTCCACTGTGTAGGTCCTAGGGATTAAATTCAAGTCCCCTTCTGGTAACAAGTGCTTTTGTCTGCTGAGCCATCTTGCACACCCAGGAGTGCTTGCTTTCTTGTTAAACAACATAGCTGCAGATAGGCTGGAAAAGACAGCCCCCTTCCCTCCCTGCTGATCCCCCTCTCAGAATGGGTGGCAGCCTCTTCCTGAAGCTGCTCAGACATCCCTGTTGCTGGTCACACTCACTCCTGTATCCTTGTCCTTTGTAGAAACAGATTGATGCTTAGCTTGAATCTGACCCTGTGGTACTTTTATGTTGCCTTCTGTCTTAAAGCTCGTCCCGTCACCATACTTAGACAAACCTAAATCATTTTAGAGTAATTTTTATGTCATCAAATCTAATTAACATCCATAATTTGGATGTCTGGGTGGAGATCTAGATGCCTCTCTGGAGCAGGTGGATCCCGTGGCCACCCACCTTGTGTGGACAGGGGACTCTGGATATTTTATGGCAGGCTGGCTGGCACCTGGCAGAGACTCTTGGGTCAGTTTGACAAGGAGGATCAGATCTTCTGCAAGAGATTGTGACTCACGCCAGTTGGGCTCAAAATGTCCAGTGATTTGTGTGCCAGGATCTTATGTGAGAGGTGGCTCAAGGGCCGTCCTTGAGTTCGGAGTGGAGCAATGAAGAATGTAGGGGATTGTTCTCCCCAAGCCGGCTTCAGACTGTTGCCAATCTGTCTTAAGGGAGATTGCTCAAGGGGCTTGGGGAATGGCTCGATGATGAAGTGCTTGTCTAGCAGGATTTAAGTCTGATCCCAGCACCCACACGCAATGCTGGGCATGGCAGCAGGTTCTTGTAAACCCAGCACTAGGGAGGGAGAGACACTGGTATCCCTGGGGCCTGGTGGCAAGTCAGTTGAGCCTGGTGTTTCTCCCCAGGTTCAGTGACAAATGCTGTCTCAAAATATAAGGTGGAGAGTGAAAAGGAAGACACCTGACATCAAAATCTGATCTCATGTACACAGACATGGATACATGTGCACACATACACACACACACACACACACACAGAATTATACACACTTATATACACATATAGACACACAAAGACACATTTACACACAGACACAAATACAGACACACAAAGACACATTCACATAGACACAAATACACACACATACATACATATATACAACAGACACATTCACACACATGCACAGATACACACATATACACACAGACACACACAACAGACACATATACACACAGATACACACAAACACAGGTACACAGCAGACACATGCACACACATAGAAACATACTCATAGATACACAGACACATACAGACACGCATAAACATAGACACATACACACATGTATACACACAAACACAGAGAGACAGACACAGATACACACACACATTCACACACACACAATGGGGGGAGAGGGAGAGCAGGTAACTTTGTTGTTTTGTGGCTGAGAAGTAGGACCCAGGATGGGAGAGAGAAACAGGACTGAGCATTATATCATCACTGTTATGGGCTAAGACATCGTGGGAAGCATCTGATGACAAATTGCTAAAACCACCTGTGTACTTGAGTTTGCCAAGCCCCAGCAGACCTGAACTTGACATTTCTGGCTACGCCCTGAAGTGCAATGACGATTGTCCCTAGAGTAGCAGTTGCTGTTGGAATGCTGTCATGACCTTGGTTCTTGTTGCTGAGACAGAGAGGCGGCTTGCCTTCTTGACTTTACAGTTCGCAAGCCACCTGCCGTCATTCTTTTCCTGCCATTCTCTGGAGGTATACAGGACCTGTGGCCCTGTTTCTTCTCAGAATAGCAAAACACAGACATGCATAAAACCATGGTGCAAGAGCGACGTCATTATAAAGATGATGCCGTTATGCAGATGATGTCATGAAGGAGATGTGGCAACCACGCCCAGTGTCCTGACTTTCTCTGCTCTTATAGGCCAGGCCTCTCCTGTTTCACAGTGCAGTTGGTTCCCCTAAGAGGGAACTTCCTCAAGGCAGAAAGACTTGTTGTTTTCCTTCTTCCTTGCCTATTATTCCTTCACACAATATCATGTTTTCCCCTCCCTTAACTCCTTTCAGATCCTCCCTGCCTCTCTACCCACCCAACTTCCTGTTCTTTCTCTTTCTCAAATCAAAAGAAAACAAGCAAACAAAAACAAGACAAAAAATGACCAAACCAAACAAAACATGGAGTCTGTTTGGTGTTGGCCAACTCCTTCTAGGCATGGGACTTGCCTGGAGTGTGATAAGCTGGTGACACGGCACTGGGTTTCCCTTTCCCAGCAGATAACAATTTGGAATAACTTCCTGGTGAAGGGTGGGAGCTGGTGTCTACTTTCCCTTCCTGGAGCTGGGATTTGCTCTGGTTTGAACGCATGCAGGTCTTGTTTGTGCTGCCTTAGTCTATAAGAGTTTGTATGTCCTGTTGTGTCTAGAAGATACTGTTTCCTTGGAGTCATCCACCTCTGGCTCTTAATCTTTCTGACTGCTTACTCTTGGATCCCTGATCCTTGAGTGCTAGAGAGAGATTGATGAAGACGTTCCCTTTAGGGCTGAGTGCTCCCAAGTCAAGAGAGAGACTTGGGATGAGTTACCTGGATATTTTATAGACCTGGTGCCGCCAAGTGAGTTCAAGAAGTCTTTAGAGTTCTTAGCCATGTGACTTAAACTGGTTCTAATCACTGACGATGGTGGCTCCATACAGACTTGACTGTTTCTGGCCTTCAAGGAAACTGGAGCTTGTGGGAAAGAAAGACGTCAGGAAGAACGTGGTGTGTGGTGTGTTATCATAGCTCAGTAATGTTAACTCTGACACTGGGACAGGGCGTGTGCTTCCGCAGTGATTTCTTCTAAAGATACAGGTTGAAATTCTGCATCCATCCCTTAAGCATTGGTCAGTTTGATCACACAGAGAACAAGCCAGAAAGATAACTCTGTCTCTTCATTATCTGTCTCCTTTCAGCTTTGAAGAGTCCAATTATATCCCGGGGTAGCTACACTGTGGCACAGGAGCCATTCCTGTGGAGTTACTCAGCTTTCTATAACTGTAACAAAATGCTTGAAGTAAACATCGTTGAAAGGGGGAAAGGTTTACTCCGATTTGCAGTTTTAGATGTTCCAGCCCATACTTGGTTAGCCCTGTTGCTTTGGGGCTGTAGTGATCATTATGGTGGCAGCGGGTCAGGTTACCGCGTTGGAACCTCTCATGCTTGAGTGAGGCAGGAGCTGGAGTCTCATACTCTTTTCTAAGATTGCAACCCCAGTGACCCAACCAACTGCCCAATAGGCTCTACCTCTTAAAGGATCCGCCGTCTCCCAATGGTGCCAAGCTGGAGTATGTGCTTTTAGCAGGTGATAATTGGTAGGACAGTCGCTATCAAAACTGTGGCATCTGCTGCAGGGAGGAGGCAGAGCCAGCCTGGGGCAGATTGGACAACCCCATCTGGAATCCGCCTTCTAGCCCTTACTTACGGTAGCTTGGCTGTGAGCCTCCTTTCATACCTGTAAGATGGGACAGTGACGTGGTGCTCTGTTCTTAACTCTGCTGCCCATGGATCGCTTTTGGTTGTTGATCACCAACAGAGGGAAAGTGTGCTTCCCTTCAGCCCACCCTTCTGGAACCACAGCTAATCTGGGATTCCTTTCTTTCTGTTTCCCCACTCCCCCCACCACAACCCCTGCAATTGAGTAAACCCAGAATTTGTCTGTCCGGCCTCATTATTAATTCCTCCTGCAGTGAGGTGTCCGGGGAGTATGGAGCCAACAACACAGTTTACAGTAAATTGCAACTGTGAAATCTCAAGGTGCTCTGGCCCAAGATTTGAATTGGAAAGACTCTTCTAAGTGCTGCTTCTCTAATAGCAGCGAAGAAAAGTAAAAACTGCATGTGAAAGTACAATTTATTATTATTATTAAAGAATTCATTTTGAAATAGTGTGTTGGAAACAGAAATGCTTCCTTCCTGTGTAGGACATTCATAGTCCTAGGTTCTTGTTGCATGCTCTTGTCCTTAGCTGTAACAGGGGGGTCAGTCCTCATCACTGTCATCCCTGGGTGACTCATGCATTCCTGGCTGGTCTGTGTTTATGTGGAATATGGAAACAGTTGCCCCCTCTTTCTTCTGTGCTTGATTGAGCTCCTCACTTGTTATTTTTAATGGGCCCTACTTTCGGGGCTCCAGCTGGGGCTTGAGGAGGGACAGCTGGCAGTATGGCCCAGGCTGTCTCGTGAGGTCAGGCTAACATTCCAGAAGTTATAACCTCACTGGGAACCGAACCCAGGACCTCCCACAGAAATGTGAGCCCTCCTTGTCTGTGGCTCATTGGCCCAACATGGAAACTGGGGTAACAGCAGAACAGCTTTGTGTTTTATGTCCTGTGGTGTTTTCTTTTCTCCCTCACTCTAGTTGCCCATCTGTCTGGGAATGGCAGGGCCAGGGGAAAGGGTAGCTGAACTGTGAGAGGCTGAGGAGAAGGGAAAAAGTGTGCGTCCCTCTCCTCCGCTACTGCTTCATGTATTTGTTTTTGTGGGTGTGTGTGTTTTCTGTGCACCACTTACAAGTAGGTAGAGAAGGCAGAGGGAGTTACAGGCAGTTGCGGGCTGCCTGATGTGGGTGCTGGGGACCCAGCCTGGATCCCTGGAAGAGTGGTTAGCTTAACTGCTGGGCCACCTCTCAAGCCCTGCTCCTGTTGCAAACAGTGTGCTCTCTTGAAAAAGAAAGTTCTAACCTACAGGATTTAAGAGTTGAGTTTGGCAACCGATCACAGGCTGTTGAAGTGAAGGGAAGCTCTTCTCCCAGTGTCCCTGGGACATTCCCATTCGGCCGCCTTCCTGTGTCTTGGCAGATGGAGTTTCTTCCTCCCGAGCAGAATGTTTTTCCAACTGCACAGTTATAGCTGCCTCTTGCACCACACGATGCGTGCCTAGGTGTCAAGATCATTTATAGGGGGAAGAACCCCAGATGACTTAAAGCCTCCAACTTCTACGAGAACAAAGAGCAAGCTATTTTTGTAGAAGTTTTCTATAAGAGACTGTTTGGAAGCTTGGGTTTTGTTTGCAGGCAGATTTTTTTTTCTATGTAGGCTTAAATATTTAAGTGTGTAGGTTTGCATGCTTGTGTGTGTGTGTGTGTGTGTGTGTGTGTGTGTGTGTGTTGTGTTTCCTTGCTTGTAGTTTTGATGATTGAACCTAGGGCCTTGGGCATGTTAGGCAAGCACTCCTCCACTGAACTTTTTCCTCAGCTCTGGTGCTGGCTTTATTTAAAAAAAAAAAAAATGTTTCATGCATTTGTGAGCTGAGCTGCAGCAATCTGAAGCATCTAGTGCCATGGACCCAGATGTATGCCGTGACACCAACCCTAAAGCCAGTCACTTTATGAGGGAGTCAGACAGATAAGTACATGATGCCGGGTCCAGGATGGCAGAGGGCAGGGGCTGGGATGTGAAGAGGGGGCCTTGAAGAAGAGGAGAAGCCTCAGGGAACTGTGGGATGAGAGAGTTCTCAGGGTGCATGAGAGCAGATAGCACTGCAGTATAGCAGTGCAGTTTCAACAGCAGGCAGGAAGGTATTCTGGGAGAAAGCTGGTGTGTAGGACAGTGGGGAGTGGGGTTGAGGGGGAGGAGTTTGGTTCTCACCCTGGGCCAGCTTTTTAAAGCCTGGGACTTGTTCAGTGCAGTTTCATCCTGTTATTTGTATGGGAGTCCCATGAGAGAGCAGGGCTGATCTCGAGTTATCCTTACCTGTGTCTGCTGTTTACTGTTACAGGAATTTGGACCTCATCTGTAGCAGTAATTTGTTAATGGCTTTGTGCTCCCAACAGGTCACATTTGCGTCCGACCTAGGAGCTATCTGGATTTAAGAATGAAAGACACACACACACACACACACACACACACACACACACATACACACACACACCAGTTAATTTTAGTATGTTTTGTCTTCAGTACTCCTGGCTCAACACCTTTTAAATCTATGTTTTATCTTTGCTACCCTCTTACCTTTTTCCTGTAGGGCTGCTTTCTCTTTCCACCTACATTTTGGATGAATTTTCTTATGCAGTTCTTGTGTGTGTGTGTGTGTGTGTTTTGGTTTTTTCGAGACAGGGTTACTCTGTGTAGTCCTGGCTGTCCTGGAACTCACTCGGTAGACCAGTCTGGCCTTGAACTCAGAAATCCGCCTGCCTCTGCCTCCCAAGTGCTGGGATTAAAGGCGTGCGCCACCACCGCCTGGCTTTCTTATGCAGTTCTAAATCTGATTCGTCTCCTTCTGAGATATGGCAATCTCTCTCTTCTTCCTCTCTTCCAGTTCTTAGCCTGTGCAAATCTAAAAGTCTCGCCTCAGTCTGTCTGACTAGCCATTGGCCATTGGCTATTGATCGATCAAAAACAAGTTGGGGACAAGGACTTGCAGCATTTGGACACGCAGATTCCTGATTTTGGAGATTGGATTAATTAAGAGTATTAGAACCAATCCCCAACACTCATCCTTTGAACTACTGAAAGGAAATTGGGGGAACCACACTGGCATGTTGGGGTTCTGGGAAGACATGGAAATACAGAGAGAGCTGGTCCTTCCTTGGGACACTAGGTCCATGCATATTGAGGGGAAGGGACCATTTTACCTACAAGTCCTATATACTGGACTGCCTTTGATGATGGTCCCAAGCTCCATGACATTGGTATCAGTAGCTGATATCACTGTCCTACCAGTGAAGATATTTTGAAACTATACTGTATAGAGGAATTTGAGAGGCGTGTGTGTGTGTGTGTGTGTGTGTGTGTGTGTGTGTGTAGTCAATGGTGCTGTTCCAGGATACTTCAGTAGGAGTCATGTTGTTAATAAAGCTGTACTCACTTTGATTGGTTAGTGATGGGAAAGTTTTAAGGGTAGGTTTTTTTTTGAAATGCAATGGATGTTTCCAAATGGGTGTTTCGTGTAAAATTGGGTTTTTACATCGATGTTAAGATGTGACCCTATAGTCTCCATAGGCTTGTGGCTATGCTGTTTGCACGGTTATTTCAGATAAAGGGAGCAGTCTGCCATTCTCCTGCAGGACTGGGGGTTATAGCATCTCGTTTGCCAGACTCAGTGAATGGGCTGTCCTCTTTATGTTTCACATATGTGAATTTTCTGATACCAGAACCTCATACTATTAAGACTGGATCCGTTGTTCTTTTTCCCTCTGATTTTGGGTGGAAATCTTTCTAAGGCATTTCTTTTCTTAGTTTATGCTCCTGGCAGGCATTCAGACTACTCATGGGTTAATGATCTCTCCATGCCTTGCTTACGAAAGAATGAAATACTCTCAGTGCTTGTGGCAGGCCTTTTGCTAGTGGCGGGGCCTGTCGAGACCTGTGTGGGACCTGTGTGCTTGTCTTGCTGAGCGACCTCAGGATGTCATGATTGTGAAGTCACCATTCTTAAGTTTTAAGGTGACTGATGGCTGTCTTCATTCCATTCTACTCGCTTTTGCAGGCAGAAGATATCTTTGCTTTCTGAAGGAAACGTCAGGCAGCCTTGCAAAGGTTTCTGGGAAGGCATGTGCGAAGGCCCGCGGACTCGCTTTACTGTGTGTGCAGATGCGGTGCTCACTGAAGCACGCCAGGCTTCTCAGGGCTTATAAAACATGGATTATCCAGACGGGAAAAAAGACTAGCAGTATTGCTTCTAGAAGGGCAGTGGGCTTTGCCAAGCTCACCTATTGGGAGCCCAGAAGTTTCCTTGTTCACCTTTGGGGTCCAGTGTGGGTGGAGTGGAGGGTACTGGAGAAGTATCTCTGATCACAGTTTATTTTTTTCTCCTGTTATCTTTAGTGACAACGATTATCTGCTGGACATCCATCTTGAGTAAGCCACAGCCAATGGCATGAAGAAATAGTTTTTCTTTCCAAAGAGTGAAGTTGGCATCCGGAGGAGGTTGGGGGTGGGGATGAATGCAGACTTAGGGGTGGTGCCCAGTTGCTCAGCCACAGGGATATTGTGCTGCTGAATGAATATCCTGTACTTTCAAGGTTGACGTTTGTTAAAGATGGGGTTGTAAGGTGACATACATGAGGTACAGAGTGTGGCGGGTGCAGGGCCAGGCCTGCTCAGCGCTTTCTTGTGGTGGGTGCTGTCCTAGTTCCTTTGTTACTGTGCTAAAAACCTGACCAAAAGAAATTTGGGGAGCAAAGGGTTCCTTTCATCTTAAGTGATAGTCCATCACCCAGGGAAGCCAAGCCGGGAATCTGGAGGCAGGGGTATACACCACGAAGGAATGAGGCCTACTGGCTGTTTCCTTCTGCTTTGCTTAACTACTTTTCTTATATAACCCCAGACCCATCTGCCTGGGAAGGGCACTGCCCATAGTGGGCTAGACCCTCCCGAATCAATTAGCAATGAAGAAAATGCCTTACAGACCTGCTCAAAGGCCAATGGAGGTGACTCCTCAATTGAGGTTTCCTCTTTCCAGGTGACTAGTTGGTATCATGGTGACAAAAACTACAACAGGTGACCTTCCCAATTCCATCCCCGACTCTGCTGGTCAGGAGGATTGTGGGAGGGAGCCTGGGAACTTTCCAGATGGCAGAGGCTATAGATGGCTGTGATCTGCCGAGCACCGTTGCTGGGTGAGAGATGGTGTGAGCCCCAGGAGAGACTGTGGTGAAACCCCGGACATGTTTCCTGCAAGTCAGGCTACTGGCTGTGAGCCTCCCTGGGAAGACAGTGGTTCTGGGGTTGCATGAACCTGGCCTTCCAGACCAGTTCTGCCACTTTCTGGCTGTCAT
This sequence comes from Rhabdomys pumilio, assembly GCA_030674055.1. NCBI lineage: Eukaryota > Metazoa > Chordata > Mammalia > Rodentia > Muridae > Rhabdomys > Rhabdomys pumilio. The sequence continues at coordinate 170,813,224 of JANHMN010000004.1, read as the reverse complement.
TATCAGCAGTTTTCTTAGTCCCTCTCGGTCCCTTCAGTTTCTGTGTCAGTGAAAGAGAGACAGTGGGACCCATCTCTTGGCTTCTAGGAACAATGGCCGGACTTCTGTTTCACTTAATTTTATAAATACAGTGTGTGCTCAGTCAGCGGTGACGTCCAAAGGCCAGCCCTCCCTTAGGTTCTGCCCACTCTCTGGCTCACTGATAGCCACTGTGACCCCAGCAGCAGATAATACTTCACCTCACCCTCTTCCCACGCTTCTCACTTCCTTCGCAGCACCGTTGTCTGTCTGGTGTAGACTTTGAACCTGGTCGCAACTCTCGGTATCATATTTGATCCATTTCACCATTGATAGTCTTGTCTTCTCACTTTCCCTCGTCCTCTTGTGAGATCGCTGTCTGCACTCAGCTCATCCGCCTTCACATACAGGTCACTGAGCAGCTATGGTCACCCTCCACAGCCCTCACAAACTCTTCAGCTCTGCCCTTCCTCTTTGGACACATCTTTCCTGTTTAAAACACACACACACACACACACACACACACACACACACACACACACACACACACTCTCTCTCTCTCACTGTTAAGCTTCAAGCACAGGGCTTTCATGTGTTTGTGTTGTTTCGTGCTATTTCATTTATAAAAGCACAGTGAGATCAAAGTACCATCCCATCAACACAATCATTGTTTGGAGGAGGAAACTGAGGCACAAAAGTGTTCAGTTACTGCTCAGGGTTGCAGAGTTTGTCAGTGCCTGAATTCAGGTGACCTGGTGCCTCAGACACACTCTGGGGACCCGCTCTGTCTTCATTGTTGTCTTCTCTGCTCTGTAAATGCCAGGGAACAGTGGCTGGTCACCACTCACGTTGTCTGTGCCATCCTGACACATGCTGACCGCATCTCCCGACTCTGCACCTTCATCACGCTGATCCCTCTCAGGTGGGAGGTGGAAGGAAGGAGTGGCTGCTCTTGATATGAGCACGTGTAGATAACCTTCCTGTTACCAATGCCTGATTGGGAACAGTCATGGTGGGAAGGCATGGTAGCAAGTGGCTCTGTGGTGGCAGGAGCTTGGGGCTGAGAGCCTCAGCTCCTCACATCTATGAAATAGGAAGGAGGACAGGTGAGGGAGAGGATCCATGGGGTAAGAGCTGGGCTATATTATTCCCCAAAAGCTTGCTCGTAGTGGACCATATGCTGTGGCCAGGCCCTATCTCTTAAAGGTTCCCAAATGTCCCAGAACAGCTCCATATGGGAAGCAGGTTTTCAAGCATACAGGCAAGTGGGGGGAATTTCACATTCAAACCTTGACAGGCTCTCAGTTACCTGTCTGGACCACTTCTACCTTATGATATGGTGATCTGGAGGTCATGAAATCTAAATGACATGAGTCGGATGCTTCTTTCCTATGCTTAGAGTGTGGAACTTGGTTAATAAACATCATCCTGAGTGTGTGTGTGTGTGTGTGTGTGTGTGTGTGTGTGTGTGTGTGTGTCTGTCTGTCTGTCTGTCTGTCTCTTTCTGTCTTTCTGTGTGTTTCAAGACAGGGTTTCTCTGGGTAGCCCTGGTTGTCCTGGAACTCACTTTGTAGACCAGACTGACCTTGAACTCAGAGTTGATCTGCCTGTGCCAGACTTTTAAGTGCTGAAATTAAAGGCACGTCTATCAGTCCTTCTGAGTAGCTTTATTCTGTAGCTCTCCCAGCCAGTCTTTCCAGTTTGCTTGTCTTGTGTACACACTTGACTAACGTTTCCAGTCCATGCAGAGCTGGAGACATGTTCACCTGAGTACCAGCTCCATGTTTTGAAGCACTGGGCTAAATTTTACAGGTCTGTACCCTGGTGATAACCCATGGTTCTCCCTGGTTTAAATGAAAAACACAGGAGTCATGACAAGTTCTCCATCAAGTTTGGTTTCCTTGCCTCCTCCTGTCCTGTGTCATTGTCTCTGGCCAGCAGGCCCTCCATAAAAAATTATTGAGAGATACCGGCCTCTAACTTAGTTATTTGGAAGTTACATGGCTGGCGGGGGTGGGGGCGCTGGGAGGAGAGGAGAGGGACTAGACTGAGCCTCCATCAGTTAGTAGGAAGTTCCAGAAGGTTGTAGAATCACAATACTGCACTTCCTTGCTGTTTGGAAGTACTATTTGTTGTAGTTCCTAATGTGACCCAGCTCCATACTGCCTCTGCTCGTCCATTTTCCGTGTCTACAGGTCAGTGCTCCAGTGTGTGTAGTTTCCTAGTTTCTTTGCCTTCTTATGCACCCATGTGCTCTTAACAGAGGCCAGAGAAAGAAGTCAGGTGTCCTGGTATGTCAGCTGGCAGTCAGTGAGTCCCGGCGATCCTCTTGTCTTCTCCCCCAATACCCTTGGGCTCATAGGTGTGTGTGACTTTGTGTGGCTCCTTACATGGGTGCTGAGGATTTACACTCAGATTCTTGTTCTTTCTTAGAAGATAGGCTTACCCATTGAGCCATCTCCACAGCCCTGCCTCTGGAGTCTGGAAAGCTACAGATGGGTGATCATGTCTGGCAAAGTCCTCAACCCTCATCAAATGGGGGCAGATAAACAAAAGATCCACTGGGCGTGTAGAAGAGAGAAAGCCAAGGTACCCTCCATGTCTAATGACATGCTCTCCTGGTAACTAATCCAGTCCCATGAGAACAGCATTATCCATCTTAAAGGCCTAATCCCCTCCTAGAAGCCCCACCTCCTGGCAGCCACATTGCAACCATCGTGTTCAAGTCACAGCACATGCCAGGTCTTACACAATACCCAGCAAAACCTAGGACATTTATACTCAGGTACTCCACAAAAAAGAACCTACCCAGTGTTTGACTGTCGTCCCTGTTGGGGGGAGTGGTGTTGTGCCAAACAACCTTGGTTCTTTTCCTTATAAGCTGCGGTGTTGTGGAGCCGTGGCCCACGAGGGCCACCCGAGCTTTTGCTTCCATATTGAGCTATTCTGTGAAGACCCACAGGAAGGGAGGGACATGCCGTGTGGAGGGGGTTGAACTGAGGTCTGAAGGCTAACCGGGCACAGAGGCAGTGGAACTTAGTACCTTCTCTGTTCACGTAGTCTGCTATTCAGTGCTTTATTGAGCTTGGCTGGTGACAGATAATAATTAGCTTTGAAATCTCCATGTAACCAAATGTGCTATTATGGGCTGTGTTTTTTAATCTGACTTATGTGTAAATAATATATGTGTTGGGCTGAGTGAGAGTTACTACATTTCACATAAAGTGCAGCCAGCCAAGGCACTATGTGTATTTTTTTAAATTGCACTTGAGGCCAGTTCTGTCTGTCAGACCTATCCAGGCAGTTGTCACCTCGAGGATAGCACTGTCTGGGCTTGCCATCCCAGGGCAGGTGCTCTTCACTGTAATTCATATGGTGTGTATTTGTTATTGAAGTTGTTTTTGTTGAAACTCGGAGAGCCAGGTGCTTGCTGCTCTGGGCAGATAGGTGTGTTGGAAATTTTCTGAGTAAAACTGGTTAACACTGACCCCCCATGCCCCAAGTACAGTAGGCTTCCTTAACCCGAGAGCAGCATGGAGATGTATCGGTGTACACACACCAGCACTGGTGGTGGCCACCGCGCAGCACATCTGCTGGTCCAGTTCACAAGTGGGGAGGTTAAGACAGGATTCTAAAGTGTATGACAAGTGACAGGAAGGGCAGGTGTATGGCTGCCTCAACTATAGTGTTACAGTTGGCCTGTCTGGTCTGACCAGGTCAAAGGTCAAAGGAAGAACGGTCAAACTGTTACTTTCCTCACTTGTAAGTTTCACACAGGCAAGTCCTGAGACAATTACTTCTGCCTGTCTCCACTTCTTTCTACAGTGTTTATATTTTATGTCAAATTATGCCTATTTATAGTCATGACTTAAAGTTTATAAAATTGCATTAAGATGGATACATTTCAAAAGAGACTTATTTTCATTATTTTTAATTATGTATCTCTGTGTCTCTGTGTGGCTATGTGTGTGAGTGCAGGTGGCTGCAGAGGCCGGAAGAGGGCAGCAGATCCCCGGGAAGCTGGCATTGCAGGTAGTTGTGAGCTGTGAGTGCTGGGAACTGAATTCAGGTCCTTTGCAAAAGCAGTGCATGTTCTTAATGGCTGAGCCGATTCTCCAGCCCCCAAATGAATCAGTTTTAATAATTCAGTAGTCCGTAGAGTGACACAGATTTGGCAGAATACTAAAGATGGTACTTGAATGACCAAAGTTCAGAATTATCACTTTGGTTCTGTCTGTATTTCCTCTCTGTCCTTTAATATTTGGCTTTGTTTGTGTGCTAAACTCTGGTAACATGGTTACAGTACTACTTCTTGTATCTATAATGAAACAGTGAATGCTGAGGTTGGCAAAGAATTGGAAAATTTGGAACCTTTATGAATCTCTGATAGAAAAGTAGATTGAAACAGCTCGTAGAAACTGTGGCAGTTTTTTTTTTTTTAAAGTTAAACGTCTCATTACCATAGTTACCATGTGTCTCAATAAGAGAATTAAAATTATTTGCATAAAAACCTGTACACAAATATTCATAGCAACATTATTTATAGGATCTAAAAGGTAGAAACTGTCCAATCAGATGTCCATCAGGTGATTGGATTTAAAAAAATGTAGTATCTCTATACAGTGGAATATTAGTCAGTCGTGAAAAACACGAAAGTACCCATGCATAAGGTAACATGGATAAACTTTGAAAGCTTGCTTTGTGAAGTAAGCCAGGTACAGAAGTATAGCTTACAGTGTTTATTCTGTTTATTGTGTTTATTTAAGTTTTTGTTGTTTCCTGATACTGGGATCTTCTTACAGCTCCATGTATATGTAAGTTCAGAATAGGCAAATCTCCAGAAGTGGAAAGTAAGTCAGTGATGGCCGAGACTCATGGAGAAGGGGGGCTGAGGAGTGAGAGCTAACACTGATAGAATTTCTTTGGAGAGGGGTGATGAGAATGTTCTTACCTGGAACAGTGGCGTCGGTTGTACAGCTCTGAATGTACTGACAACCACTAGGCTAAACACATTAAAAAGGCAAATCTTAAGGTCTGTGAATTGTATTTTAATGGTAAGTATCTGGGCACAGAAAGCTGGTGGCTGGTCAGAAGAGGCCTTTCCCGAAGCTACACCTCTGCTGCTGATGGTATCAGTATGAGCTGACTCAGAGGCAATCTCCTGTGTGTGGAGGGAAATGTCTGTCCCTCCCAGAAAGCTTTTGTTCTGTGGGAAGAGCCATGCTTTTCCTAAACAGGAAGAAATGGAGATGATTAAAGTCACATTATCTGAAGTCTCCAAGCCGAGGGAGGAAGGGACAGGGGTTCCTGGGGAAGCCTTCAGTAGCTGTTTGTTTTGCCTAAGGATTGGTTTTGAGGATGATACTCAAGGCCTTCATGGAAACAGGATAGCGTTGTCTCCAAATCTTCCCTTCTTTGCCACCTCCCATGTTCCTACTTGATCCTCCCTGATCCCCTCACTGCAAGCTCACTCTGGAGAGTAGCTCAGCCCATCTCCCTCCCTCATTCTCTCTTGACTTTCCTATCACACAGATGGTCTGTAGCTTCCTTGAGCTCTGAACACCATCCCAGACTCTCCAGTTTGGGGCCCATGCTGCATTTCTCTGGGCCAAATGCTTCCTTTGTGTGTAGTGAGGCACAAGTCAGGACATGAAGTGGGGAACAGGAGCCACTTGAGAGCTGTGCAGTCCAGTGTCTGTCCTCTGCCACCTGAGGCTGCATACACAGAGCCCCTGACCCGTGTTGACAGACACTGATTACTTCCTCATGCTTGTAGCCACGCCTCCCTGCCTTTGTTTTGTTCTGAGATGTTAATGGCTTACAGAGACTGTCAGGTGTACTGCCAGTCAGATGTTTATTTGAGCCTCCAAAAGGCTACTTTCCTTTTTTGGTGCGGAAGTTTGGGAACAACTGGGAGAGAGTTGAGAATTCTTCCAATAATTTTACACCTTTGCAACAGGCTGTTTTATGTGGGGTGTCCCTTCCCTTCCGTCTCAGTATCTACTGCTCTGAAGGACCTCTTCTTAGAGTCCATAAGTAAAGAGACTGAGAAGTCATTTTACCCTGAGACAATATTGAGTCTGTCTCCTCAATATGGAGCGTCCTAGAGAAACTTTGGGCATCTGCTTTGTGGCTGACAGGTTCTAAAGAAGTCTTTCAGCTAAAAGTGTGTTCTCTGACCCACATGGTGGGAGAGCCATTTCTGTGTACATGGCTGTTAAGACTTCCAGTGGCCTACAAGGACACTACGCTGGGTCTGCTTAAATGATGTGTGCCATTTCCTGTTGCATAAAACTGTCTTTTCCATAGCATTGACAGGGATGCCTGTAATCGTTCTGTATTGGAGGTCAGAGGGTGACATCTGGCCTGGAAAGCATCAGCCCCCAGATGTGAGCTGTGAGCCCTGGTGCTGTGTGTGTGTGTGTGTGTGTGTGTGTGTGTGTGTGTGAGAGAGAGAGAGAGAGAGAGAGAGAGAGAGAGAGAGAGAGTGTGTGTGTAGCCTACTGTGTTACTTTGTGTTGCCTACCCTCTGGTGCCTCAGCTCTTCATCTCTAAAAGGGAGCAGTTGTTGTTTGCAGCTCTGAGGGCTTTAGGATTCGAGGGTATATGTATGTGCACGTGCATGTATATGTATATGTGTATGTGTATGTGTATGTGTATGTGTATGTGTATGTGTATGTGTATGTGTATGTATATGTATATGTATATGTATATGTAGTATCCATCAGGTGGAAGGTGACATTGAACTGCTACCCGGTATATGTGGTTCTTGGGTGTTGATGATTCTTAAATCTGCTATATTCTTTTGAGTTTTCTTTCTTCCTTACTCTTTCTTTCCTTCCCTCTTTCTTTCTTTCTTTCTTTCTTTCTTTCTTTCTTTCTTTCTTCCTTCCTTCCTTCCTTCCTTTCTTTCTTTCTTTCTTTCTTTCTTTCTTTCTTTCTTTCTTTCTTTCTTTCTTCTTCTTTGAGACAGGGTTTCTCTGTGTAGCCCTGGCTGTCCTGGAACTCACTTTGTAGACCAGGCTGGCCTCAAACTCAGAGATCTGCCTGCCTCTGCCTTCCAAGGGCTGAGATTAAAGGTGTACACCACCACACCTGGCTTTCTTTTGAATTTTTTATCAGAGAAAACTTGAGTTCTATTTAACCACAGTCTTTGGTGAGATATCTGGATCCATCCTGGTTTGCATCATAGATAAAAGGATTTGACTTATGTAAGCAGTTGTTCACGTGGACCAATGGAGACTGAGGTTGTTAACACGCTCAGAGCACTCTCAGGGCCACACATGTATACTGGCGCCAACAGGGCTTCTTCCTGGCTCAGGGTTTTGCTTTCTTTCTGTTATGGGATGCAGGCTTTTGTGTACACCTGAGATGCGGGCTGTGTGTACACCTGAGATGCAGGCTGTGTGTACACCTTAGATGCAGGCTGTGTGTACACCTGAGATGCAGGCTGTGTGTACACCTGAGATGCAGAATGTATGCACTTATGGCATGCAGGCTTTGTGCCCTGTGGATGTTTCCATAGGCCAGGTGCTCTCCTCTTGTGATGCTCAAAAAGCCTTTTAGATACAGTCTCTCTTTCCTGTGTCCTCCTGTAGCTTTGAGGGAAGGCCAGAAAAGAAATGTGGTCTCTTGAGGCCCTGTCACTGGGAGGCTAATGGCTCTGTATATCTACAACAAGGCTTAGTCCCAGCTGAGCAGTACACAACCTGGGTGTCTGTAAATCAACTGCTTTATGCACAAATGGTATTTTAAATTGAACACAGAGCCCAGGACTATGTAACATTATAAGCGCTTGCTCTCGTTGGGTCTGTATGAACTTACGCTCCTCACAGGTTCACTGCATACAGATGGTGCCATTTCCTTACCCTGGTGTGGTGGTTTGAATGAAGTCTCACCCATATTCTTGAGCCTGAATACTTGGCCCCTGATTGGCGACACCGTTTGGGTAGGTTTAGGAAGTATGTCCTTGCTGGCAGGAGTATGTAATTGGGGTTGGGCTTTGAGGTTTGAAAAGCCATGTGTTGTCTCCAGTGAGCTCTCTCTGCTTCCCTTTTGTAATTCAAGATACGAGCCCTCAGCTCTCACCTTCAGGTCCAGTTGCCCTATCTACCTGCTGGTACATTTTCCCTCAGTGATACTGACGCCCTCTGGAACCATAAACCCAAATAAAGCTTTCCCTTGATAAGTTGCTTCGGCCATGGTGTTTTATCTCAGCAGCACAGAAGGAACTAAGACACCTAGTGACGGGGTTGGCTTTGTAGATGGCAGCTGGAACTTTCTGTTCACAGGGCTCTGGATGAAGATGGGAAGAAGGCAGCATGGAAGAATATAAAGTCAGAATTCTGTACAGACCGGGTGGAGAAGATGGGTTTGGTGAAGTGACCGTGTGATCTACGCCGGTTCCCATGACTAGTCAGAGCCACAGACTGGGTCCTTTCCAAACTAGGGCAAAAGTAAGAGAAGAGGGAATGTGAGGTTAACATCACTGAAGTGGCAGAAGGCAGTGGGCATGTGTGTTGGTCCCCGAAGTGTGGTACAACCAGTGTCTTGGAGAATTGCCTTCCTGCGCCCACTTTTTCCCTTGGGATAACTGGGCCCACTGTGCACTGGGTTGGACTGGAAGGAGGGAAGCTTAGCTGGACTGGTCGTCGATGAGAGCGAGGACAAAGAACACATCTAGGAGCAGCTTAGGAGAACTGATGACCTCCTCTGGTGAGGCAGGGTTGGAGGGTACAGGGTTATGCACACTGAGACACGTAGGTGCAGGGCAGTGGGGGAGCGATCCTGTTCCTGCATATCTCAGGATCAGATTTCCTTGGTTTGGACTCTATTGTGCCCTTGCTCTAGGCCTGCTCCTCTTAGTCCCATGGCTCCCTGGCCCCACAGAGAATGAGTAGAATTCTTCAGTTAGTAACCTTGGTCAGGACTGGGGAGATGGCTCCGTTGGTAAAGGGTCTACCATGCAAGCATGAAGACCCAGGATCCTACAGTGGAGAATGAGTAGAGTCAGGCAGATTCCTGGAGTGTGCCAACCAGCAAGTCTAATCAATTGGCAAGTGCCAGGTTCAGTAAGAGACCGTGTCTCAAAAGATAATCTGGGTGGGTTGTGTGTGTGTGTGATCAAAGACCTGGTATTGATCACTGGCCTCCAATATACACGTACACCCCTTTGTACCCCATTCCCCAGACTCTCTGGTTATGAGAGCTGATATTCTCCAGGCCACAGTTAGAGCAAGCGTGTGGGAATTTTGTACCAGAGTGTCAGCGGGAGGTGCAGAGCATAGCTGGCAGATGGGAAGAAACGGAAAGGAAAACCAGGGAGCTGGACTAGAGGATCTAGAGGGATCACGATGGGTGGGGCCTACAGCCTTACCCACCGCCACCTCTCCAAACAGCTCTTCAGCCTCATCTAGGCTTTTCATTGACATTGTCATCCATCAAACCCTTGTAACAGTGTGTTCTCCAGTGCCAGGCAGTGCACAAGACCTCATGATGAACAGGGTGCATGAGCAGACCTGGCTGTGTCGTAGGGAGGGAGGGAGGCAGGTGTGGGCTGGTAAGTGCAATGTAGCCCCCACAGGTTCCAGGAAGGAGGTGTCAAGCCTTAGCTGGATCAGCTGACTTCTCCTTGCTGGTGTGAAATCAGAATTTAGGCTGGGGGATGGACCTGGAAGGTAGATGAGTACTGTGAGAATGTCGAACTGGTGGGGAGAATCAGGTGTTTGACATAGTGGTTAGAGCACAAGGGGGCAGGACCTGATGTCAGGGAGGCAGGCAGCAACAGAGAGATCACCATAGATTTCCTTAGCTGTAGAGTTCATCCGAAGGGCGTGGGGAAGCCAGCAGGGCTGGAAGCAAGGGAGTGGCATTCAAGCTGTGTTAAGAAGGCATTAATGAACTTGATGTATCCCACAGTCTTATAAAAAGTGATTCTATTTTTATTTTTGTGTTTGTGTAATGTGCACATCAGTGCAGGGCCTGTGGAGGCCAGAAGAGGGTGTCAAATCCCCTGGAGCTGGAGGTACAGGTGGTTGTGATCCTCCCAATATGAGTGCTGAGAAGTAAGTGTGTCCTGCGCAAGAGCAGTCTCTCTCTCCAGGCCCCTATTCTGTGGTCTTGTATGGAAAGTGTGTAGAAACCATATATGTGAGAAGCATCTAGGCCAATCCAGAGATAAAAGGTAGACCAGTTGTCCAGAGGTGGCATGGAGGGGGGGTGTCAAGGGGGATTGACAGCGGAGAGTTACAATTTGTGGCATAACACTGAGTACAGTAAAACACAATAAATCGTTCCCTTTGCATGGTGAGTTGTATGAGATCATGTGGGCTGGGCGGTGGTGGCGCACGCCTTTAATCCCAGCACTTGGGAGACAGAGGCAGGCGGATTTCTGAGTTCTGAGTTCGAGGCCAGCCTGGTCTACTGAGTGAGTGCCAGGACAGCCAGGGCTACACAGAGAAACCCTGTCTCGAAAAACAAAAACAAAACAAAAAAAAAGAGATCATGTGAATGATCAACAGTCTAGGGAATGGTGGATATGGTTAAGTCAACGGTTGTGTGACTGAAGCCTAGCTACATAACTAGGCCCCTGGAAACCCTCTGCCTTTCTCTTCTCCCCTTCACCCCCCAAAACTCTTACCTATCCTCTCTCCCTCCCTTTTCTTTCTCCTATGCTTTTATTTTACAAACATTTAAATTATGCATTAACTATGCAACTGGCCCTGTTTCTAAGTGCTTTGGGAATGATAACCTCTTTATATATTTTAATACATGTAACCATCCAGCTAACCCCATGAGGAACATACTGTAAACCTTTCTTCTTTCTACTCTAGAAAAGGCACAGAGAGATTAAGTAACTTGCAGTGGGGTGTCAGGCAGTAGTGGGGTCTCTTGCTTCTCCCCTGAGTGATAAAATGGGTATGTTGCATCTTTCCTGGCTGTAGTTATTGACAGGTGACCTATAGCTTACACCGTTACACCATTTCTGCTGTAAGTACTGAGCACACAAGATCTCTCCATTCTGTACTTGCCTAACCCTCCCTACCCCCACATTAATGTCTTTGAGCACTCCAGGCAAGGATCTGGTGCCTAGAGAACAGTGTCCTGCCCTGTCTTTGCCCCTGGACTGATGCTCTGATGACTCCCTGTCAGTGAGCTGATAGAATAGCAGCCTGACCAGCATGCCCTGGGGCTACCACAAGGATCCACTGAGAGCCTATGGGGAGGTGCCCTGGTGGGAACAGAAGCCCTTATTTATGCAGATTAATTGCACCCTCAGCCTGGGAATTTGGACCATGCAGTTTGATATGATGACTGGGTTGGAAGAGGCTTATCCAGGGGCAGTTTTCCATGGAGTTCCTGAGGGCAGGAGATAGATCTATCTCGTGTGGAACTTTCCACTGGATAAGATTGATAGCAAGCAAGGAGTGAGGCTGAGGCCCAGGTGCTGGGGCCATTATGTCAGTGTGCTGGACTGCTTGTCCCTGATGCTGTGAGCTTAAATCTGCTATGTGGGGGACTGTGAATGCTTCTTTTTATTCAGCCTAAGATGTCCAGCAAGTATAGTTACAGCCACTATGGAGGGAGGCTTTATTTTATTGTTACTACTTTTTAAACTTTATTGGAGTGTGTGTGTGTGTGTCTGTGTGTGTGTGTGTGTGTGTGTGTGCGCACACTATAGCTCATATGAGGGTTGGAGGATAACTTTGTGGAGTTGATTTTCTTCTTCCACCTGTAAATGGGTTCCAGGGATTGAACTCAGATCATCAAGTTGTACGGCAAATGCTGTTAAGAACTGAGCCATTTTGCTGGCCTTGTTTTTCAGATCTGTATAATCTGTAGTTTGGGCACATAAGCTATGCTAGAGCTGCAAGGGGCACAACTGGATGCTTGAAGCACTTCTTTTCTTCTCTTTCATGTTGTTTTCCTCCCCCACTGCAGTCCAAGCACTGTGGAGTTGGGCGTGGCAGTTTGTTCTGACTGGCGGCAAGTAACCTCAAGAACCCCTATTTTTTTTTAACTTGAGCATCCTGCTGTGTGTCAACTCTACAATTCTAATTTTTGTTTCTGAAATCTAACACTCATTCACCTTTTCCTGGCTTGACTTTAACCGTGAGACACATGTTACAGAGGCAGACACACACATATATGTGCACATGTCTGCACATGTACTAGTCAGTGCTATGTTTTTCTCTCACGGACTGAGTATTATCTTTGGAATTCATCACACATGTTTTGGTGAGGGCCTTAAGGAAGAGGGCTCATGGGCATCACTTAGGGAGTCTAAATTGTCATCCACTCTTTAGACCATTGGTACTTTAATTAACTGATTTGCATGCTAGCTCTCTTTAGTCACTTAGGGAAGCATAAATTTTTTAGATGAACCCTTAAATGATCCCAGATAATGTCCACTTTTGTCTTTTCTTCTATCCCCACTTTGAACTCTTTGCTCCATAACCAACACAGAGGATGCTGGGAAAGAGGAAGATGTTGAAGATGGAGGATTCTGGGAGAGACAAGGGTTTGGAGAATTGGAGTGCTGGGAGGCAGAGGATGCTGGGAGGCGGAGGATGCTGGGGGGTGGAGGATGCTGGGAGGCGGAGGATGCTGGGGGGTGGAGGATGCTAGGAGGCGAAGGATGCTGGGGGGTGGAGGATATTGTAGAACTGTGGTACTGGGAGGTGGAGAACGCTGGGAGGTGGAAGATGGGCCCTTTTGTAGTGTGGCAGGTTGTGTTGATTCTGCTTGGGTTGGGCAGGCTGGGTGTGAGAGGCTGCACCTTTGTAGCCAGTTTCTCTGTGAAAATGTTCGTGGAGGGTCAGTGTCAAACAGATGAGAAACCTCAGTTCAGGCAGATCCTTGAGTATCTGTGATGTGGATGACAGGGGTCTTGAGCTGGGGTGTTTGTCCTTTAACCTGTGCAAATGGATGTGTTTGTCAGTGTCAGATTTTCCTTCAAGTATATATTGTCTTACATAGTGAGTGCCAGAAGGTAGCTGGCTGCCTCTTGGTTGTCTCTTCTGATGTCTTCAGAGTGACATCAGCTTTGGAGCATTTGAGTTACCAGCATGAAACTGACTTAGCTTCAGAGAAAGTCCCTTAGTGCTTGCTGTCTCCACACTTAGCCTGGCTCTGCTTCTTTAAGTTCAAGCATTCGACTGCATGCTGTGTTTTTAGTAACTCTTCTATAGTGTCCAAACCAGCTTTTCTTAAATGGCTGCGACTCCAGACTTTTATTTTTCATCATTAGCATTAGTTTCTCCCTCCTCACCAACTCCCCCTCCCCCCAGGAGCTGTGTGCTCCTCTGTTTCAGAATCAGTTGCTCATTTTGTAGACAAAAGAAAAAGAGCTTTGGTGTCTCTTCGCTGAGCTTCTAGGGCACTCAACTGGCTGGCTGGATCTCCAGCATGTGGCTGGTAGCTGGGGAGGGAAGGAGAAGAGGCGGGTGCAGTCTCTGCTTCAGAGGTGAGGGCGTAGAGTGCCGGCCTTCAGCTCAAGCAGGTAGAAAATTTGGCTCCTCTGACAGCTAATACTTGTTTTTTTTTTCTGAAGACTGAGCAGGTTCGTTCATCGGCTAATTATTTTATTAGCTCTGAGGATGTTTGGACTTTAGGTGTTGGGTGGTTTCTTTCTTTTTCCCGTAGAAGTAAAGATAATCTGTTCGGTTTACCTGCCTCTCAGAAGCATTCGTTCTTAGACTTGTTGTAGGGCTCCTGGCTCCTTGCAGCTTCCAACCCATTGTTTAGACCTGATGTCTGGTCCTGGTGCCCCTTCTTCAGAGTAACTTAAATCAGCAGCCTCTCAGGGGATGAGTTAGACCAGAGCTGCAACTGGCAGCCTGTGAGGATGTGGGCATACTGCGTGCTGACTGATCTACAGGTGAGGTGCCAGGAGGCAGATGTACCCTCACTTATGTAACATGTGGCATTCAGCCTAGGTGGCAAATCAGGTTCATTTTGAGTTAACCATGGACACAGGAATACTTTGATTAAGGAGGTGGAAGTGCATAGATCTTAAAGGTAGTATGTATGGATCCATGACTGTACACATCAGTCAAAACTCATCAAACTATATGTATCAAATATTGGCAAATTTTATGGTGTGCAAATTACACCTCAGTAGGTAACTTCAGCCAGATAACAACGTACAGAGAGTCTCCTGGAATATGTTCAGAATTTAAGAATTCACTCTCAGACGTCTTAAGACAAGTGAAGATGGCTTGGATCACTTAATTTCAGATAGACTGGCTTGGTCTGTTTTTCTGCCTGGTTGGTGTGTCACCACTGTGAACATGTCACTGCTGGGAGCTGCAGAAGAGACTTGTGGACTTTCTCTACAAAGGGCCAGGCAGCGAGGAGTTCAGGCTCCCAGGCTCAGTCCGGCCTTGGCACACCCACCCAGCGCTGCTGCTGCCCCTCGGAAGCGTGTAAAGGGAGGCGTGGCCAAGCTCCACTGACAGATGACTCAGGAGCCGGGGGCCCACACTGGAACTGGCCTCAGGGTGTATATGCTGAGCTGTGATCGACACCGTTGGTGCTTTTGGGGGAAACTCATTAGAAGTGAGCATTTTTCCAGCCTCACTTACTGGGTGAGTGAGTAGAAGGTGGGATTTCAGAGAAGTACCAGTGTGTGGTGCTGTGTTTCCATGGCCTTGGGTGTGAGAAAGATGGGATGGGTTTGCTCAGAGGGACTTCCAGAGGTCGTGAAGAGGAAGTGGAGACGGAGCACAATACCTGTCTTGTAGATTCCAGTAGAAACTCAGGCAAGGGCCAAGCGTAGCTGTGACGGTTCAGATGCAAAGGCGGGAGTGAGGTTGAGTTACCTTTCTGTTCCTGTTTCGGAATATCCGAGATAAGCAGCTTCAGGAGAGGAAAGCATTCCATTGGCTCACAGTTTTGGAGTTTTGTTCCTTTGCTGCTTGGTCTATTGCTTTTAGTATGTGTGTGTGGGGGTGTGTTGGGTGTGTTGAGTGTGGTGTGTGTGTGTGTGTGTGTGTGTGTGTTGGGGTTGATGTGGCTGTGTACACATCTTGACAGCTGGAAGGAGCCCAGTATTTTCTTCATGGGTGTGTCCTGAGTGACCTACCTTCCTCCCCCTGGGTCCCACTCCTAAAGTGTGGGCTAGGGACCAAGACTTTCAGATAGAGTCCTTTGGGAACTCTCTCCCAGGCCATGTGAATGATGAGGGACATCTAGCAGGTACAGGTGACAGTGTGCAGAGATGGACCCTGGAAAGTAGGGAACTTAAGACTACCAGAGGAGATGGTTTTAAGAATTGATCCTAGAGTACTTTGTCAATTTCAAAGTAGTTAACCAAAACAGAAAGATACAGAGGCAGCCTGGGGGGAGGGAAGTTAGGGTGTGTGTTTTGAGCCTTAGCGTGAGAGGCAGTTGGCTCTTGAGATGTATGGGTCATGCTCGTTTCCTTAAGCAGGTAACTGTTATGCACGTAGCTACTGTACGAAGTAGACATTCAGGGGCTAGAGAGATGGCTCAGCATCTGGTGCTTCCTTCCAGTGGACTCATTTTCGATCCCTATCATGTACACTGTGGCTAACAACCATCTGTAACTCTAGTCCTAGGGAACCTGATACCTTCTTCTGTCCTCTGAGGTCACCAGGCACACATATGGTGCACACGACATATATGCAGTCAAAACACCACTACATATGAAGTAAAAAAATAGTATGTCTGAAAAAGGTAGAAATAATTTAGATCTACAAGAAATACAGACAAGTGCTACGCTACCAGGCACATGGAGGTATTTAAGAAATAAACATTTTTCAAAATTGCAAGATAAAGTTGTAAAAACGTTTTTAAAACCAGGAAACATATACGATACTTTCCTGTTGCTGAGCTAAAGCCTTCAGTCAAGGCAGCTTACAGAAGGAAGAGTTTCTTCTGCCTCTACTCCAGAGGGTGAGAGTCCCCTAGGGGATGCAGGGATGCAGCAGGAGTGAAGACTGGAGCAGGAAGCCAAGAGCTCACATCTTAAACTACAAGCAGGGAGCAGAGAGAGCAAACTAGAATCAGCATGAGCTTTCAAAGACAGTCTCTAGTGACGTACTTCCTCCAAGAAGACCCTACCTCCAGCCCTTTCAAACAGTTCCACCAGCTAGGTACAGACACTCAAGTCTGATAAATATCCCACAGCGATGCTGGATATTTATCATTTAAACCATCATGTGTATATCTGTGTGTGTTTGTATGTGTGAGCATGTACATTGCCATGGTAACCAAAGACAGCTTATTATAATCAGTTCACTCCTGTTACTGTTTGTGTCCTGGGGATTGAACTCATGTCACAAGACTCCATCAACCGAGCCATCCCGCCAATCCAGTTTTGATGTTTTTAACAGCTTGCCTTATATTACCTCTGATGTATAGCCACAACAACTTTAAGAATCTCGTTAGGACTTGGTGTGACAAAAACTGGTTGTGTTAAAAGTGAATAACAAACATTATAATGGGCCAGAACTAGCCAGTTGGACTTAAGCACTTTTCCTTCTTAATATAGGGACTCTCATTGGGTCCATACATTTTCAAGCACATACGAATCTGAGAAGCCAGAGCTGGGTCACATTAGTAAGCTGAAATTCTTCCTGATGTTTTTGGGGTCATGAAATATAAGTAAAGTTTTTGTATTTTCTTAACTTGCTACATGGAAAAACTTAATCTTCCCTTCAGACTGGGAAATAGAATGTAAGTTCTTGGTTGCTAAGAGCCTACCCCTTTCCCTGTTCCCACCCCACCTTGCACTACAGATCACCATCGAGAAGAGACTAGATAATCTGGGGTTGAAACTTGGACAATTTAAGGTAAATGTTAGGGAGGCCAGTACGGAAACAGATCAGCAGGGGCATCTCAGAGAAGGGATGGAAGAGGGTCTGTCATAGACGCTAAGAAGGTTGGGGAGAGAACAAGGGACAGACAGGATATGGGACCGCAGGAGAGGCGACCAGGTTTGGTTTTGTGTATGGACAAGTGGATTCCTATGGCGTTTGGCAGCTGCTGGGTCCTTGGAAGTGCTGTTTTTTGTGACTAGCTTTAATGTGTGACTTTAGCCAGCAGAAGGCCAGGAACGGGGCCTAGATGTAGCCTTTCATCTCGTCAAAGGCTTCTGCAGTCTCCCCTTCAAAACTAAGCAAGCTGTCCTCCCTCTGTGAGTGCTAGACTTCTCAAGAATAACTAGCCAGCCAGTTACTTTTGCTATCTACAAGCGTCCAGATTTGGGGACAACCTCTGGGCACTGTCATCATGTGGGCTGTTAAGACGGTCCTCCCCACCTTGATCCCAGTTAACGCTGTCCTAGAGGGGACCATCTAAGCATTAACTTCACACACTTGGAAAGTTGAAGACTCAAATAAATCATGGGTTTGTTTTTCTTTCTTTCTTTTTTTTCCAATTTAACAAAATTTAAGTATCCGTTATGTGTTTCATTATGTGTTACGCTCTTTCTAAGACTGGCATCTAGTTTTCCTTATAATTATGCTCCAGGGAGTGTTAGTACTGAATCACTCGCCTCTCTGGAGACAAGTCAGGATGAAGCCCACCCCTGCCCCACCCCTGCCCCACCCCTGCCCCACTTTCTTCACGTTCCATTGTGCGTTTAATTAGATTTGGGCAAATGACATGTGTTTAACTGAATTTTACTTAATCATACATCTCTTATAAGTTTCTCAAAGACAGGATTGACAGTGGATCCGCTTGTGAGCAGAGCAGAGCAGAGCAGAAGAATGGCTTGCAGCAGGCCCCAAAGGTGTTAGATCAGTTTCCTCATGCCTGAGCCCCCTCTACTGTGAGGATGCATAATAGTTTAGCTGATTGAGAATGCCTAATTGTGTTCTAAACAATAGAGCAGATGAACAGTAGGCTGCAGTGTGCTGCAGTAATACAGCTCTGTGGCAGTGCCGTTTAAGAGACAGCTATTTGGTGTCCGTGCCACCTCACAGGAAATCGTGTGAACCACACTAGGGTCTGACCGTATGATGCTTGCACTCAATAATCCAGCCTCACTGAGCTTCTGATGAGCTGAGCTCAGACTGCTTAGGCTCTTTTAGAAGCCTCAAGGCCATGCTCACTGTTATGTGAGCTTAAATTGTCAGTTTCTGACTGTTGCAACCTGTGCTCTAGAATGATCATTATAACCCATCCAGGCTTCTCTAGGCCCTGAGTGCTTCCTCGGGGTTCCAGTTCTGCTTCTGACACCCTGTTTTCTCTGTGATGTGTGGAAATTCAAGCAGGACTCTGGTCTTATTCTCACGTCTTACCTTACTGGATGCCATTTACTCGGTAGCCATGGTATATAGTTTTAACGTATTCCATCTGGCTTCAAACTTACTGTAAAGCTGAGGCTGGCATTGGACATCTACCTTCTTGCTTTAATATAACACCTGCTGAGTTGGGGGGTTACAGGTGTGCTTTACCACGCCTGGTTTTATGTGGTGCTAGGGATGGAACCCAGACCTATGTGTGTGCTAGCCAAACACTATAGCATTCACACTCCCAGACCTTCATTGTAAGTTTAACAGTAGAACTGATTCTGTTCATACAAACTAATACAAGCCAGTCTGTGAGCATTGTGCCTGAATTTTGAGTAATGATCTTTCCTGGCACCGTAAGCCCTACTCGTCCATGTGGGGGAAAGGTTATATGTGTGGATATGAATATCTTCACACTTCCCTAGGATGGATGCCTGGGACTAACGCCTCTCTCAGTGGCTTGTGAATGGTCATCTTTTCCCAGGTTCTCAGCTCATCTCTGTGTAGCTGTGTCTTTATCTTTTTGCCTTGCAAGGACACCAGTCACAGGAGTTGAAAGCATGCCAGCAACTCCATTGAAGACTCTCTAAATATATTCTGAAATCACGGGAGTGAGACTGACCGTATACGAGTTTTAGTTGGACACCGTTCAGTCTCAAGAAGGTTGAAGTGTGACATAATTGTCCTGAAGCTTTATGACTGATGAAATATCCTTTTAAAGTTTAGGAGTAGGATAGGAAAGGCTGCATCTTGGAAGAGAGGAGAGCACCGGGTTTGCTCATAACAAGACTTAGAGGTGACTACATCATGGTTTGTTTTCTCTTCATCCATTTTTGATCACTGAGAGCTGAAGAACCTACGGACTGCTAAGGGTCTGTGGTTGGATGGTAATAATGGCTTTGTGATTAGACATTTTTTACTCATTTAGGAAGGCGCTGGAGAAGGGTTTGTATAATCCCATGTCGCAATGCCTCAAGTAACAGACCAGGCCGAACATGAAAGAGCAAGACTTGTGGCCCTCAGATCTTAGACAAATTCAGGCTTCTGTCTTTGGTCTCACTGAAGAGAAGCAAAGACAGAATTGATCTCCATGGCATCTCCTTCATGCATGACTGTGGCTGCTTATAGCCCTGCTAGGAGCTTTCATTCCTTCATCTGGGAAATGAAGACAGGTAGCTAGGAGACTGTCATCCAGTCTTGATGGGCCAGTGGTGGGTTGGCCTTTGACCCCAAGTGGGCCATCTGTCTCAAAACCTACAAGTGTTCTTAACCTCTGCTATCTACCTAACTTCTGTGTGCACACACCTAACTGTGTGCCACAGACAGCACTCAAGGATGCTGGAATAGGTTGGGTTTGCACCAGTGTTCCCAGCATCCCTGCTGTGACATGGCCTCTTCCTTATAGTTGTCTGCTTAGGGAAGGTAGAGGGTTTTGCCGTCTTCCCTTTTTGTATTTCATACCTCCTGTCTTAGTTAGGGTTTTACTGCTGTGAACAGACACCATGACTAAGGCAACTCTTAGAAAGGACATTTAATTGGGGCTTACAGATTCAGAGGTTCAGTCCATTATCGTCAAGGCAGGAACATGGCAGCATCCAGGTAGGCATTGTGCAGGAGGAGCTGAGAGTTCCACATCTTCATCTGAAGGCTGCTAGGAGAAGACTGGCTTCAGGGGGCTAGGACAAGGGTCTTAAAGCCCACGATCACAATGACCTACTTCTCCAACAAGGCCACAACTCCTAATAGTGCCACTCCCTGGGCCAACCGTATTCAAACCATCACAGCTGCTAGTAAGTTTCAGAACCTCTTGTTCTCTTCTGTGTGTCCTATCAGGAGAGTGGTGGAACTTTTTAGGGCAGAGATAGAGTTTATCTTCCCACGTCAGATTTTAAGACCCATGGGCTTGAGCATTGCCAAAAGTAAATGAAGGAATTTGCGTACACTTTTTCTAACTTCAAGAGATACCCATCACATGACACAGTTTTTTAAAAGGTCGTATGAAATACATACATGTGCTTGCAAGAATGTGTCTGCACACACGTGTTCATCTACACATATCTGTGTCAGACTCAGGGAGGCTTTCCACGTGCTTTGATTAGTTATATTGAATGTCCTTCATGTGGGGCTTGGAGTTGTATTAATATTGTCTCTTTCCATCTTATATAAATATAGTCTTTTGAAATACTAAGGTGATTTCTTATTAAAGTCAAGCAGATTAATTGCTTTGGAGTGATTTTTTTCCCCCATAAAAACATGATAAGAAGTTGACCTGTGAGTTCTGTGTATAAGAATAATGAGTCCCAAGGCAGCTGGGTCTCCTCACGTTAGCTGCTTTATTAACTGTAAGATGAGATATTTATTTTGACCTGGAAATATCCCTGGTCCTGGGGCTTGTATTTTGTCCCTTAAAGTCTGTGTTCACCACAAAATTCTCAGTTACAGTGGACAGAAATACAGTACAATCAGGCTTAAACCAAACAGGGAATTTGTTTCAGTGTTAGTGAGAGATTTGGGGGGATAGAAGGCTCTCAGAACATTTTCTCTTTCTTTCTCAAATGTGTTTATTCTCAGAAAACTGACCACAGAAGTGCTGCCCCACTACCAGGGTTGCATCCCGTGACTTCTAACTGGGCTCTGTCTTCTCGTATCTGCATATCATGTATCAAGGAAGATCATGATTGGCTCCGCTTAAGTCGCTTGATTGTCTCCGACTCTGTCACTGGAGTATTGTTGCCGGGCTGGCTGTGTATCAGTCACAGTTGCAAGCATCTTGATTGGCAGGCCTACTGGGAGAGAAGTGATGTCCCTGGAGAAGGATTGCTTAGCAAACAGATAGCATGCGTTTAATACAGATACAAATGTTTCAAGTCAGTGGGTGTTGGTGTTTCTCCCTTTAGTTGACAGGAAATGGGAAGCGTCTGTCATAAAGCCAGGCTGTGCTGGATCCATTTGAGAGTCTGCAGTGTCCATGTCCAATCTGTTTGAGATAAAATGTCACAGGGAAGGGACCCGTCAGGTGGAACACATGTCCGATGATTGCTAAGACTAATTTAAGTGTGGACAATGCTTGGGGCACCATGACACCGTGACAATAACGGGCTTTCCATGTTTTATCTTCCTAGGGTTGGATGACTGCTTGCAGCCATACGTCCACAAGTTTGAGCGGGAGAAGATAGATGGGGAGCAGTTGCTGAAGATCTCCCACCAGGATCTGGAGGAACTGGGGGTCACACGGATTGGACACCAAGAGCTGGTGTTGGAGGCTGTGGACCTTCTTTGTGCACTGGTTAGTCTAAGGGAACGTGACCTGTTTCCTCTTATGGTTCAGCCCATCCTCACATTCTTAACATGATGAAAAGAAGCATCGGCGGACAATCAGAGGAGAAAACAAGGCAGCTTCTAGAGGAAGGCTAGCAAAGGAGAAGCCATTCTCGTTTGGCACACTTTGATGCATGCATGCATGCATGCATGTGTGTGTGAGTGTTTGCTTACGTGTTAAATGCACATGCATGTGTATGTGTCTGTGTGGAGGTGGAAGGACAATTTTGAATGTTACCCGTGGAAACACTGCTCACCTTTGAGACAGGGTCTTTCATTGGCCTTGAGCTCACCAGTTGGTCAGTATGTTATCTGATCAGTAATCCCCAGAGGTCCTTCTGTTCCCACCTCTCCCACCGCTGGAATTCCATTTTGTGGTGTTGTGCCTGGCATTTTTATCTGTGCTGTGCACTGATCTTAGGGCCTTGTACTTACAAGGCAAGTATTTCACCAACTGTCTGAGCTATCTTGAAGCTTTTTCTTTTCTCCCGGAGTGAATGAATGAATTTAAAAATTAGCACACAAGGTATTAGATAACATGATGTTTTTAAACAAAGCGTATTTTAGTAGATTCTCCTCCCCGCCTCTCTCCCCGCTTGTCTGGCATCCTCCCTCAGGCTCGTTTTCTCTTCGATGCTGCATCTATCTTCTTTGTTTACCCCACTCTTCCCCAGCACCTGTCTTCACCCTTTCTGGTCTTCTTTCTAGCGTTAGCCTTTATCCACATTTACACCCACTTACATAAACACCACACTCCTGTCTATTAATAAAGTTTTATTAGTACTCAGTGTGCATAGTCATGGATGTATTTATTATCCGAGACCGCCTTATGTGCTGCAAGGACAGAACGGAGTCTCTTTAACAGAGACCACATGTCCCTCCAAAACCTGAAGTATTTACTGTCTCATGTATAGAAAAGTGTTTCTGTTACAGAAAACAAAACAAAACAAAACACCCAAACCGAGCTTATTTTCAATCTTTTATAAAGCGCAGAATGATGGAGACAGCTGTTAAGGAGGATGCCATTTTCAGAGTCGAGAGGAGAGATGCTACATGTCCATGTCTGTTTCTGTTACTATTAAAAGCACCTCGAGTTTCACAGACCTCTGTTTAAATAACTGGTGTTTGTGCTTGACACGATCAACCAAAGGAATGGCAGCTAGCTAGGCAGGAGTGTGAACTTTGCTCTGGAGCATCACTGTAGAGGGCAAGTGTGTGAGCTCTGCCCAAGTCCTGTGTGGTTATACCCGTGGTTCCTAAGTAATTCATTCAGCTGTGGCGTAAAAACACCCATACAGGCATTTGTTTACAAACTGGTTGGCATGGGTGGGACTCAGGTCTCTTTGTCATGGTGCCACGCTTAGGAAACTGTTCACTTGACTGTCGGGGTTGGATACCCTCCCCCTCCCCAGCATTCAGGCTGGGTTAGTAATACTCTGAAGCTGAGCCAAGGGGGGATATACAGTTACATCACCAGAATGGTGGGAATGAGTGTGTGGGGTGTGTGTGGTGATGGTGCCACCGCTGGTCTGCATTCCATTGATTATATAATACTCACTGCATTGTGAGTGTTCTTTTTCTTAAAATGGACAGAGCCTGTCTTCTGCCCTGAGATGCGCTGCTCTTGTTTGGGAAAGTAATGGGGAAATGATTTATGGTTGATAAGTGAGCTGTCACAAGGGAGACGCAGTGGCCAAGTGATCTGCGTGCTGGCCTGGGAAGCGGGATTGTTATATCCGAATCTTGGCTCTGCTCCAGGCTACTCCTTCTGTGACCCCTGGGGGAATGTGGTGTCTGCTCTCCTCATCTGTACACTGTCACCGGAGATGTGGCCGTGGACTCGTGGGTGTTCTGCATTGCTGGGGATATGCCCAAGCATCCTGTTTATTATTAAAACTGCCTGCTCTTTAGAGCCAAACATGCTTGAGTTTACTTCTGTTACACTTTCCGGGAACACAGCTTTGCAGTCTTTTCTGGTAGAATGTTCTGCGCAGTTGCAACTGTCTTTCCAGGACAAGAAGACTGCTTTGAAATGCACAGCATGAAGATGAGGAGAACAGGTCAGCTGTGAGCATGGTGTGCGTCTCGGGGAGGAGAAATAGCAGAGGCCTGTGGACGGTCTCTCTGTGCGCTTCCTTCTTTTGCTGCCTTTTAAAGTGCTGCACCGAAATGAACAAAGCTGGACCCATGCCAGAACCTAAAGCTGTGTTTTATCTCCTACAATTTCCTACTAATTTCCTCTGTAGACCAGGCTCTGACCTCAGTCTCACTGGGGACCTGCTCTGCACAGCAGTGCACCTTGACTGCATGGCCAGGGTGGGGGTGGGGTGGCACCCCTCCTCCGGAGTCTGCAAGTGAATGTTTTTCTGGGTGGGAGAGAGTCTAACATGGTTTTATTAAATATCTTCAGTCTTCGTATAGTCTTCCATAAGATACTATTACAGTGCAGCATCGTTACAGTGTTCATTTCATCTGCTGCGGTGCAGACCTTTATGGTTACGTGGGTGAGAGTGTTTTGTATTGAATAATTCATTTGCTGGTCAGTTAATATTGGTCCTGATGCTGTAAAGAGGTTCCTAGGTGAACTAGTTTTAGTGGCTGTTAATTTTTTTTTTTTTATTTGATGGGCAGGAAGTAAACAGAAGCTGGATTAAGGAAGGATGTAGGGGTAAGAAATCACTGGAAAGTTCTGGAACAATGGCAAGGATGGATAGAACAGAGAAGGACCTAAACCTGAGAGGAGGAGTCTCCAAAGTGGTGAATTAGAGCTAGAGAGTAAGAAGCGGTACCATTCCAAGTTCAAGCCCCCTGCTTCTCCCCATACTTTCAGTGGCAGAGAGTGACTGACACACCATAGCTGCCCTGCTCTCGCGAAGGAGATTTTGCCTCATCTGGCTGCTTATGTGAGGACTAATTAAATAAAAGTTAGCTCTCCGTTGTGCTAGCTTTATCACAAGTACTCAGTAGCTGCAGGTGCCAGTGGCTACCATATTGGAGCACAGGACTGCAGACAGTTCTGTTGGACAGCATTGGCCAGAAACATTGAGTGGGCAATGAGAAACATCCTGGAGACCCATGCTCTTTGCAAAGTGGGGGAAGCTCTGGTTTCCCGAAGATAAAGGTGGAAGACAGAGGTGTTGTGAACGGGGTTGGAGTTAGTACCATTGTTGAGTGATGCCACCCCAAGTTTATAGTTCAGGGAAATGGCTGTATGGACCATCTCTGCACTGTGTCCCCCTCAGGCTGTTCATTGGTCACCGTTTACCTATAACACATCATTTAGAAGGGTATCTCTCTCTCTCTCTCTCTCTCTCTCTCTGATGGAGAGATGTTAGGCAGCGGGGGAGTCTTTGCTGGTAGTTTTAATTGAATTGATTGGAATGTACATTATTGCAGGGGCTGATAATGTACAGAAAACCATAAATGACATATTTCTCGGGTTGCCATTTAGTAGATGTAGGCAGTGAGTTTACTTTGGTTTCATGTTACTTGGTCACGCATGTTAGAGCATGACCAGAGCCTGAAGCGCTGGAGAGAAGAGGAGGCAAAGCTGTATATGGTACCTTTAAAGAACATTTAGGTTCTAGAAGGGTAAGAATCTTACTCTTCACTTCCAGCCAGTGGAGAAACCTCCCAGCTCCTCACCCAGACTGGGAGACGGTTGCTGATGCCAGCTCCTAGCAAGCTCACACCAAGGCAGAAGGAGCTTTAAAGGGCTTTTAGAGATTATTTCACTTCTTAGTGTGTTTGCCGCATCCTCTTCCTCTTTCTCATCCTCTTGTTCTTCTTTTCCCGCTAAACTCTCTGACACTGAGGTGTGCCCTTGTCTCGATTTGAATCTTCCTGACTCCTTGTCTAAGAGCAGCTTGTGAAGGAGACAGGTTTGAGGGAAAAGACTCATGAAAATAACCATCAGATCTAGTCTGAGAAAGTCTTCCTTTTACCTTTGGTTGTGGCTGTGAAAGCCCCACATTTCCCAGTTACCCGGGCACTGTAGGACTCTTTCCGGCTAATAGAATTGTGTCTTGTTCTCTGTTGTGGAGTAGGGACAGAGGGGAGGGGACGTCTCCCCACTCCCGTTTTTTAAACATTATGTTCAAGTGTACATCTACCTCCTCATCTTTCTGGTTTTATAGTTTATGTAGGGGAAGAAACCAACCAGATCAAACCCAGCCGAAAAGAAAAGAATCAGTTGTAAAATTGGCCTTCTCCCTTCCATTTTTATTTTTAAAGTGGTCAGTTTGCCAGAGAAGCCAGTCTGTGTCTTCTGCAATAGTAAAATGTATTCTAATCTTCACTGGGTCTCGGGGAATAGAAATCCTAAGTCATTCCTGGTGATGTTGGCTGTAGAACACTGGCCTTTCGTGCTTTTAGTGAACACTCTCGGTAGACACTGGCACCTGGGTGATTGACAGAGTGAGGGAGCGTTCCCTGGGGTCCGGGGCACAGACTTTCCCTTCCAGACATTCTGTGCCCGGAGACTCCCTGTCAGTTCACTTGTGAGGTTTTGAAATTAAAAATGATGATGGGAACCTATCCTTACTTCGTCTTCTCCATTGAATGAGGATATTCTATTTTATACTTTAGGGGGAAAAGTTAGTGACTGGGAAAAAGTGAGTATAAGATTAAAATCGAATATTGATGTTTTTCAAAGCTGCTGAAACAGCTCCTCTGCCCCCTCTGTTTAAAATTAGTGCTTTTAAAAAAATTATTTTTATTCTGTGTGTTTGGACGTTTTGTCTGCGCATGTGCCCAGTGTCTGCAGAGGCAGAAGAGGGCCTTGGATTCCCTGGAACTGGAGTCCTGATGGCTGTGAGAAGCCATTTGGGTGCAGAGAATAAAACATGGATCCACCGAAGAGCAGCCACTGCCCTTAACCACCGAGTCATTTCTCCAGCTCCTAAAAGTTTTTGTTTTTATGAAACTAGAAGCATTATAAATTTAAACCTTCCATAAAGTCTGTTTAGTGTTAGAGTCATTTTCACTAAAGCCATAGCTGTATGTTATTATTAACTGATCATTTCTTACTGAAAGGGAAAGTTACTGCAGACTCCTGCATATGCGTATACTGTAGATGTATAGACTGTGTGTGTTTGCTGTAGAGGTATAGATTGTGCGTGTTTGCTGTAGAGGTAT
>JANHMN010000004.1:170741880-170781531 GCA_030674055.1 Rhabdomys pumilio | reverse complement strand
GGGCAGATGCAGATGCAGGGCAGGTGTGGAGGCAGGGGCAGATGCAGGACAGGTGAGGAAGCAGATGCAGATGCAGAGCAGGTGAGGAGGCAGAGGTGGGGAGATGCATTGCTGTTTGTTTTTACAGGATGAGTAACGTTGCCTGAGCAGGTTAATCTTGGCTTTGTAG
Organism: Rhabdomys pumilio; assembly: GCA_030674055.1. Classification (NCBI taxonomy): domain Eukaryota; kingdom Metazoa; phylum Chordata; class Mammalia; order Rodentia; family Muridae; genus Rhabdomys; species Rhabdomys pumilio. The sequence continues at coordinate 170,781,362 of JANHMN010000004.1, read as the reverse complement.
TCTTTCGGAATAGTTCCTTCAATAAACATTTACTTGGCATCTGTGCTTGCCACTGTTCTAGGCACCAGGGTGCCTGCCAGAGTGAATAAACAGAGAATATGTCTATACCTCAGTGAACTTAGTGTGTGGGGTAAGAAGCAAGAAATGAGCTCAGTAAGAAAGCACCTGTGTATGAGGTTACATAAAGTTAGCCAGCTGAGGAGGGAGGGGCACAGGAGGGAGGGACAGATGGGTGGCATCTGTGACTACAGGAAGCCTCCTCGAGCTCATGGCGTTGGAATAGCTGATCTGTGAAGTTGTACTCACTGCCAGTGTGGGCCTGTTGCAGAGAGCCTGTTTGTAGAGAGAGTTATTGTGTGGGCCTGTTTGTAGAGAGAGTTATTGGTAACTATGCACTGATGGTCGGAAAATGTAGCCAGCCCCTTCCGCCTGGAAGGTGCAGGCCCAGTGTGGTTATGTTTGCTGCAGAGTGTCCTTCTCACTTGGGCCTGGTGGCACATGGCACATGGCACATGATGGAGAGTGATTTACAAAGTGTGTTCCAGTGAGGAGATAGGCAGCTGTCACAGCAGGTCAGCCCCGGGCCCTGGAGATGTCATCTAAGAGTCATGAGCCTTCACTTTCTTATCTGTGAAATGAGAAGACTAGCGTTCACCTTATCAGATGGCTGGGTAGAATTTCTAAAGTTCTCCGCCCCACTTTTGAGTGAGAAGAAAAGTAGTATAAAAAATGAGACGTGAAATGGCAGGTGGGGTGACGCAGCCTTTAGTTTTAGTACTTGGGAGGCAGAGGCAGGCAGATTTTTGTGAATTAGAGGTCAGCTTAATCTACATTGTGCATTTTAGGACAGCCAGGGCTATATAAGAGAGCCCTTTTTTTAAGATGTGAAGAAAAATGACAATTAAAAAATTTAAATGATCATGTATACCTGTGTACATATGTGTGTGTATATAATAATAATTATTATTAATATAATAAGATGTCCATAAACCTCTATGTAAAGAAAGAAGTAAATATAGCTGGTAATGTGAGAGAAAAATCATATTTATCCTGGAAGGGAAAGAGGTAGACTCAGATTCAGGGTGGGGGGGCTAAGCAAAAAGAGAGGGAAGGAAGAGGGCAAGATAGGAGGGAGGGAGGGAAGGAAGAATGGAGGGAGGGCTGGGAGAGAAAGAAATTTTATTTACAAAGTCATACATACAACCACACTTGCACATGTAAAAATTAGATCTAACGTGAACGGATGTGGTTTCTTCTTTGTATGTTTGCATGTGGTGCTGAGACTAGAAAATAGAGCTTCTTCCTGCACCTGAGGCAAGTTGTCACGTAATGTAGCAAGCGTACTGAGCCACACTCGAGCAGAATACAAAGAGTTTTAAAAATAGTATTTACCTCAAAGACTGTTTTGAAGGTGACGTGTGGTATAGCATAAAAAGCGTCGCACTGACTCAGAATACGCTCAAGTGGAGATCTAAATATCTTGGTTTTTGGATATTTTTGTGAAATAATTGTTTTCCAGAGTCATACAAGATGAGTTAAAAAGAACTAAGGAAATTAAAGAAATATATATGCTGGCCTCCTTTTCTGGAACTTATTTCTAATTTGAACAGATTTTCATAACTTTGATTGAGTTTGCTCTTGGACAGTTCATCCATATATGTGTATATATGTGAATGAATATGCAGATATATGCCCTTTTAAGGGTGATGACTGAATACATGTAAATATACTTGGGGAATGTCACTTTCTGGACTTTGGAAAAGATATATCCTTAGCTCTTAACAAGAATTCATTTTAAAACGATGTATTTATTTATTTTATGTATATGAGTACACTGTAGCTGCTTCAGATACACCAGAAGAGAGCATTGAATCCCATTACAGTGCTTGTGAGCCATCATGTGGTTGCTGGGAATTGAACTCAGGACAAGAGCAGTCAGTGCTCTTAACCTCTGAGCCGTCTCTTCAGCCCCCAGAATTTGTTTTTTGTAGTAATTGAAACCACCATTTCTTTACTGAGTGTCAGTGTGTGTGGGGACACACGCACACGCACGCACGCACACACACACACACACACACACACACGCACACACACACACGCACGCACGCACGCACGCGAGAGCAAACAGCGTGGTGAATGGGTTCAGTGTCATTCCCAGTACCGTGTGATGGCGGCTACAAGGTGAACTGTTCAGAAACTGCACCCTTCCTCGAGTTTGATCTCTGTCCTTTCCTGGGGACATAAAGGAATGGGAGTCATCCTCCTCTTCAGTGACAGGAGCCTGTCTCACCAGAGCCTTCAACTCAGGCCTCTGTCTACAAGAGACACATCTGCTTTTCCCTTCCTTCTTACACCTGCTTACCAGCCTTTCCTCTCTGCTTTTTTTTTTTTTTTTTAGCATGTGCCCTGCATCCCTTCCTGGAGTAGTGAAGAGGGATGCATGCCCACTGCTGCCTGTCTTTTCTCCCCTTGTAATGATTCTGTGTATTTCTGTGCTCTTCCAAGGCTGCTTCTGCTATAGTCGACACCGAGCACAAGGGTCAGCCTTCTGGTCCAGTCTTGGGGGTTTAAGATGAGAAGAGGGAAATAAAGGCAGGAAGGGCTTGTGACCTATATTTCCAGTTGGATTCACCTCCATAGTGGCGTGACAACGTCAAGTGTAAAGGTACAAGAACGAAGGGGCACTGGCAGGGTTGAGTTCCTGTCTGGCAGGAAATAGAGAAGGAGCAGTATTTGAGGGAAAGGGGGAGGAGCAGGATGGAGCAGAGCGAGGCACTGTCACTGACTGGGAATTGCACGTCAGGTGTGTCCTCACATGTGAGCCTTGTGGTCACACTGATCTGCCAGCAGTTTCTAGGATGTTGACTGTGTCATCTTATTTTACTGCCAGGAAAGAGAGGCGGAGGGTTTAGCAGGCAGGCGGTACAGGCGGCATCATCCTGAGGTAGTAGACTGGGGACATGGGACAGCAGAGACATGCCTAGGGCAAGCTGCTAGTTGCCCTGGGTGGCCCTGACTGCTGATCCAGGTGACCCAGGGCTGTCATGAAGCTATGCTTCAGTGTGTGACTCATGAGGAGGTGACTTGCTCAGGAAAGTTTTCTTCCTTTCCATTGCTACCACACCAGATAATGAGTGTGAGGTCGTGCCTGCAGCTGTTTCCTGGGGTGGGGAGGAATGGGTGTGGGAAGCCATCTTGCCTTTGGTAGAAGATAGTGAGTCCTCGCACACACTGGCTTAGACAGTTTGCGATTCTCACTTGGGCCTGTTGGTCTTCATGACAGGAAGCCCAGTTGGATTGATGAATTCCAAAGAATCAAGTTGTCAGGACCAACAGTTCACACCTCAGCCTTGACTCCAGTGGTCTTCTGACTGGGTGACGGTCTCCAGGGAAGCCTGGACACCATTGTTCACCTGTAATTTATAAAGACCATAGACATAGGTTGTTAGTTATATTGCCATCAGGAGGCCTCATGAATGGATGATTTCCAGAGTTGCTGTTTACATAATAGCTCTCTGGTAATGGGGGACGACTTGTTGTGAATGGTTTATTTCCTGTACATGAAAGTACAGGTAGAAGAACACATCAGCTAGCTGCAGTTACCCATGAGTTACAAAGTTGCTCATGTAGCTTGGGTTCCCACTTGTGTGAAAATTTATTTCTAAATTTCTTAATTTTTTTTTCTTCCTAGACAGCTCTTTTCTTGAGAGCAAGCATCAATTTTGAGAGCGGCAGTAAAATAGGTGTTATTGTGTCTTCTATTTTTATCTGGTAAAAGAAAAATTAAAATTTTAGGGAGACAAGGAAATCCTGATTCTAAAATCATATAGGATAAAAACCGGTAGCTGTCCTCACTGTAGTTGGGGAAAATGACCTAAACATGACATTTCAACCTAAATGAAAAACGTCTTTCAGATCTGATTTGTATTTTTTCATACACCTGGAACTATTAGCCTTATTTCTCAAGATTGGCTCAGTTTGGTGTACTCAATGTCGCAAAATAAACCTTAAAGAAACCAGTTCTCAGGGGCTGGAGAGATGGCTCAGTGGTTAAGAGCACTGACTAGAAGTCCTGAGTTCAATTCCCAGCAACCACATGGTGGCTTAGAACCATCTGCAATGGGATCAGATGCCCTCTTCTGGTGTGTCTGAGGATAGCTACAGTGTACTCAGAAACATGAAATAAATAAATAAATAAATAAATAAATAAATAAATAAATAAATAAATAAATAATTCTTTAAAAAAAAAAAAAGAAAAGAAAGCAGTTCTCTGGGCAGAGAGATTGCTTAGCAGTTAAGAGCACCTGCAAGGTTCCTAGCATCTTCTTGGCTCATAAGCATCCAGTTCCAAGGTATCTAGCGCCTCCTTCTGGCCTCTGAGTGCACCAGGCACACATGGGGTACACAGACATCTGTGCATGCAATGCACTCACGTGTATAACAAAACAAGCAAATCTGATTTTAAAAATTAACAAAGAAGAAATTGGCTTCTCAGATCTCTCTTTGTGCACCCTGTGGTGCATGTTGAGAGCCCCCCAGTGCAGAGGGTTCTAGAAGGCTACCTGTGGAAGTTTCCTGTTGCCAGTTTCATTTTGATGCCTTCTGTAGCGGGTGACTCCTATAATCGGCTAACCCTGTTGGCACGGTGGTGCTCCGAGCCTTTTGTTCTGTAGCTGAGAAAATAATGCTTTGCATTCCATCCCTTTATTTAATGCCATCAATAGCATACCTCAAGACCACTTTTTTGGCAGCATGTTAACGAATGTTTTGTTAAACTTTTTCATCTTTTAGGGACTGAAGTATGTGATTTAATCTCCCTGGTGCTTAAAATAAACTTTTGCGGCTGAGTTTACCCAAGGTCTTATTTGAAAGCTATTCTTATAGACAGGCCATGAGCTAAAGGATTGCTAGCTTGTTGGCCCACAGCTAGCTGAGCCCGGGGTCACGTTGGGAGCCATAGGCAGGATTCTTGTATTTGCCGTTTTCTCCTCTACAGATTGCTCAATAGGTAGATTCCAAGTCTGTGGTTTTGTTTGGTGACAGGACTAGAACCCGGGCTTTGCCTTGTGCATGCCAGGCAAGGACTGCACCACTGCAGTGCGTGTTCCTAGAGTCAGTTTGTAGTTGTTTGTTTATAAGTAGGTGTTCACATTAGAGAATCAGTCCCACGGATCCATGGGATAAGCTCCATTGGTTAGAAGACGCCAGAGCCTTAGGAGAGGTGTCGGCTTCACTTTCACTGTGAGCTCACTTCTGTAGCCGTGTCTGCCAGGACTGCTCGGGCTTAGTGCTTGGTGGTGGCAAGATGTGTAAGGAACCTTGTGATTTTTGAAAAATCTAAGCCAATTCTTCTTCTTTCCTAAGAGATTTCTTTTATTTCTTTCTTTCTTAGAATTTTATACTCTACTGCTATATTGACACCATCTTTATCTCCCTCCCCCCCCTCCCCCCCCCCCCCTGTCTACCCACTACAGGCCTGCCCATGTCTTCCCTACTCTGTCTTAAATTAATGACCTCTTCTTCAGTTATTGTTATTACTATCTACATCCATCTATATGTATACATACATCCACATACATTTATACATACATATACACACACCTGTACACACATCCATCTATACATATACTCACACATATACATACACAGCCATCTACATACACACATATCTATACACACACATACACATCCATCTATGCATACTCACACACAGATACACAGCCATCTATATACACACACATCTATCTATACACAAACACACACATTCATCTGTACATACATTCATCTATACGTATACACACACACATTCATATCCATCTGTACACTCACGCACACACACATACATACATACACATCCATTTATATACACACACACACACACAAACATACACACATATACATACCCACACACACCCCACTGAACCCCTGTAGTACTGCACGTAAGTACATGCTTTCATGGCTGTTCTTCTCTGGAAGAAACAGGTCTTCTCTCTTTCTCAGCAGCCACTGGCTGCCTGTAGCTCTTCTCCTTGGGGAGCTGGGGATGGTGACATTTCCTCTGTCTGTGTTGTCTTGTTAGTGTCTTGTTCAGACAGCCATATTGTTAAGATTCCTGGGTGCTGCTTCCCTGTCCTGTCTAGAAGACATTATTTAGCAACAGGCATCTTGGTCCAGTGGCTCTTAACCTTTTTCTGCCACCTTTTTCTGGATTTCCCCTGAGCCTAAGGTGTGTAGGGTTGTGTTGTAGATGCATCATTTGAGGCTGGGCACCTCCCTCTCGTGACCAGTCGTGCTAAACCAACTTGTTAAAAAAGCTTTTAATTCTTATACTTTTTTTTTTATTATTTATTTAGCCCCGCTAATTATTATTTCTTCTTCTTCTTTAGGATTGCCTTGTAGTAGAAATGGAGGATAAAGTTTTAAATGTGGTAAGTCTGTTTTCTAAAAGTTACCATACAACTCATTTTCCAGAGGCTATAGGAATCCTATTCATTACAGGTACTGTGGCTAATGATGTCAAGATGAACTTTGAAACACTGGCTTTGGGACTTGAATCTTAATCTAGATGGAAGAGTAAAGGATGTTTAATGATACTCCTGCTTATGAAAATTCCTGTGCTTATTGACTGTACTAAGGTCTCTGTTTCTGTTTGATTTTACTGTTGCTGTTGTTGTTTTATTTTATTTTTTGTATTTTTTCCCTTCTGGAAAATTCATCAGGGTACAATTATGCACCAGCTGCCCAGTATGCAAACCAGGGTGAGAATGATATGTGTACTTCATTGCAGAACTATTTCAATTAAAAAGAAAACTTTGGCAAGAACTTTGAGATAGGGGAGGTGCATGTCCTATGACTATGTAAAGAACATTCTGGAAGGATTCATCATCACTTCCTCCTTTTGACACAATCGGCCTGTGCCCTTTTGATAAAACCCTCTTCTGGTTCAGTTGAAGAACTTGGCAATGAAACTGCTATAAATATATTTTCCATAAATAGGGAAGCTAAACAAAACTGGAGGGATGTGAGAAGGTACATGTTAAGGACTCTCTCCCTTGGAAAGCAAAGTCACGCTTCGGAATTTCCGGATGCCTGTGGTCATTTGATTTTGGGAGGGTAGATGCTCTGATTGCCAGAATGCATGCATACTTCTGGTGGCCTTTGTAGGACAACCCCTCCCTGTAGGTACTCTCCTGTTTTTGCAGAGTTTCAGTGTCATGACATAGTGTGACATGGGGGGGGAGGGGTCATTGAGGTCATGGAGCCAAAAAACGGAAAAACCATCAAACCGTGGAACTGAGACGTCAGAGGGGAGTCTAGGTGATCCGGGGTTCAGAGGAGATTTTAGATAGAAAACCAAAAGAAGAGTTTTATCAATGAAGAAGGAATAGTGGACTCCATTAAAACCACAAGTTCTCCTCTGTGAGTCTCACCTTGAAGACAATGAGGTGTCAAGCCACAGGTGGAAGGAGAAGATTTTAAAACCACTCAGAGGAGATGTGGAGAGGGCAAAGAATCACGTGAAATATGTTCATTTTATGATTAGGGAATCACAGACTGAAGCCAGGAGACCACCAGTACATGGTCAGTAGAGTGGCTAAAATTTAGCACTGACAGCAGCAAGTGTTGGCAAAGACATGGACCAAGGCCACTTGTTGCTTGGGGGGATGACAAATTGGAGCAATTCAGAGGACAGTTGGCAGTTAGTTACAACACTAAGCATATTCTAACTGTATGGTCTACAAGTTGCTCTGTTGAGCATTTACCCAAAGGAGTTGTAAACTTAATGTCAACAAAAATCTGCCCTGAGTTATGTTTAATGTTTATAGCAGCTTTCTTCCTAATTGCCCCAAAGTGGAGGCAGACAAGCTGTCTTTTTATTGGTAAATGGATAAACATATATGGCATATCCGTAACATGGAATATTACTCAACAATAAAAAGAAATGAGCTCTCAGATCGTGAAAAGATACAGAGAAAGCTTGAATGTTTCTTGTTAATTGAAATAAACCAATAAGGAAAAGCTGCATGCTGTATAATAACTCCAACTGGTTGGTAGTCTAGAGAAAGCAAAGCCATGGAGACAGTGGAAAGATGAATGCTGGCCAGGAGTCCAGGGCAAGAAAGAATGGATTATTATGTTGAGCACAGGAGACACGTATGGCAATGAAATTACCCAATAAAGGATGTGAAACGTCAAATGTTTGTCAAAACCTTGAGAACATGCACCACAAAAGTGAATACTTCTGAAAGTTATGGATTTAGATACTGCTTCATTAGCTATAAAAATATAACACCACCATATAGATAGATGTTAATGGTGGGAGAAGCCGCGTGGAGAGAGGAAGCTGCAGACAGTGTGTTTGTTGCTTGATTTCCCTCCCAAGCCCTGTAAACCTGAAGTTTATTACAGACAGTACAACAACAACAAAAAGGGATTTAGAGGAGAATATTCTCCCCCTTGTCAGTATTTAGTATCTAGGAAAGCACGGGTGACCCCCTACATGAAGCTATCCTGCCAGTGGGTTTTCTTCCTGGTTTGTGCTTTACAGTGGTCATAAAATGCCATGCTTTTTAGAGACTTGAAGCAACATTCCCGCAGACCGTGGACAGAGTCCCGGTGCCAGGCCATCCTTGAGCAGGATTATCACAGCCAGTGCTGGCCAGAGCCGAAGATGACACGTGAGGTGCACTGCTCTACCAGCGAACCTGAGACAAACCTGGTTAATGATTGAACTTCCTCAATTCCAGGTCAAGGTTTTAAATGGCATCTGTGACAAAACAATGCGCTCTACCGCGGACCCTGTTATGAGCCAGTGCGCATGCCTGGAGGAAGTTCACTTACCGAACGTTAGACCCGGGGAAGGCCTGGTAAGCTCTCTCTTGGCTTTCTGGTACAGTATACCAGCATTCACGAAAGCATTGAACTGTGTCTTCCTGTTCTCCCTGTAGCTCTGAATAGTGGAGTGATATGATAAGGTTTGATGATATGATATCAAGTTATATTATATTCCATATAGTTAGGGATTTGCCATCTTAAACTTTGTTAAGAAGGTTATCTTTCAAGTGTAAAAATAAATATAATTTAAAAATTGTACCCTCCCGTCCTAACAGATTTATGTTTAGGTCTTAACGATGCAAGGAATTATAAAACATTTCCACAAAGGAGAGAGGTGGTCTGTGGGAACAAAACTCTATTCTAGAAGTCTCTGTCGGCACTTAAGATGGGTGTGAGGAGAGGCTGGTGGAAGGAAATGACTCCTAGGAAAATTTCGAAGATTTTCCTCTGTCATGGTGTGGGGGTGTAGACTAGCAGGCTCTGCGGATGCAGACAGTTCCTTCTCACAGGCAGCAGGACTCCCGGATGATACATTTGCAGAGCTTCAGAAAGCCATGAGGCTCACGGCCCAGCTTAGAGCCCTGGAGTTCGAGAGCTTACAGTGTCTAGTGCCTAGTGCTGAGCAGAGCACAGTTTATATGAGGAGGTGGCTGCAGCTACTATTGCTGCTAGCAATGGACATGACATAAAACGGGAGGCAGAGTCACCGATGTGTACATTGTTGCAAGGAATTTTAAGGCAGTCTCTTAAATAGGAAAGAAAAAAATCCCTGTCAACAAGCCTAAATTCTCAGTGGTTAGAGTACACCTTGTTACTTGGCTTTCATAGTAAAGGATGGATTAGCATAGCTTAAGTCTAAACCGGGAGGAACTCCAGGATATGAGTTTGTAGCCAAGGATCGAATCAGTCCTTGCCCTGAATGGGATGAGACGGAATTGTCCTTTCCTACCACAGTACTGTCCCAGCAATGGCTGGGGGAGGGATGCACAGATCTGTGGGCGGAAGCACACTGAGTACAGATGGAAGGCCTTGGGAGGAATAGTGGGAACATTGAGGGGTGTAGCTTACAGAGCAGGACATGTTCAGTATAGATGTCAGGTAAAACAGTCTGCCCCCTTCTGTTTCCTCTCATCTCGTAATGGTTTAATTTGAGCATTTATATCTGTGCTGTCAAACTGTAGAGATATTTGTCTGGTAACACAGTATATTTATTGTCTGAGTTTGCCTAAAGGTGTCTCTCAGGAAAGCATATTCTCTCATCCTCCAGCTTTCCCTAGCACAGAGCACTGCCAGTTGTGGGTCTGCTCTCCGTGTTGTCCTGGTTCACAGGCTTCCTCCGAAAGCCCCTCTGCATTACAATAGGCTCTAATAAGTTGTCCCATGAGTACCACTGATACCAGATGGAACCAACTGCATTGTTTCTCTGGGAAAAAGTGATGGTCAGAGAAGAATAGCCCTTGTTTGTAATGCCTGGCTCCCTGAGCAGATCTGAGAAAATTTCTCCATCCTAGAGTTGTGGCAGAATCCTGTGTGCCCAGTGTGCACATTATAACATCAAAGAGTCACCTATCTACCTATCTGTTCTCATCCACTGGTATTCAGTTGTTTAGTGCTCCCTCCCTCCCTCCCTCCCTCCCTCCCTCCCTCCCTCCCTCGCTCCCTCTCTTTGGATTGAGATTCCTGGTTGAGATTGAGATTCTGGAAGCCTTTAAACTGCACAGCGTTCAGTGTTTTGAAAGTTCCTGTCTCACCGCAGCTCCCCATGAAAGTCGGAGTAAAGAGTTCCTATGTTGGTGTTTCTCTCTAGGGCATGTACATCAAGTCAACCTACGACGGACTGCATGTGATTACCGGAACCACAGAAAATGTAAGTGTGCATCCGTGAGGCGTACAAGCCCTGTGTGCTTAGACCCGTTTGAGCTTTGGGGTTAAGTGTGTGCATGATGTTATCTCAATGTTATCTGGTGTGAGAGCTGATGGTGGCTGGTTATGTTTATCCCGTCAGCTGATTGGCTGCTACTTCTCTTACCAGCTGTTGTCAGTTTATTATCTAAATTGCCCTTTATTGCTGTGGTTCATGGCCATGTCAAGTTTCTTTCCTGTCTTTCTTTTTTTTTTTTCTCCCTACTCTTGTGCTAATTATTCCTTTTGCACCACAGAGGTGTGAACCCAAAAGTATAAAAATAGCGATCTCTTTGTTGTTGTGAGTCACTCACAGAAGAACTGGGGTTAGTGGCCATAGGTGCTGTGTGTGCAGTGTGTGCAGTGTATGTTTCTGTACACGTTTGCGTGTGTATGCACTCACGTGGATGGATGTGCTTCTGTGTGGAGGGAGATGTCAGCACTGAGTGTTTTCCTCAGTTGTTCTCAACCTTATCTCTTGAGCAGATGTTTTTGAACCTGGAACAACTCACTGATTGGCTAGACTGGCTGGTCGGCAAGGCCCGGGACTTCTCCTCTTTCTGCCTCTGTAGCTCTGGAGTTATAGGAGTGTGCCGCCATGCCTAGTTTTTTACCTGGGTGCTGGGGATCTGAAGTTAGGTCCCAGGTGTGCAGAGCAAGCATGTTACCCACTGAGCTTTCTCCTCAACCCGGGGCTTACTCATATCCTCTCAAGCACTGCGAATTTGAAAAAAAAGCAGAGCCAGGTGAATGTATTTTTCTTGCAACCTAAACTCTTGGTTGGGGACATTGGCATGAAACAGGAACATTTCAATAGTGTCCCTCTGCTTGTGTAAAAGAAGAGTGTGTCTGGGGCAGGAGGCTTTTTGACCACGGGAGGAGGACATAATTCCAAACTATAGGAAGAAGTTTATCAGTCTTTTTTTTTTTCAATCTGCTCGGAGTGTTGAAAATGTGTGTCTAATATTGTTTCATATTAGTCCTTTTGACCAAGTGTGATGGGAGCTTTGATGAATGCTTGTTATGAGCTCTCAAGTTTTACAGTGAGAAAAATGACATTGCTTGAGTAATCCTAAATCAGTCTTATAGTCCTGACAGACAAATGAGTGGGAGATGGTATATGCCTTTGAGTATTCCCTGCTGGAAATAAAAAAAATTTTAAATTAATTAGTTAATTAATTAAATTATTTTGTGTATGTATTTTGTGTATGCCTACAAGAGTTTATATGTACCACAAGAGCTCAGGTGCCAACAGATGCCAGAGGGAGTCAAATCCCTTGGGACTGGAGTTGTAAGTGGTTATGAGCCGCTTGCTGTGGGTGCTGGGAACCAAACCCGAGTCCACTGCAAGGGTAGTAATTGCTGTTAACTGCTGGGCCATCTCCCTAGCCCTTACTAGGAATTTCTGTACCATTTCACCCCATAGGTAATAATGGTATAGGAAACTTTAAAAGATTTTCGTCTGGGCATACTTTTAAAAGAACAAACATAATCCTTTATATAATTCATCCTTACTTCTTACTGGTGTACTCCCTCACAGTCATGACAAGAGCAGACTCAGGTCCTGCTTTATACATTGTTTTAGGTTTGGAGGGATTCAGAAGGATGCTAACCATTTTAGTCTAAAGGATGAAGCTGTAAAGTCTTGTAATTTGGTAATTATGTTGGTCGGCTTGGCCAGACCTTGGGCAGTTTTAGACTCTCCCAGATCTTGAAGCTCCATGACTCTTTGATAAATGTATAGTGTGCGCGTGTGCTGCTGCTGGAAGCCACGGGCTGCTCTCCTCTTTAAAGATGAGAGGTAAATGGGAGACTAAACAGTGCTGCCTTTGAATTAAATGAAATGTCAGATACGAATAATGATATTTCCTCTCCAAATTCCTACAAGAATCATAAACCTGGGTGGCAGACCTATGGTTTATTTGCATATAGGCTGTTCCGGTGTCCCCATTCAGAACTGAATAGAAACCACCACCATGTTAAAGATGAAGAAAAATGAAAAAGCTCATTTAATTCCATTTGGCAGCCCATTTAAATATTATCAATTACTTTAGTTGTCAGCATGCCTTTACTGAGGGCCTGGAATGAGCTAGACCCCTGGGTAAGCCTTGTAGCTGAGAAATAGCTATGATTTTACTTCTCAAGGGTGTGCTCAGGGTGCTTGACGGTGGTGATCCGTGGGTAGCTCCAGGCTAGCTCTTCAAGTGTCAGTGGAAGTAATTGTAATTTCCCTTTGAGTCTTTGGATGAAGGCAAGAGTGGTGGTCAGAGATCATTTGCTGCCTTTCCACTTCCTCCCATCCTGCACTTCAGGCTGACAGAAAGCCAGCAGGCCCTTCTTAGTGGAGCCCTGCGTGTTCTTAGAGTGACCTGAGCCGTCAGGGTCAAGCAGAGCAGTCTGTGGTGTTCTCTATCTGACATCTTTTTTTGATGTAGTGATCTTATTCCAGAGCCTAAACAGCCCCCTCTGTTCCCCAGCCTCCTCCCTTAGAAGAGATGGGAGCTGGTTGGACTTGAGGAGAATGGGGCCATTGTCCTTCAGGCCACCACCTTTCTGAGGGCACACCTCAACAGGCATCGCTGTTCTGTAGTCCGACTCGTGGTGAAGATAGGCGAGCGCTTCAGACTTGGGGAAAATTTTGGTATTGGGCGCTCTCTTTCTCAGTGCTCTGCCAAGCACATCCCTGAATCACTTGATGGGACATTAGAGAAGCGCAGGCACGAGCATCCTTCAGAAGGGAGGTCAGGTGAGGACAGTAGTTCATGTGTTTTAAGATTGTGCTTATTATCAAGAACCCCTGAGCCATCTCTTACAAAAAGATGCTTGCCCCACATGAATCCTCGGCTCATCAGGGTTAAGGGGATGGTGCTGATGAGGGTGTCCACAGAGTCAGGCTTAACTTCCGGAGTCCACACACTGGTGCAGAAAGGGGCATTCATTGTTTAAAAAAGGAAGAGGCTCTGGGCTGGTGTCTTTCTTCCTCCCTGTTGAGCTGTTGCTAGTCTCGGGTGAGGCTCTGCTTGTTCTTATGGCAACGGAAGAGATGTTTTTGAAAATACCCAGCATAGTTACCTGAGCTTTCAGCTGACGAACCAGAGGCAGCGTTTCCGCAGTTTAACACCGCCAGCTAATTTCTTGTTGAGCCTGTCGCAGCAGCCAGGTGAGAAAAAAATCCAGCAAGTGTGTTTTGAGTCTGGTTGCCTGCCCTCATGTTCAAAGGTGCTATTTCGCTCTCAGATAACTGTAAATTAAAGCGTCACCCACTTATATATACGTTACACAATTAATTACTGTGACCTACATAATGTTTAATTAGAAACCAAAGGTTCATCTTTTTTTCCACTTCACTGTGTGATATGTCTTAAACAGAAAGAGTTTTCGTTCACTTAGTGAACAAGAATGCTCTTGGCACCACATTTGACAGGTGGTTTATATCCATGATGGGCTTTTTGTTGTTGTTAAGCAATAGCTTTCGGAAGGCACAAAGCATACTTTTAAAAAAAGAGATTTATTTTATGTACATTGGCGTCTTGCCTGCCTGTCTGTCTGTGTGAAGGTGCCAGTTTCTTTAGAACTGGAGTTACAGACAGTTGGGAGATGCCATGTGAGTGCTGGGACTTGAACATAGGTCCTCTGGAAGAGCACCCAGTGCTCCTAACTACAGAAGCATCTCTCTGGCCCCACATTTTTCTCTTTTTAAAAATCTTTCTGCGTGAATGATGCGTATATGATGCGTATTGTGTGTGTGTATGATGTGTGTATCAGTGTGTGTTCATTCGTGTATATATATACCAGTGTGATTGTGGATGTATGTGTGTATATTCCTGTGGGTGTGCATATGCCACAGTGTGCGTGTATGTATGGTGGTCAGAGAACACACTGGGTTCGCCTTCAACCTTGAGACAGCCTCTGTTGTTTGCCACTGAGTATTCAGGTTAGTTGGCCTGGGAACTTCCAGATTCCTGTGTCTGCCATTTGTCTCGCTGTAGGAATACAGAGCGCACGTATTGCTAGTTCTTCTACAGAAGAAAGAACTAAAGGTGGAGAGGACTAAACACCAGGTCTCTTTGTTTCTGTGCAGTCTCCTGCAGACAGGTCTCAGAAGATTCATGCTGGCGACGAGGTCATTCAGGTCAACCGGCAGACAGTGGTGAGTTCGTTTATTGGGATATAATTTTCCCTCCAGAAAATTGATTTCCCTTCAGAAATTTTAATTACCTTTATATTTTAAAATATGTGTGTGTGTGTGTGTGTGTGTGTGTGTGTGTGTTCGCGCGCGCGCGCGCGCGCGCGCGCGCGCGCGCGCCCACATATATGTGCAGATGTGTGTCAGAATAGGGCATCAGATATCCTAGAGCTGTACTTACAGGCAGTTGTGAATTACCCAACATGGGTATTGGAACTCAAACTCCCAGTCCTCTGCAAGAACAGCTAATGCTCTTAATGAGTGATCTGTCTCTATGACCTCTATATTAAAAAAATTTACAGTTTGTACCCTGTATTTTCACTGTTTAAAGCAGTGCTAAGCTGAACACACTTGAACTTGAATTTCTTTGAGATAAGTTCACTGGTTAGATTTTCATGGCTCGTGACCATACCTCCTTTTCCCTCTTTTCAAGGTTGGGTGGCAGTTGAAAAATCTGGTGAAAAAGTTGAGAGAGAATCCCACGGGCGTGGTGCTGCTGCTGAAGAAGAGGCCCACAGGGTCGTTCAGCTTCACTCCGGCCCCACTGAAGAACCTGCGCTGGAAGCCTCCCCTCGTGCAGGTGACTGACGGTCATAGACCTTCCTCTAGAGTGGATTGTGGCCAAGGTCTTAAAAAGGGGATTAAAATTGAAGGTGATTGGTTTTAGGAGTTGGGTTGCCGGTCAGTACTCCCCAGTCCTGCTTGTGTAAAAACATACACTCCAGGTCTCTGCTGAACAGTGTGGTAGCCACTTGCCGTATGTGACTCTTTAAATAATTAATAGGTCAGTTTAGTACCTCCTCCATCTCACCAGCCATGTTCCAGGTGCTGCCACCCATGGGCGGCACAGGCAGAAGGCTTGTCTAATGTCTTGTCACTTACTTTCAACAAAGTTCTGTGGCTTTTCCTAGGGAGACACGAACAAGTGTCCGTTTGTCCCAGGTAGGGTTTCTGCGGCCAACCAAGGAAATCATTTCATCCACATCTAGCTGAGTGAGACAGTCGGTGTATTGGGGCTACTTACAGGAGCATGGTGACTCAGAGGCTGCTCTGTCACTGAAAAAGCCCGCCCCAGCATGAGTGACAACTCACCAAAGCTGCATCCTTAGCATCCCTGGCGTGACTGGCAAGCAGTCTCATCCGTCCTGCGAGTGTCTCTTCTCCCCAGCAACCGTTACTACCTGTGTAATGTTGGGAGAAATTCTTGTAACTTTCAAGAGTATTCCCACCTCTGTGTGTTTTGTTTATTTTCTGACTCTTAGGAGCCCCCCTTCTCCTTGTCGGAGGAATGTTTCAGCTGTGGGGCCGTAGCAGCTGGCACATACTGCAGGACACACAGCTTGAACCTGATGGTGGCCCTCCCATGATGCTTAGCATGCTTTTAGCAGCACCTGGCCGAGGGGTCAGGTGTGGTTAGAGATTTGAGCTCAGGTGGTGGGCAGCGGCTGTACACTGTTGTTTAGGCACAGTTCAGAATCGCCAGCCCATGGTGGGCCAAGGCAAACCAACAGCAGGCAAGTTTCATTACTTAAAGCCTCTGTAAGCATAACCTGCCTTTATTGTCTCACTGAGGCTAAGGAGCCCAGAGGTATCTCTCCACCCTCAGCAAACCCCTGTTAGCCTCTGCTTCTTCTCAATGACACTTTAAACCTTTGGTTTTGCTTTTAGAAAAGGATCCTTAAGCTAAATGTGGTGATGCAGGCCCTTAACAGCTTAACAGGTGTATCCCTGTGAGTTCATGGCCAGCCTGGGCTACCAAGTAAACTTCAGGTTAGCCAGGCCTACAAAGTGAGACCTTGTTAAATCTTAGATCTCACTTCCTGTTGTAGAGCTGTCTGTGATTTTCTTTTATTTTGCATCTTGATGTGAAAGGCGCAGGACTTCCCAGCCGACATCTGAGTGCTTTGTGACACTCAGTGCTGCGGTTGTATCCGCAGGTGTAGATAGCAGAGTCGAACTCAGCAGCCAGAGCATGTGAGACATGGTGACGAAGTCACCGAGGTTCTAAGAGGAAAGAGAGGTGACTCAGCAATTGAGAGCACTGACTGTTCTTCCAGAGGACTCAGGCTCCATTCCCAGTACCCACACCGCAGCTCACAATTTCATAACTCCAGTTCAGGGGATCCAACACTTTCTGGTCTCCACAGTCACTGTACCCATATGGTGCACAGACACACATGCAGAAAAACAGTCATATGCATAAAATCAAATGTGAAAAGAATGAGTTGACGTGTAAACCACACACACAATGCAGCATTTTAAGATCTGTGTGTATTGTGGTGAAAATATTTTAGTCTGTTCTCTCACAGTTTTCAAGTATACATGTGTTAGCTGCTGTCATCCTGAAGCCAGACACTAGAGAGCCATGAGAAAGAGCGTGGCAGGGACTGCATGGGTGAGGTCCCTCTTGCTGATGGGGTCTGGCACCTTCTGCTGGGACATAGGTGTTATTTATACAGGCAGATGAGGATGGGTCTCACTCTTTAAACCCATACCCCCCACCCCCAGCATGGGTTCATGGCCTGCAGGTAGAAGTTGTCTTAGATCAGTTCTTAGAAGCAGAGTTGTGATTTCTACCCTGTGAGCTTTAAAGGCAGTTGTTCCAAGGGAAGGGGGAAGGCACACAAAGAAAGCACAGGTCCAGCTGTGGCCTCTATACAGGACAGAGGGTCCTGTGGAATCAGGCAGCTGCAGGCTGGCAGGCTCCTCTTAGGAGACGTAGCCTTGTCTGCTGAGAGCCATTCTCTACAGAACGGATGGCTCTGGACTTTTGGCTCCGAAGATTGAGAGCTCAGTATGGGAGCCCCCAATTTGCCTTCACAGTCACCTCAAACTCTCTGGAGCGGAAGATGGTAGGTAAAGTTGAGCTAATGTAATAGCAGAAATAGGGTACCAGGCTAGAGGGCATGGACTTCACCCTCGGGTGGCAGGTTAACACCTAGTTTTATATTCTTATCTGTGTTACGTTGCTATGGTTGCCATAACAAAGATCTATAGGTGGAGTGGTTGGGATTCAAGGTCAGGGTATCTGCAGGGTTGGGCCCTGCTGACTCCTGACTCTCTGGCTTGGAAATAGCCACCTTTTCTCTCTGTCTTCCCAAGTCCTCCCTCAGTCGACATTGGATTGAGTGCATCCTAATGTCTGTGAGTACACTGTCGCCCTCTTCAGACACACCAGAAGGCGTCAGATCCCTCATAGATGGTTGTGAGCCACCATGTGGTTGCTGGGAATTGAACACAGGACCTCTGGAAAAGCAGTCAGTCTTAACCGCTGAGCCATCATCTCTCCAGCCCACTTATCCCTTGACTTTTGGAAATAGACTTTGGAAGGTGCATCCATTTTTTCTCTCTTCGTGGCTGGGGAGACATGGAAACACACTTAATTTTGTTTCCGACCCAGGGAAGTAACCACCATGAAGATGTAGAAGCTTCCGTTGGCTTCAGCCACCAAGTGCTCTTGCTGTGTGCCAGGCGGTTTTCAGAACCTAAACACGGGCAGATGGGAACGTAGGCTCACTCAGCCTGACCCTGGGCCTGACCCTGGGCCTGACCCTGGGCATTTCCTGCTTCAGTCTTCAGTATTCATTATGCCTGGCTGCTCAACACTCTGGAGATGGGGGTGGGGTGTCATCCCCTCCTTCTCAATACTTTTAGTGTGTTCTTTCCCGTGAGAGATGGCCACCATTCCGGTTTTTTTTTTTTTTTTTAAGGCTGCATTCTGACAGATGAGGGTTTTCCTAAGCAAAAGTCATTTTTGATGTTGGAACTTGGGGGAGGCGGGGTTGTTTTATGGGAGTGCGCTGGAGGATCTGGATTTTGGCCCTGTGTTTTCACATACTGATTTATTGGATATCAATGAATTCCGTATTGAACTGAGTTAAGGGCTCAGGTTGGGAGATTATCCTAAAAGATGGACAGAGCCCACGCCTGTGCCTTTGTACCCTTCTGAGTGGAGCTGTCACGTTGACTCTCTAACTCTCCCATTAACTTCCCTTGCATCCATCGCAACCTGAGGTCACAGAGTCTGTTACCTTCCTCAGTAGTTCCCATACAAACTGTGAGGACCTGGCTGGGCCGTTAGCTGGAGCTGGTTGATCAGTGTCATGGTTAATTGTAGAGGAAACAAGGTAGAAGGTCCCATAGGGGATTTTAGAGTGTAAGTCCTTTGTGCATGCGCCAAAATCCCAGCATGGGTCACCGAACTCATGAAGTCTTACCACTCTGAGGAGCCGCTGACAATTGATGGCTGCTGGGAGTGGGGAGTCATTTTTCTTCAGGGATGTGGGCCCTGACGGGCTAGCCATGTTGCACCCATTCACATTCAGGCAGTACTCAGTCGCCATAAAGTTAGAGGCCTGCTGATGGGGAGGGAAAGGGAATGAGAGAACAAGCATTTGAGAGGAATAGAGGGGGAATGGGCGTGGAATGGATCCAAACACGGTCACGTATGAATATTAAATATTTAATAAAAATGTAAGTCCCTTGAGGTCAGTAATGTAATTAAAGTAAGGACTTAACTGTTAAAGTTAATTTATACACAAGTGTTTGTACTGTGGGCACCCATTGCTAAGTTCAACTGAGTTGTATATTTACTGTGGGGCAAGCATGTCCTTCTTACGTGTTATCTCTGTTACCACGGCTGCCCAGCTAGGTGACGATCTTGTTCCCATCGATTTCCGTCATATAGATAAGGCACAGAATTTGAGCGAGCTGCCTCAGCAAAATGCAGCTAATCAGAAGGCTAGCCAGGATCACACCACAGCCCCAAGGCCACATTCCGAGTCAGCGGGACACTGGTGCATGCTTTTCGCAGCCTGTAGGATGTTGGTTTTACAGAGGAGGAAACTGAGCCACGGTTTTTTAGGTGGTTTTCCTAAAGCTAAAGTTAAAACCTTGTGGCTTCTAAGTCCTCTGTGAGCTGACTGCTTAGTGGAAACACAGACACTGAGTTAGTGTTCGTGAGTGCGTGGGTGAGCTCAGCATCTGCTTGCACTCAGGCCTTGCTCTGTGTGGAGTGGGGGGGAAGTACATCAAGAATAATCTCCATGTTGATCTCTGCTTTTTCACTCTGTGTGGCTTCCTCTGCAGACCTCACCCCCACCCACCACAACCCAGTCCCCAGAGAGCACCATGGATACCTCCCTGAAGAAGGAGAAGCCAGCCATCCTGGACCTATACATTCCTCCCCCTCCTGCTGTCCCCTACTCTCCCCGGTATGTTAACCGCCATTTCATGGAGTGGACTGCTAGCCGCTGCACGGGTAGATGTCAGACCAGGACTGGGTCTCACTTCATGGGACTTGAAAGTTATACATTTGGTGGTGAGGTGCCCTTGAAGAAAAGAATGCCAACATAGCTCACTTGTGAAAAGTTCACAGAAGTCTATGCTTTGGGGCCTTGGATGGGGCTGCCTGGGGATCCCTGTGGTTTAAGTTTTCTCAGCTACATGATAAGTTCATATGTAGAGAAGACACTAAGAGTATTTGCGTGAGAGAGATTAAAATTGTATCCCAATTTTCCCAAGAAAGATAAACATATGTGCACATACAAACACAACAATCTATAGACGTAAAAACACAGGCACACATATATATGCATACACACATATATAGACGCACAGACACAAACATACACAGAGGCATACATACAGACATCTATACATATACATAGAGACACAAAATATACATGCACAAATGTATATACTTATATATATACAAACAAACTGAGACACAAGCACACATACATATGTATACACAGATACACACCATGGCACTCTGAAAAATTGTGAGGTGTTATGAATTGAAATGTGAGCAAGGCGTGTGTGTGCTTGTGTTAGCAATTCTTGGTTTGTGTCTTACCTGTGATGTGATGTGACAGAGTGGTCACAGGGAGGACAGTAGTGATTGAGGCATGTGCACCAGGCTAGCTAATATGGGCTCACATATGGGCATATGCTGGTGACACTAGATGTTGCTTCTATTCAGAATATACTTGAGCAAGGGGCCAGGATACCCCTTGGCACAAACGGACTTGGTCTTGCCTCCAGTACCGCCAGAGTCTCACTCAGCTGGTCAGACACAAACCAAGAAGAGCGCCTTGTATGTCACAGGGCAGAGTTGGAGCAACAGTTGGGGTGAATGTGCCTTGCTTATTTGTCTGTGTCAGTCAGAGGCTTTGCTACTTTGTGTTTCTTGCCTGGGGTTAGAGAAGCTGCCCTGTGGTTTCCCTTGGCTTACCTAGAATGAATGACAGCATGGAGAGATGTACCTCTTGTGCAGCCATCAGAGGCATCTGGTAACATGTGGGCCGCATCCCTGATTCACAGGGTCCTAAGGCACAGATTCGGAGTGGGTTAAAGCTGTAGGGGATGTGGTCACTTTATGTGGGGACCCTAGAACCTTACAGGCCAAGGTGTGGGTCATTGTGTCCGGAACTGTAGGGCTGGAGCCTCCAACCCCTAGTGTTCCCTGGGTTTCAATGAGAGTGTCATTGAATGTGTACTGAAAAGAAAGGTGTTACGTCCATAGGAAGGAAGGGAGCTGGGACTTTAAAGTCCCTCTGGGGGAGACATGTGGTTGTATGTTTATCACATAGGCCACAAATGAACACCTTCTCTGAGGGATTAGATAAACAAGTCAGAAGTCATGGGAGCTTGTGAGCTGAGAAGGTTGTAGTGTGAGTTTAACTGTAGAAGACAGATTCTGAGAAGCTGAGGGCATGTGGATAGCTGGCCCTCCTGGGGATGCCTCTCGCAGGCTTCACTGCCCCCCTTAGTCTATATTCTGCCCCATTGGCTTCTGCTGATTACCTCACAATAACTGTTCACCTGGTAAATCCACTGTATATTGAAATTTAAGTAGGATTAGGATGGCGTTGCTGATCCAACTTAGCTTTTTACCGAGTTCAAAAATAATCCCTCTCTGGTTTCCGGAAAGCACCCTTTAGACCGTTGAAAGAATTTTCAAAATTAACAACTTCCATACACGTCAAGAGTCTCCTTGCTGGATTCAGGCAGTGATCCTACTCAGTGAGAAAAATGCAGCTAAAGCTCACACCTCAGCTGCAGACTCTGGTCATGATGGGAAATTGACCTGGAGTGCAGAATGTGGAGAAAGCAAGAGCTATGTTTTCAGGGTGTGTTTGTTCTGTGTAGACATACGTGACATGAAAGTCGTCGTGTTTGCTCGGACTTAACAGGTTCATGGCATTTGTTCTTCAGCAGGGGCATCTGCATGTAGTTGAAGGGGTGACTTATAAAGTAATGTTTCTTCAGTGGAAGGAGACATGTGCCCATGGTAGCTGGGCTCCTGTTGTTCACTCTTCAGCGAGAGAGCTGCTCTGTGAACCCCCTGACCACCACACACTGTCTTCCAGGGACGAGAACATGAGTTTCGGCTACGGAGGACACAGTAAGAGTAAACAGCCATTGCCTGGGCGCAAGGGTTCTGAGTCCCCAAACTCCTTCCTGGACCAGGAGAGCCAAAGACGCAGATTCACCATTGCAGATTCTGATCAGCTGCCCGGGTATTCGGTGGGAACCAATATTCTGCCTGCAAAGATGAGAGGGAAGACACCGTCCTATGGCAAGTTCTCCAGCACGCATCTGCTGGCTCTTCTTCTTCCCTGCCCCTTCTTTATCTGGGGCTCTGGCATGAACTTGGCAGTCCCTGAAGGTGATCTGAGGGAAGCATAAACCTCAGAGAAATTCCAAATATGAGCCCCTTATTCATCTGGCTAGAGCTAAGCCTTGTTGAGCCGTTGCTCTGCCCAGCAGCAGAGCCCAGCTGGGTGAGCTCACGTTATAGTTTTAACTTTGGCACTGAAGACTCAGAGATTCAACTTCAGCATGCCTCTATCCTGATTGCTTCCAGCATCAATGTGGAACTTTAAAATTTGTCGCTGCTTGTCACTTCTATTTAAGTGGGTACATGGCTATGTATATGTATGTATGTGATGTATGTGATGTGATATATATATATATATGTGTGTGTGTGTGTGTGTGTGTGTGTGTGTGTGTGTGTGTGTATGAGCTAATCTATAAGTGAAGGGAGGGACTGTCTAAAGTTGATAGTGTCACTCACCTTTCTTCACTGTCTGGTTTCTGAAGGCAAACCCCGGCCTCTGTCCATGCCTGCAGATGGGAACTGGATGGGGATTGTGGACCCTTTTGCTAAACCTCGAGGCCACGGGAGGAAAGGTATGTTTCATCTGAGCAAACCAAAAGTGGTAAATGGTATTTGTAGACCCAGGCCGCCCCGTGCTTTATTCCCAGAGGTGATAGTCCCGACTGGAGACCTTACTTAGCCCTTTAGCCTGCTGAAGGGTCTTGTAATACTGCTTGTTTCTAGAATGGAAAAGTACCTTCCTTCTTAGCAGTTGTGAATTGAGTCAGCATCCTGGCTTTTTAAAAGCCTCTGGACACAAAGGATCCACTTTTTACACAAAACGTTTATTAAACATCCTTAATTACATGACTGTTTTTTAAACTGAATATTTAATAAACAAACAAATCTCCTTAAATTATTAAGGCATAATGTCTGAAAATTGTTTTTAATTCACTCTGTAATCAGTTACTTGTTATTCCACTAGTCTTGAAGGAAATATTTTAAAATATTTTTGTCTGCTGGGCACAGTTGTGTGTGCCTTTAATCTCTTGAGTTTGAGGCCAGCCTGGCTTACATAGTTCTAGGCTAGCGAGGTTTATATAGCAAGACCCTGTTTCAAAAGCAAAAACAAAAACTTGTACCCACTTTGTCAGACAGGCTCTGATTCTCAGCTCTGGGTGGAAGTGACCACATTGCTTTTGTAGTGTTAAAACAGGTCCGGGCAGAGGAAAATGGGCTTCGGGCCGTGAGGGAAAGAGCAGAGTCAGCTGCGGAGGCCTAGCCTTCCGAGTGAGCAACTCCCAGCATCTCCTGGGTGGCTCTGTCAGCTGTGTACGTGGATCATCTGGATTTTACCAACACGACAAAGGGACAAGATGCCAGCTTCTGGTTTCTGAAACTCTCAGTGCACAGAGGAAAGTCTGCACAGTAGTCAGCAGGTGGCAGGGCTGGCCTTGTTAAGATTTAAGATGCACACGTGTTCCTTGCCATTCTCTGCGTGAGGCTCTAGACCATTCTCTTTCCTATATGGAGCGGTGGAGTGCAGGGATTGGAGTTTACAAGAACTCACTGATGGCTTTAGAAATGATGATGTCTCTCTGCACACGGCTACTGGGATGGAGCCCTTGCCCTCTGGATATATACAACTCAGTGGCTTTAACCTGTTCAGAATTTACATTAGTCACCACAGTCTGATCACGGAACATTTCCATATCCTATAAAGCATTCTGTGCCTGGCGGTCCTCATGGCTAATTCTGCCTTTCCCAGTCCCTGAAAGTCCCTGGTCCATGAATTTGCCAGTTTTGTAAGTAGATGTATACAGTATATGACTTTTTTTTTTTTTTTGACATTATAACAGGATATTTCTCAGACTTGAACAGGGGACACACAGGCAGGGAAATACATCAAGGTGAAAAGATTTTGGTTAGAAACCCTGGGAGACGAGGCTTTCATTAAGACTCCCCACGATTTTAATGACAATGTTTGCTGACTCAGGGACACATCTGAGCCTCCTTGACTTTACGACATCTTCTAGAACAGAAACTCTGATAGTTAGAACCATTATATATTGGTTTTTCCCTTTAAATGGAGGGTTTTAAAAATTATATTTATCTTTTATTATTTTAAACAATTTTTAAATTTAAATATATTTTGAGCATACCCATCCCTCCCTCATGTCCTTCCAGATCCTCTCCTACTTCCCACCCACGCAGGTTTAAATTCTTTCTCATAAAACAAAAACTATTATAAAAACAAACCCCCCAAACCAAGAAAACAAATAAGACCATACTCAAAAAGGAAAAACAAATCAGCGCCAGACTGTAATCAAATTAAAAGCACACGTAGAAAAACTGTGGTATCCGTTATTTGTTAGTCAACTGTTTCTGAACTTTAGGACTGTTCTGCAGTGGCTGATAATATCCAGCATCATCCAGCTGAAGAATACTGATTTTCTATTTCCCAGTAGGTAGAAGTGACAGTTTATGTGATAAGTTTTACTCGAGTAGCTGAGTTCGTTCCTTCTTGTCTGTCTGTCTGTCTCTCTCTCTCTTTCTTTCTTTCTTTCTTTCTTTCTTTCTTTCTTTCTTTCTTTTCTTTCTTTCTTTCATCTCCTTCCTTCCTTCCTTCCTTCCTTCCTTCCTTCCTTCCTTCCTTCCATTTAAAAAAATTAAAATGTAAGATTAAAAAGAAAATCACATTGAAGTTGGGCAAGACAAACCAACAGAAGGAAGAGAGCCCAAGAAAAGTCTCAAGGATCAGAGACCCATTCGTTTGCACACCCAGGAATACCATAAAAACACTAAAGTGGAAGCCATAGTATATCCACAGAGGACCTGGTGCAGATCCGCTCAGGCCTTGTGCTCACTGCCTCAGCCTCTGTGTCGATCTTGTTGGTTTAGAGGGTCTTGCTTTCTTGGTGTCCTCCATCCCTCTGGCTCTTACGCTCTTTTTGCCTCCTTTATGTAGGGTTCCCTGATCTCTGAGGGGAGGGATTTTATGAAGACATCCCATTTGGTGCTAAGTGTTCCAGGGTCCCTCACTCTCTGTGTAGTCAGTGTCTGGTTGTGGGTCTCTATACTTGTTCCCAGCTACTGCAGGAGGAAGCCTTCCTGAGAACGATTGAACAGGGCACTGAACAGAATACCACTAGGAGCCATCTTATTGGTATCTGGGAAAGCAGGGATAGAAGCACATTTTTTCTGACTTTGGTTTATTATTTTAAGTGGCATTATGGAAATATAAAGGTAAAAAGGTCTGGCTCTCCGGTTCTGCTGGGCCACTGTGTTAGCTTTTGGTCACTAACGGAGCCTGAGTATATTAGCCACTTCATGTCATATGACTTAAAACCCTGACAGAAACAACTTTAAGGAGAAATGTTTATTTGGGTCACAGTGTCAGTTTGTCATGTGGGGAAGGGGTGGCAGGGAAGCTCTGACCATGGCAGGATGAGGCTGAGGTGGGAGCGGTTTGCTCAGTGATAGACCAGGAAGCAGAAAGCATCTGGAACCAGGAGCTGGACTGTACCCTTCAAAAGCTTACTCCTAATGACTGCACGCCCGCCAGGTCCCGCCTCCTAAAGCTCCCACAGTTCCCAAAGCAGCAGCAGCAGAAGTAGTACTAAGAACATAAACCCTGGGGAACATTGCACAGTCTTACCACAACATTCCACCCCTGTTTTCCTAAGGCTTGCTTCCACCTTATGATACACAGGCATCCGTGCCAGCCTATCATCTTAGTAGTTCCAATACTGTTTGGAAGTTCAGAGTATTCTGAGACTCAAAGACAACTCTGTGAGCCTCTGTTGAAATCAGAAGGGAAGTTATGTACTTTTAGTATTCAGTTGCAGAGTAAATATTCCAGGGCCACACAAGACTAAAAGCTAGCCAGGAAAGTGTGTCTAACTTCACGTATAACACCTCAAAAGCGTAATAACAGGATACATGCTTCAAGGGGCTTAGACATCTGATTGCAGGTGTGTGGCATCTCTTAGAGTGGCTGTTTTGTACCTACAGCCTTCCTTGGCAGATGCTCTTCTGCATCCTGGGATCTCCACAACAACTTAGGCTCCACATTCACGCCTCCACTTAACTGACATCTTGGGGGCTCCCTGAAGGGAATTCTATTATATTATACGCTGGCTAGCCTCATCTTAAAAAAAAAAAATCTTCATGACCTCTTAATTCATATGTGCTGTGCTGTGTGCCATATGGATAACACTGAGTGTTCCTGCAGTTGGAGAAGTATCTTGCCCTGCTTTGGCCCCAGTTGCAGCCACCTCTAAGTACTAGGGGAGCATTATCCTAGGCAACCCCTTTACTGCATGGTGCCTTGGAAGCAAGCTAACTTAAAATTGTATGTATGCATGCATGTACAAATATGTTTATCTGAGTCTCTGTGTGTGTGTGTGTGTGTGTGTGTGTGTGTGTGTGTGTGTGTGTGTGGTAACTGTGGTGTGTAGTGTATGTATGGTGTCTGTGTGATATCTGTATGTAGTGTGCATGAGTGTGTGTATGTATGCAAGTGTCTCTGGCGTGTGCATGTGTGTGGTATATATGTGTGTGGTGTGTGAGTGTGTGCATGCTTGTGTGTGTACATGCTTATGTGTGTGTGGTGCCTGTGTGTGAGAGTGTGTGCTATATGCCTGCATGTGTATGCACGCATCTGTATGTGTATGTGTGTGTGTGTGTGCATGCGTGCATACATGCTTGTGTGTGTGGTTTGTAAGTACATAAGTGCCAGAATGGATGTTAAGACTAGAGGACAACTTTCAGGTGCTGGCTTTTTCCTTCCACCATGTGGGTTTCAGGAATTGAACTTGGTGGCAAGCATCCTCACCCCCTGAGCCATTTCACAAGCTTGACACCCCAAAGCCTTTGATGGGGAGGTCAGTGTACCTTGAGATGTTCTCAAGGCAACTCATCACCCCAGCGCACAGTGTGTGGCTTCTTTTTGTGGACTGTCTAACAACCAAGGAGGCTCTGTCTGCAGTTTCAAATGTTCTGTCTCTGACAAATGCTCGTCCTTTTCAAGTCTCTGTTCTGTTGTAGTTCTTGCTCTCACTGTAAACATGGCTCAAAGCAACGAGCGGGAGCGACCCCACAGCCTGAGTGCTGTACTGTACTTCTCTTCCAGGCTAGTTATTCTCTCCCTTTTGAGTTAAACCTCAGGACACAGGTAGAGCATAGACAAATTCTGCATCAAATTGTAACCTATGTGGCCCGTAGTCTAAGTCCGCACAGCCTTTGTTCACATCTTAAACTTCTAGAGTTTGAATGCTGTCAACCTTCCTGTCAACATTATGACCTTTGACCTCCCACCCAAATGACCTATCAAGGGGTGTCGCTGGCTCACATTTCCAGACTTTTCCACATTTTTCTTGCAAACAAGTTCCAAACACCTAAGAAACACACGGCCAAGTTTCAGTCAGCAATGACATCACTTCTCTGTATTCCTGATTTTCCGTATTTGTTATTATTTTTGTTGCTGAAACCAAAATGCTTGACTGAAGCAACTTAAGGGAGACGGGATTTGCTTTGTTTCATGGTTTCAGGATTTTAGCCCTTCAAAGCTGGGAAGGCCTGGTAGAGAAATTCTGTGTGTGCAGGGGGTGTGTGAGGTGTATGACTTAGATCAGCAAGTCAGTAACTGCAGGAACCAAGAGTAGGTGTGGCCTCCAGAGGACCACTTCTTGTGAGATCTGTCTTCCAGCCAGGGCAGCCATTGAGGATACACCATCAGCCCATGAGTTGGCATTTCTCATTGAACCATAATGCTGATGACGAACCCCACCCCCACCCCTCCACGGTTCTCTTTGGAGGGCCAAGCCCTTCATAGGTCTTTGCAGGGCAGAGAGCTGGGTATGTGTTTACTTGCAGTGGGGTGTTAGATCTGGGGGTTCTTGTTCTGATAGTTTGTCTTTGTTTGAAAACAGGGGAAGAAGCCCTCTGCCGGTACTTCAGCAATGAACGGATTACACCCATCATTGAAGAAAGTGCCTCTCCCGTGTACCGGTTCTCTAGACCCCTAACTGAGCGGCACCTGGTGCGAGGTGCGGACTACATCCGAGGGAGCAGATGCTATATCAACTCTGATCTACACAGCAGCGCCACAATTCCGTTCCAGGAGGAAGGTTCCAAGAAGAAATCCTCCTCCTCCTCAGCCAAGGCATCTTCTGGGGAGCCGTCACTGTTGGTCAGCTGGCTGACTCGCCTTAAGCTGTTGACTCACTGAGGTTGCTGCTCCACCAGCTTCCTGCCTGTCTCCTGCTAGCAAGTGCCTTCTTCCTCAGTGGACAGCTTCTTCAGACTCCATCCACAGTGCTCCATGGCGACCTTACTTCATTCCATTTTTTTTTTTTTTTTAAGGTTGTATACTGCCGTTCCTGGAGTTTTGAAGTCACCAGAGGGCGTAAAATTCAGTAGATCTTAGGTGTTGTTTGAGGAGACAGAAGGAAGGATGGACATGGCACAGCCTGCTTAGTTTTGCCTCCCCACTGTGGGAACATGGAGACATACTCTTTAAAGTTTGGTGTTGGCCAGACAACTTAATGTCAGGAATTGGGCAGAATTGTTCACTTTTGTCTTCTTGGGTCAGCGGGGACTAAAATTGATGGGTTTTGTCACATAGATGTTGGTTTGTGGTCCAACTTCTGTATCTGAAAAAGCTGAAGGGGAAAAACTTCTGGTTTGATTTTTTTAAAGCTATGGACCATATTTATAAGTGTGACAGCGTCCACTGCAGAATGACATGGTAGGTTGTGTGAGGCTCTTTGGAGCAGGGCTTTACCGGCAAATCAGCTGTTACATGTGTTCAGCTCCCCTTCTCCCTTTCAGTGACAGCCTCCATGTAGGTAGGCCAGTACACAAACTCACCCACAGTCTTTGATGGAACTTAGCATATACAAAGAAGTGTGTGCCTTTTGTGAGAGGTGTTGCTGTTATGTATGTTGGTCAGTGAGGGAAAGAAGCTATAGGATTTGCTGACAGCCAAAATGTATGGTTCAGAAAGCTGAAGCAACCAGATTTAGAGGTATGGGGCATTGGTCAGTTCGCAGTATTGGCCTGTTTGATGTCTGTGTTCTAGGAAAAAAAAGCCTACAGTCCTTCCCAGGTGTACGCATTCTTTGCTAATTAGAAATTTCTTGGAAAGCCTCATGGTCGCTGATTTTCAGCTAGGATCAGGTGTTTTGAAAATGTGTGTCTGGATATTAACTCTTGTTTAATACCAAATGTACAATATTTTGCTAGAATGGAAAAGCCCTATCTTGTTAATTTAAGTGTTGTAAATAGAGTTGTATATTTTTCTTACTCTTAGTCACATGTAATTGAAACATTTGTGTTTTGCGTCATATGTGAAACCCAAGGAAAAAGAGCATTCAACATGTTTTCAGATTTACAAGCGACCCGCGCTGGCCGTTGGCAGCGTGGGCGCTCATATTAAAGACCGAAATAAATCCTCCCAGACATTTTGGAATTTTTATGCATTTGTGTTAGAGGAGCTAAAGAAACAAACGTAAATGGAACTTAACAAGGCATTCTTAGGCAGAGCTGTATCCCGGCATCCTCTTCCACACCGCTGCAGTTGTCCACTGATCTGCCTGAAGTGCAGTTGACAAGGGGATCACTGGAGTTAGTAAGGCTACCCCACCCCATCTTAAATGCCTCTGGGTGTGTGTGAAGGGACACAGTGGCCACTTCTGTTAGTGTTATTGTTTTTTTTTATCCACACCAACATATTCCCATCAGTGTCTGGGGCACTTGGAGAAGCTAGTCTGTTGGCTGGGGGCGGATCCCAGATGACACCACAAAGAGGGATTGAAGAGGCTTGTGTGGTGATTGATCTGGTACATAGCCTGTGAGCAGTGTAAAGGAAAGGGCCATTGGAGGCAAGGAAGGTGCTACACTCAGAGTTGGCCTCTGCCTGTTTCCTGTTGGTCTGAGTGGGCTCTGTGCCCAGACACCATGCTTGCTTTCACTCTCTGGTCTGGAGGGAAGTTACAGTCCCGCTGATTAATGCTGTACAGAGCTTCAGACAGCATGGTTAATGTGGTGTGCACATTTTCTCTGCAGAACATGTCTCTTCTAAATTGAAGGAGCATCCTAAGAATGGATTCTCAGAACTCAGACTTAACTCTTCTCTGCTGTGCTCAACTCAAATTATTACACCAGATGGAGCCTCCCACACTCTTCCTGGAAGCTCTGGAGGAAGTCTAGGGAAAGTTCTGCCTTCCTCTGCAGTCTCCACAATTTCTCTTTTCTTTGTATTTTCATCTGGGGTTTCTACCTGAATTATGTTTGAAAACTGTGTTGCAGCTAAAGTATTTTGTAGACTTCTGCTTTTTGAAATATATAGCAACAGCTAATAATAATTCCTCAAAACGGGACTGGGGCGATGCCTTCGTGGGTAAAGAGCTTGCTGTACAAGGAAAGCACCAGAATTTGGCTCCCCAGTCCCAACTCAGATCCCTGCAGGTGTGGTGACTGCCTGTACTTCCTGCACGAGGGATTCCAGGAGCAGGTTGGCTGGCTAGAGTAGAGTCTGCAAGTTCTGGGTCAGTCGAAGATCAATTTTCAGTATGTAAGATGGAAGGGCAGCCAAGGAAGAAACACAGTGTCAGCCTCTGATCTATACACGCATCTATGTGTACACACACTGGAGAGCATGCATGCATGCAATAACGACTTTCTTCAAAATGAATGGAAACTCCTGGGCTCGACAGTTACCTCCCTTCAATGGTAAGAACAGTTTAACAGAAAAGATGGAGGAAGGATGACAGCAGCTTCCTGGTGACTTTCTAGTCCTGTCAAACCTGACCCAACACTATGCCCCCCCATTTTAAGAAATGTTTTTCATTTTAAATTATATTTTATTTTGTGTTACTTTAAACATTTTTAAAATTTATGTTTGATCGTGTTCTCCTTCCTCAAGTCCTTCTGGATCCTCTACCCCAACTTTTAAGTTCTTTCTTAAGAAACGACAAGAAAACAATAAAAAAACAAAAGCTCCAAACTAAGAAAACAAAAACAGTCACAAAACAAAAAAATCAATATAACAAACAAACCTAACTCAACACACTGTAGTCAAGTAAAAGTATACACACACACACACACACATACACACACACACACATACACATACACACACACACACACACACACACACACACACACATATCAAACCTGTAGAGTCCACTATATGTTTGCCAACTACTGAACATGATGCCTGTCCTGGAATTGTTGATATACTTAATGTCACCCTATTGGAGAAAAGTGATTTTCCCTCTCCCAGCAGGTAAAAATGACAGTGGCTAGGTATTCCATTCATTCATTCACTCATTCATTCATTTTTATAAAATATAATAAAAGTTAAAAACTTATCACATCAAAGTTGGACAGTGCAAACCAACAGAGGGAAAAGAGTCCAAGAGAAGGCACAAGAATCTGAGACCCACTCACACTCAGGAATCCCATAGAAACACTAAGCTGGAAGTCATTCTATATATACTTGGAGAGGATCGCTGCAGACCCCTGCAGACGCTGTGCTTGCTACTTCAGTCTCCGTTCGCATGAGTTTCGCTCATGTTGATTGAGACTTAGGGGATCTTGTTTATTTGGGGTCCTCGTTTTATAACATCTATGATCACCTAATGCAATCATGAAAGACACACACATAAAAGCATTTGGCAGGTAGCATGCGATAGGATGTCACAGCTGAAGTGTAAAGAAATCATATAGGTCACTATGTAACTGCTCAAGCTAGACGTTATAATCAATATTACAACAGTATGTGGTATTCACATGCAGACGTAGTGTAAAATCATGAATGTGGAGTCTGGAGAGATGGCTCAGCAGTTAGAGGACGGACTGCTCTTCCAGAGCACCTAGGCTCTGTTCCTGGCACCCACATGGTGACTCATGTCTGTTAGTCTTAGGGGATCTGATGCCCTCTTCTGCCCTTCCTGGGCACTGCATGTACATAATGCACAGAAATGCATACAAGCAAAATGCTTATACACAACATTTTCTTAAAGAAAAAAATTAGGTAGCTATAAAACCAGCCTGTTACATTGGCCATTGAATACCAGGTACCTAGATGATGTCGATACAATTTTATAAAATGTGGGGGGTTCCAGATACGAGTTCTATAAAACATGCCTATGATACCATGATACAAAGCCAACTCTCTCCCTGGCACTGTCCTCAGTAACATCTTTGTGATTTGAGTACCATGGTCACCCCATCTTTCATCTGAGGGAGATGTCCAAGCATGTTCTGCTGGTGGTGGAAGATCTGGGATTGAATCAAGATGGCGTGGCTCCAGGATCCCCATTCATCAGCATTGCTATGCAAGCATACTTCGGTGTAGTGAATAATTGCGTTCCTGAAAAATCCTAAGCACGTTAGCCTGTGCTAGAAGTCCTGTTTGTTGATGCAGAACAATGAAGTTAGCAGACTCAGATGGTTGTGGATTGGATTTGTAATGAGACGGGTATTTAGAAGGCAAGTACACGTTGTGCTATGGGGATAGGTATTGCTTTGGCTGCCTGCAGCATTGATGATCCCACCTGGGAAATGCAAGTAAACTTCCATCAACGCATCTATTTTAGGAATGCTGCCTCTAGGGGGCAGCACCACCCATACCAGAGCAAATGCTTGGAAGTCCTGTGTTGTTATTAAGTAGTATTTCAGCCGAGTTTATCCTTTTTCTGTCTGCTATTTTCTGTGCGTTTCTTCCTCTGCCCAAACTGGTGTTTTATCATCTATTTTGTGAGCTTTTTGTTTGTATATTTATTTCAATCCCCCTGCAATTAATGCCCTGAAACACCCCCAGTTTTCATTTTCATCATCTTTTGTAAACCCTATGGTCTATTTTCTTCGACATAGTCTTTCACCCCTGTTTTAGAGACACCATAGCCACAGCAACTCTTATCAAGGAAAGCATTTCCTTGGAACTGGCTTACAGTTTAGAAGTTTAGACCATTGTCATCATGGTGGAAAATACGGTGGCACACAGGCAGATGTGATGCTGGAGATGTAGCTGGGAGTTCTGTATTCAAATCAACAGACAGCGGGAAGAGAGAGCAAGCCACTGGGCCTGGCTTGAGTATCTGAGACCTCAAAGCCCACCCTGCAGTGAGCAATGATATACTTCCTTCAACAAGGCCACATCTTACTGTAGTCCCACACCCTGTGGGTCCATGGAGCCATTTTCTTTCAAACCACCACAACCCCCAAGAGTTTGTGGGAGTAAATATCTTTGTTTAAAGTTTGAATATTACCAGAAATGGTGAAACCTTTTGTCTGCCTTTTGCCAACTTGGGGTGATTAGGTAGAGATGTAGGCCTAGCTTGAACAGTTCACCTGCTGTGCATGTGTTTTATATCCATAGATAAGTGGTTCATATTTTTCCTAGTCTGTTAAATAAACAAACTGCCTTGTTCCTTTCTAGTGAGGTGAATGCAAGCCATTTCCTAGATTATATGCGAGTGACCATCTTAAAAGGAATTCGTCCACTTTGGGTATAGCCACCCTCTGGCTTGGTCAATGGTTTTGATAGTCGTTTTGGGAATTACTCTGTCTTAGTTGAGCTTTGTCACAACCAAGCATAGAATCTGAGGTCAAACTGAGGTGCTGACTATCTCAGTTTTAGTTTGCACATAGCCATCTTGGGGTGGGTGAGGGAGAGAGGGGAGTAAGAGGAGAGAGCAAAAAGATGTGGGGGAGGAGAGGAGAGGAGGGAGGGGAAGGGGAGGGGAGAGGAAGGAAATGAGGAGAGAAATCAAGAGGAGTGGAGAGGAGAAGAGAGGAAAGAGTGTATACCAACCTTATTACAAGGGCTTACTCTCCTCAAAGCCTCCCCTCTTAGCATGTTCCTAATGGGGCTTAATGGGAAGTTTGGGAGGGAACATGGGGACATGCTATGTGTGGTGGTTTGAATATACTTGACACATGGGAAGTGGCACTATTAGGAGGTGTGGCCTTGTTGTAAGTGTGGCCTTGTTGGAGGAAGTGTGTCAGTGGGGATGGGCAACGCACACATACTTAGCAACTAGAAGAGGAACATTTTAATATCTTTTGGTTGCCAACTGGCTTGACCTTTTCAACGTGTCTTCAAGGACACGGAAGGCCTCATGTGATGAACCAGGCCTCTAAGAACCCAACACAGGTTTGGTAACCTACAGGGACTTATGAAATGGATTCTGTAACGTTTATCATAGGTTCTTAAAAATTACCATCGTATTATCTGGAAAGTTCTCAGTTTTTATTTCTCAGAGGTTCTATATGTATTTGGGTTTAGAAGTATTTTTAGAAGTGGGCTGATGTCACTGTGTGAAATTTAATGTAAGTAAAGGAAAAAATGATTATGTCACATGGAGGTTTGCCAAAGAGCCTCATTTTTCTCTAATTTTAGGTAGTGTAATCTTTCCTAATTTCTCTTGTTCTGTATCTCTCCATCCCTATAGAGGAAAGTTTTCTGCTACATTCCTTCTCAAATAATGACCAATGGCCTATCTACTTGGTGAACAGAGATTAAATTCTGTCTGAAACTAACAAAATAATGCCACATATCCAACAGGCTGCCCGTCGTGTAATCTTTTCAGAACCTTTGGGGTTCTCTGCGAACATGTGCATATGGTTTAGGTTTCCTGAGGTTCAGATTCAGGCTGTATGTTGATGAGCCTGCACACAGCTTAAATGTCACGGCTCTGTTTCTGAAGTTCATCTCTTGGGTGGATCCTGTGTCCTTAGGCTGCTCGCTTATGACTGACGTCACGGATGTGAACATAGCAAGTGATGTGAGAGGGAAGGTGCGTACCAATCCTACATTCTTGTTACTGCCCATGTTGGCCTGGATGCTTTGAGGAGGATGGGCTTGTTTTGAGGGAGCGCTCTTTCCTGAGTTTCATGTTTCTCTGAAAAGTTGTAGAACTGAAGTTGAAGAAGAAGATTCAAAAAGAAACCTTAAGGGATTTTACAGCGAGAGGAAGGGTAGAAAGTGCTGACGTCTTGGGTGATGAGAACCTCACCATCACCTGCCCTAGTCTCCCCCACCTCTCTCTCTATTCCCCCTCACCCTCTCCCTCTCCCTCTCCCTCTCCCTCTCCCTCTCTCTTACTCTCCCAGAACCCCTGTCCAGAGCATTGTAAACAAGGATATTTGTATGAAGTATTGATATGAAGGAGAAAAAATATCAAGAGTAAAATAATTAAAAGGAGAGGAAGAATATTCCTCTGCTGAGTAGACTTGCTAAATGGGTTTATAATTTAACTTTGCTATTGGGGGATGACAATGGCGTTTTATTTGAAGATATTTATTTACCATTTTGACATGTCTTTGTTGGGACATTTTTGATGATCTAGGAAGCACCAGACTTTTAAAATTAAGTTTACTCTAAAGTAATATTATCCGTGAAGTAAGAAGTTGTTCTTTTATGTTTTGTGAATGTCAGGCTCTGTTTAAGAGCTGCATTCCATTTCCTCAAGCAAGGCTGTACCAGTATAAAAAAGGAAGGGCTTGGGGAATTAACATGGATATAGAACACTTGGACTTTTGGAAATTGGCATCAAGGAACCAGAAATAGTTGAGGAATTAGCTTTCGAAGTCAGACAATCCATCTCATTCACTTACAGACTTTGGGCTTGGAACAAGTTGTTTATTTCTGTCCTGCAGTTACCTACGATGTGGAAATGATACTGGAACCTATGCTCAGGCTTCCGTTGGTCTAGTGAGAGCATGTAAGGCCCTTTCTCAGGAGCATCTAGATGCCGACTCTTGTTCTAATAGCAGTGTTTTTTGTCATCTCAGCCTCTGGTAAACGAAGCATTCAGGGCCAGCCAACAGGGAACTGCTAACCGTTTTGTCCATAACCCACAAAATAATACCCTTGTCCGCTCTCAGGGGCTGCCATGGCGTCTGTGGCTTGGCAGAGTGGTTGTCACTGGCACACATCTTTGTCACTCAGATGCTTGGCTGAGTCAGAACCCAAGAAAGGATGACACAGTCCATGATTGGACACCCTTTGAACACTGGAGTCCTGTTTAAACATGGGCTTGACTTATCCTCAGTTTATCTCCCCCCACCCCCAAATTCCTTCATCAATTATAGATGAAAACGCAGAAAATCTGAGTCTGGTTCCCAGCCCTAGAGACTGTAATTACTTTTGCCACCCATCTCTGTCTTAAAGGGGGATCCCTAACTCATTTAAACCATGGAGCCAATAAAGGATCTGAAGAGTGGTTGTTGGGCTGGGTTCCTTTGGTTTGCTGAGCTCTGTGTGATGCTTAAGAATCTGGGTGAATGCAGCTTCAACCATCCTGATAGAACACTCAGAAGCTTAGCTAGTATAGCTAAGCTTAGCTAGTATATGCAGTCTATACGACACAGCCTAATACATTACAAGTGCCCCAAGACAAATAA
Organism: Rhabdomys pumilio; assembly: GCA_030674055.1. Taxonomy (NCBI): domain Eukaryota; kingdom Metazoa; phylum Chordata; class Mammalia; order Rodentia; family Muridae; genus Rhabdomys; species Rhabdomys pumilio. The sequence continues at coordinate 170,744,418 of JANHMN010000004.1, read as the reverse complement.
TATTCCCCCTGCCCAAGCAAAACTCAAGCCTGTGCTTTGTTCTGCATTACAGGTGTTAATCTCTACTAACCAGGGAAGGCAATGATGACGTCACGCTACAACTTGCTTATGGATAGGACAAGGATCTGCAAGGGGCAGGTGACATTTAGATCAGAGATATAAAAGGACTATAAAGTTGGATTTGAAGCCAAGACTTTACTTTCCCTTTTACTTCCTGGGCGCGTAAGTGAGCGGAAGAAGATATAGGCTGATGCTGTTTGCAGTGCTGCGCTTTACTTCAAAGCGTGATTCCAGGTTTCCCTCGCTGAAGGAATGCCAAGGATGCCGTGCCTGGAGGTAGCATTCAGTGCTTTGAATTGAAGACAGAAACAAAAATACCTTTAAGGAGGAACTAGCTGATGTGTTTTCCTTAAACCCTTGACCTAACATTATTTACCCTTAATCTCAATCTTGAAAGAGAGTAATTTGGACCCAAGAAATACAAGTATGCATACAGACACTAAGCTGGTGAGAGAGCCCAGTGGGTAAAGGCGCTTGCTTCACAGACCTGACAGCCTGGGGCTGAGCCTCAGAACCTCAGAACTCATATAAAAATGAGAAGAATGTAAAAACTCCCAAGAGTTATCCTCTGGTCTCTGTCTCTGTCTCTGTCTCTGTCTCTGTCTCTCTCTCTCTCTCTCTGTCTCTCTGTCTCTCTGTCTCTCTCTCTGTCTCTCTTCCTCTCTTCTTCTCCCTCCTCCCTCTCTTACACACACACATACAGAGAGACAGACAGACAGACAGACACACACACACACACACAAAGTTTGAAAAAAAAACCCTCTGTATGAAAATATGAAATATTCTTGGGACCAGGACATATTGAGTGATAGAACCATAGAAAAATGTTGTCACTTATATTTTGGATCCAACAAACTACAGCTATTAAAATTGTCTAAGACTGAAAGTTTAGTTGTAATGTGCACTGGACTCTAAATAGTGCTAATCTACTTTGTGGTTATAAGTAATCAGACATTTTGCACCCATGAACCCTGCACTCTAAAAAGATGATACATACTAGAAGAGGTTCAGCTCTAATGTAATCCAATGAAGAAAAAAGGAAATTAAAAGGAAGACAATTAAATAGACTCGTTTTCAAATAGTGTTTAAAGACGCTGATTATCGCTGGTTCCCTCCTCCCCCTTAGCTGGTTTCCCCCAGTTAATACTTTAGAGTGTCGTTATCAAAAGCGTTCTTGTAGAACTAGCTGAGAATGGAGATGGCTCCCCACTCGGTTCTTGAGGACCGAGATTGAATTCTATTCTTGGCAGCGGAAAGTAGTACACTCTAATCAGAACACCGTGTTGCTCTTTTCCTTCATGGAGCGCGTTCTCCCGGAGCTTCTACAGAAGCTCAGCTCTTCCCCCTGGGAGTCTTCCTTCCACTGGGCTCTGCACCCGTGGTTCTTGGCTTCCAGCCTTGGCTTCCACTCTGTTCCTTAGACTTTGTGGGTTAGTGAGGCAGCCGAGGAAATCTCAGGATTTCTCCAATTTGAGGCTCCCAGGTTACCCTAGCTATATCCATGCCATCCACTGAGGGGGCTGTTCCTAGGACTGGGGCAAATTTCCTGGGCAATTGAAAGAATAAAGAAACAATGGAGCCCATAGAGCTTACTGCTTGGAAGTTCTTGATTTGAACCGCACGGGGAGATGTAATTATACTTGACAAGAGGACTTGAAACAGATCTGGCAACGACTGATAGCTCTCCTAGGGGCTGGACAGGAGCCCCTTCTGTTGTGGCTTCCTGTTGTTCTGTGGTTCACTAATTTCTGCTCTTTACTTTCTCCTTTATTCTACTTTCTTTGTTGACAGTAGTCACCCCCTTTCCCTCTCCCTTCTCCTCCTCCTCCCCCTCATTCTTTCTCTTCCTCCTCTTCGTTTTTCACTTCTGTTCAGCTCACGCTGTTAACAAACGGTTTCAAAATGTCAGGTCCCCCCTCCCCCACACTGAAAGTTTATATTTTCCTCACTCAGAGTCCACCTGGATGTCTCAGGTTGGATGGCACTCCACAGTGACCTTTCTCTAACTTGGGGGGCTTAGGTAGCTTCTGTTTTCTAGTTTCTCTAATTTGGGGCTGTGAAGTTACCCTGGCCTCGCTTATCTCCATGGAAGGCTGGTGGATGGGCACCCAATCCCCTTGGCTCAGCAATTAGAGTCACAGCTACTTTACCTGCACAGAAAGGTGATAAAGGGATGTTGTTAAGATCAATGGTCTCTTTGTATTTCTCAACTTGCATACTTGCTTCATAATATGTATTTTTTAAAATAGTGGTCAAGACTGTACATTTTCTTTGAAATGTTACTTTTGCCATATTTCCCAGTGTTTGGTTTGCAATGTTTTCATTATCATTCCAATCTAATCTTATGTTCCTGTTATTGTTTAGTCTTTGATGCACATAACATTTCGAAGTTGATGTATTATTTATTACCTTGGTTTAGGGAAGGGATTTTACATACATACATACATGCATACACACATACATACATACATACATGCA